>CM053273.1:56434796-56735368 GCA_028583415.1 Protea cynaroides | reverse complement strand
GCCTCCTATCCTTTCTATAGCACAGTGCAAATGTAAAACCAGACCAAAGATATGAATTGAATCGCATGCATATGTATTGTTGCATTGTTTTGTTTGCTCACTGAGCCATGATGTGTGCTCACCCTTTTGACGTCGAATATTTTTAGTTGATGATGCAGGTACCACTGTTGCAGATTATATTGATGCTCCAGCGTATGGACATGTGGCGGCGATTGAAGCTGCAGATGTAGAGGATACGCATGGCTCCTCTTGCGAGTGCAACTCATGCGTCTTCGTTTAGGATTTTTCTTTTATTTAATTATTTAGATTTATTAAAGGGATGTAATGATATTTATTTATGTCTTAGTTGATGTAGAATAATTTGGTATTTAAATATTAATATCACATTAGATTCTTCAATTCATTTTATTATAAGACTTCCGCTATTGTATATTGACTCTGATTATGAATGTGGATGTATGGGGTTTAGATAAAATGGATATAGCCTACTCGAGATCCTAATTGAACCGTTGGTTTGTTAGTGGTTCATCACACCATTCTGAATAGTGCGGAATTGGGGTGTGACAACTTGGTATCAAAGCATCTCAGGCCTTGTCCGTTAAACTTGCATACATTCATGAAAAATTGTGAACTGAGATTGGATAAAAGTAAAAACAGTAATACTAACACATTATAAGCACAAGTGATGTTTGAGACCAAATTTAAAAAGAGAATAATGCATCTATTTAAAGGAGAAACAATTTTAGATACAATAAGAGATAAACAAATATGTATTAATATTTAAAGCAAAGTACAGTCCACAACCCGGACAGTTACTCGGTATTACAAAGAAAAAGTAAAGAAATACAATCATGAAGCTGGAGGTGAAGGAGGAGGCGGTGCCTCACGGTCTCTGTCATAGTCCTCAGCATAGACTCTAGTCAACCAGGCTACCTGAGTTTGGGTCGCCTAAAGACTAGCTGTGAGATCAGCCACCCACTGATCAGTCTAGCGCTGAGCGTCTAGAAGCTCCCCCATCTTCAGATCTGATGCACGCTGAGCCTCTCTGATATCTCGAAACATACTCAGCATGTCATCAGAAGGTGGGTGTAAAGGACCAGCTGCATGTGAAGGACCAGCCGCAAAAGATGTACTCGCTCCAGCAGCATGTGTAGAAGAAGGAGGTGGTATGGAATTCACATCCATGTAAAGACGATCATCATCCCTGACAGCACCACCAGGTACCCCAGCTGCAGCTGCTGCTACCTCAGCGTCAGCCATCTCTAGGTGAGTGCGAGGGCGCACCATCGCGTTCCTCTCCTCATCACTGACCTGGGCATCCCGCATACCCATCCTGCAGATGGCATCCCAATCCAGAGGAGCCGAGAAGGATTTTTCCTGAATCTTCTCATCCAACAAATCCACACCCAGGCGGGTCAGCAGTTTAGTGATCATACGTCCATAGGGTAGATTACCCCTATGACTGGGCAATGTGGTACTGATCATAGTCCGCATGATGATGTAAGGTAGGCATACAGGCTGCCTAATACAGATGCAGTATAGCAGATACTGGGTCAATTGGGAGATCTTCTCATAGTGTCCACTCAACGGAATTAGGTTGTGCGGAATGATCTTGCAGTACACCCATGGATCCGAGCGTAGATAACTCGCTTTCATCTCCCAGCGATCAAATCGGATGAGCTATCTGTCTATCTCAGCCCTCATCTGCAAAGAAAGGAACTGGTGCTCTCCAGGGGCATAGAACACCATAGGGCCATCATAGGAAATGCCCAACAAATCCGCTAGTTGCCGGTAGTCAAAGGAGACCTCAACTCCCTTGACATAGCTAGTAATCCTGAGCTCGTGACCCCTATCCACATCATTGTAATCCCCCACCACCTGGAGGTTACAATAAAACTGGCGCACCAAATCTGGGCAGGTGCAGGCGTCATAGGTGATGACAGAAAGCCAACCCATGATACCAAATGCTCCCTCTACATTGAACAAGGCTAGGCTAGCCAAGTCCACCAGTCACCCACCCTCTACCTTTTTACGGGCGAAGGGGGCATACTGTGTCTCAGCTTCATTGGTACAGAAGCGGAGACGGTCGCGAACACTAGGAACCTTGGTGCGAGCCATGATATCTATAGACCACAATGAAAAATAGATAATGGATTAGTAAGATAGAAAAATCACAAAAATTTCGACATTATAACGACGTAACTTGACCAAAAGTCTCACTTGTCACCCATACACGTGGGCAGGAGGACTTATGTTGGTTCTAAACTATCCTGCAATACTCATACAGTCGGAAATTTTAACTAACGGAACCCAATTTGAAGAAATTTTGAGAAATCCTAAAATCTTGACAAATTAGGGCAAAAAGAGAAAATTTCGAGTTTCTCGATAACCAACCGATGAAACTCAAATATTTTTGAGGGCTTTTGTCCATTGACTCACCAACAACAAAAGCCCCCAATAAAAATCAAATTTTTACGGTTGGAAAAAGTTTAATTTGAAGAAAACGTATTATGTAAATGAAAACTAGAAAAGAAAACCTAAAAATAGGTAAATGGAAAAGAAATACCTGTAGGGAGGATGTAGGTGTCGAGAAACGTAACCCAAATGGCCAATGTAGTGGAATCGGCACTGTAGCAACCCAGAGGAAAGAAGCCGAGTTGAAACGGAGGGGAAAGAATGAGAAATGAACTCAAATCGGACCTTAAAAATCTAATTTTTAGTCCGAGGGTCGCAGAATTTGACCCAAAGAGTCAACCCTGATATCGACCCCCATATCGACCCATGGCTTTCGGTGATTTGACAGAATACCAAGGGTTGAACACAGGGTCGAACATACATTGACCCCTATATCGACCCACTGCTCTCAATAACTTGACAGGGAACCAGGGGTCGCATCGAGGGTCGCACACCCATCGACCCTCACATCGACCCTCGACTCTCGGGAAAAATCAGAAATTCCCAGGGTCGATCTTAGGGTCGCATATACCATCAACCCTCACTATCGACCCTATATAGAAAGGACAGTAATTTACCCAGAATGATCTGAAAATTTTGAAATTTACATTGGTTAGTGTATCTACATGAAGTATAAATGATTGCCTCACGTATCTTTTGATTTTCAGGCATCACCACTACTAGTGAAGAACATGGCTGGACGAAGAGTAACCAGGCAAAGTCGTAACACGGTTTCACCACCACCACCAGTGGAGAAAATCAGTCCAGACAATCTGAATGCACAGGGTAATCCACAAGTTGCACCACCAGTGAACCAGGGCCCGGCAATTCCTACTAATCTGCCACCCCCACCACCGGAACTGACTACCGTGGTGATAAATCTGGCACAACAACTTCAGCAAATGCAACATGCACAAGCCCATATGCAGGCTATGATGGGAATGATGCTCTAGGCGGCACAAACTATACCTATGCCGGCTGGGCAAGCCAATGCAACACCGGTGGGTAACCACCCAGCACCACAACCACCAGCTGCACAGATTCTAGCCCATCACCCGGAACCAGTGCAAGGGAATTTCCAATATCCACAACCTATGTTTGGGGCATACCCCCCAAATCAGATGGATCACTCTCGACTGGTTGAGAGATTTTTGAAGATGAAGCCCAAGGAATTTAACGGTAAACCTTCTGATCCGTTATGGCCAGCACACTGGATCGACGAGATGGAGAGAAACTTTCTTATGATGACTATTATAGAAGAAGAAAAGGTATTATGTGCCACCTTCATGCTAAAAGGCGATGCACATCATTGGTGGAAATCTATTAGGGCCTATCTATTGACCAAGCACGCCCTATTGACTTGGGCTATTTATAAAGAAGCTTTCTTTGAGAAGTATTTTCCCCGAAGCTTCAGAGATTCTATGGAGAAGGAGTTCTTGAGTTTATATCTGGGTCAGATGTCCGTGGATGCATATCAATAGTGTTATGAGGAGCTGTTTTTCTTTGCACCACTTAGTATGCAAGAAGAAGACACTAAGACCCGTAGGTTTGTCATGGGACTTAGAGGAAGCATCAGAGAGCACGTTCTGGATTTAGAAAAGAAGATATATAATGAATGTCACACCCCAATTCCGCACTATTCAGAATGGTGTGATGAACCGCTAACAAACCAACGGTTCAACTAGGATCCCGAGTAGGCTATATCCGTGTTATCTAAACTCCATACATCCACATAAATAATCAGAGTAAATAAAACAAATAACGGAAGTCTTGTAATAAAATGAACTGAGAGTTTATTGTGATATCAATATTTAAATAACGAAATTATTCTGTATCAACAAAGACATAAATAAATAAATATCCAATACATGTCTTTAATAAATCCAAATAAATAAACTAAAAATCTAATCGAATACACATGAGTTGCACTCGCAAGAGATGTCATGTGTATCCACTTCATCTTCAGCTACCATCGCTGCAACGCTTCCGTACTCTGGAGCATTTGTATAATCTTCAACGATTAAACCTGCATCATCAACTAAAAAGACGTCGAAGGGTTAGCACACATCATGGCTCAGTGAGCAAACAAAATAATGCAACAATACATATGCATGCAATCAATTTATATCTTTGGTCCGGTTTAAAGTTTGCACTATGCTATAGAAAGGATAGGTGGCCGTCGCACCTCTATACACAAGTGTGTGGATACGCCCAATGACTCCTGCACTGTCGCCCACAGCACCCAAAATGGCACAATATACATCCCGTGAAAATGGCATGGCTGTACCGGTTGATACCATACCAACAAATAAACCCCTGCTGGCTAGGGTTGCAAACTGGGCTCGCAACAAACCAATCCTAATGCCAAATAGTGTATCCAAGGCCTCACCCCAGCATCCCTCAGAACATCTATAGGGATAGAGCTAAGGCTCCCCGGTAGAGTCAGAGACTACAAGGACCGAGACCACCTCCCCTGATGCTCTACGACATAATAGTTCTGCTAAGGTAATGGCGATACAACGACACCAGTGGACATGACTTATGTAGACCATGGCACAATATACACCCCATGAAGAACGGTCATGGTTGTACCGGTTGATACCATCCCTACCCTCACCATATACACTGGCCAAACATAAACATTCACATGCCTATTCCTACTCATCATCATCATCATCATGTTATAAGCAGTAAAGTAAATATGCATGAACAATTAATAGAAATATTGGATGGCATGTTAAATGCACACACAAGCATACATGCATAGAATCAATATGGCATTGGACTCAAGAAGTAAAACAGTTTATTATTAACCAGTTAGTTTAGGTCTTGTTCCCTCACCTTAGCTTGCTAATAGATACTCTTCCAAGCTTTAGAATCACCTTTATAATGTTATTATATTGCTAGAAGACCTAACAAAGTCGACAAAATTTAATTAAAATTTATTCCGAATTTAAAAACCATTTTGTTAACTGAGGGTCGGAGGTAGGGTCGGAGTCATGATCGACCCTGGTTGCGACCCTCCCCAATCTGGACTTCCCGAACACTGAGGGTCGATCCTCAGGATCACATAGGGTCGGATGGTCATCGACCCTCTGTGCGACCCTCGGTGGGTTTTGGTCAATTTTTCTCCTTTTAATCCATTCTTCGTGTTTGGGGTCCTATGGCTTGCTCCTATAGTCCATTCAACATTCATTCCATGGTCTAGAACCATGAATCATCCACCTAGATAGCTTTCATGTAATCTTCCATAGTTTTCTATGAAAACCTAACCATGGGTTGATGGTTTGGGATTCTCCAAGATCATACTCTCATCATTATCTAACCTAAGGTCTGTAAAAACTCATGGAATTAGTATCCATACCTGAGAAGATTACTCCCTCTATGCAACTCTTCTCCTTTTTGCTATCTTCTTTTCCTTGCTTCTCTTCATCTCCTTTTCCTTCTCTTCTCTTTCTCTCAATTCAATTAGGGTTGTAAAAGGAGTGAAAGAGGCTTAGGGATGTCCTTTAAATAGAGTAGAAACATCCTAAAATAAGTCCCTTTGAGATTAGGAAAGAATCCAAATCGAAAATTAAGAAATTTCCTAATTTCAGTTTCGACGGCAACTGAGGGTCGATGGGAGGGTCGATGATCCCGTCGACCCTAGGGTTCCCAAGGTGTCCGACCCTCCCTATAAAACTGAGGGTCTGACTTTCTGTCTTGGGGGGTAATACCCTCCTTTGCTGGGTATGCGACCCTCCCCTTAAATTGAGTATTTTAGGGTCGATTTGATACCTGGGATCATGATCTCCTTCACGCCCTTGGTCCATTTGACTCAACCATGATGGGTAAACCTGGTTCAATGTGATAAGACTGGGTTAGTTTGATACGGGTCTTACAACTCCCCCCTACTTATAAAAATTTCGTCCTCAAAATTGTACGTACCTTCGGAATCAAATAAGTGAGGGTATTATTTTCGCATAGCATTTTCTTCTTCCCATGTAATTTCATTCATGTCTCTACTTTTCCAGGTGACCTTAACATAGTAAATATCTCGGTTGCATAGTCGTTGAACCTTTCGGCTGGTGATTTCAGTTGGTGTTACTTCGAATGTCAAATCATCAGTCAATTCTGGTAAATCTACTGTCAACACGTGCGTTGGATCCTTGACATATTTCTTTAATAGGGAAATATGAAATATGTTATGCACACTTGACATAGATGGTGGTAGTGCTAACTAATAAGCCACTTTCCCACGCTTAGCTAAGATCTCATACGGCCCGACATATCTTGGATTTAGTTTCCCTTTTTGTCCGAACCTCTTCAATCCTCGCATAGGCGATACCTTCAAGAATACTTTACCACCTACAGCAAACTCAAGATCTCTGCGTCGAGTATCTGCATATTGCTTCTGACGGTTCTGAGTTGTTCTCACTCTTTCCTTGATAATGTCAACCACTCGACAAGTCTCTTTAACGGGAACGCGGTACTGAACTTCAATGTTATTCCCATAGCCTTTTGCAATCCATCCCAAAACTTGGAAGTAAATCGTGGATCTCTGTCGGACACAATGCTTTCTGGTACACCGTGTAATCGAACAATATTTTCCACATACAGCTTTGCTAACCTTTCCAGTGTATACTGAGGTCGTATTGGTATGAAGCGAGCTATTTTAGTCAGACGGTCTACAATCACCCAAACTGTGTCTACTACTCGAGGAGTCAGTGGTAATCCTGTGACGAAGTCCATAGTGATGTAGTCCCATTTCCATGCTGGTTCCGGTAAGGATTGTAACAGTCCTGCGGGTCGTTGTCGTTCAGCTTTTACTTTCTGACAATTTAGGCATTGAGACACGAACTTAGCTACATCTGCTTTCATTCCTCTCCACCAAAATAGTTTCTTTAAATCATGATACATTTTTGTACTTCCAAGATGTATCGAATAGATGGTGGTATGGGCTTCTTTCATCAGTCGGTGTCTAATGTCTACACTTTCTATTTCAGGTACACATATTCTTCCTTTGTATTTCAGTACTTTCTCTTCGTCCAAGGTGAACTTAGGATTAGTCCTACCTTTCTCGATATCTTCTTGTACTGTTCTCAGATAAGGATCTGATTTGATAGCTGTCTTCACCTCTTCCATTATATCCGGTATAATTTTCAATGCAGCGAACATATTTGAAAATCGATGAATAAACCCTTGGTTGGCTGATCCATCCGTTGTATCTATCACATACTGCTCATTTTCGTGATTAAATACCATTCTGATAGTGCACATTGTTGCGGTTGTATTAACCTCTCTTTGAGATTTTATCATTTCCTTTCTGCTCAACGCATCTGGTACTACATTAGCTTTTCCCAGATGATACTGGATATCACAATCATAGTCCTTCAATAGTTCCAGCCATCTTTTTTGTCTCATATTCAATTCCTTCTGATTAAATAAATAAGTAAGACTTTTATGGTCCGACTTAATCTGAAATTTCTCTCCGTATAGGTAATGTCTCCATATCTTGACAGCATGTACTACTGTCGCTAACTCCAGATCATGAGTGGGATAATTTTTCTCATGTATCTTTAACTGTCTTGAGGCATAAGCAATTACTTGCTCTCCTTGCATAAGCACACATCCTAATCCCAGTCCTGACGCATCAGTGTATAAGGTAAATGTCTGTCTTGGAACAGGAATAGTCAAAATCGGAGCGGATATCAATCTGGTCTTCAATGTTTGGAAGCTCTTCTCACATTTATCCATCCACACAAACTTTTCCCCTTTCTTAGTCAGACTGGTGAGAGGTACGACAATCCAGGAATAGTCTTCCACGAATCTCTGATAATAACCGGCGAGACCCAGAAAATCTCTAATTTCTGAAACGCTCTTTGGTGCTTCCCACTTTACAATAGCCTCGATCTTGCTGGGGTCCACTTTGATACCTTCTGCGGATACTACATGGCCCAGGAAGGCGACTTCAGTTAGCCAAAACTCATACTTGGTAAATTTGGCATATAACTTCTCTTTCCTTAAACGTTGTAGGGCGACGTTTAGGTTCTTGATATGGGATTCTTTGTCCTTGGAATATACCAATATATCATCAATGAATACTATAACCGACGTATCCAACATGTCGTGGAAAACCCGGTTCATAAGTTCCATGAAAGTTACTGGTGCGTTTGTTAATCCGAAAGACATGACCAATAACTCATAATGTCCGTATCTGGTCCTGAAAGCTGTTCTAGGAATATCACCCTCTTTAATCTTCAACTGATGATAACATGACCGAAGATCGATCTTAGAAAATACCTTTGCTCCTTGCAACTGATTGAACAAGTCATCGATCCGAGGTAGTGGATATCGATTCTTGATTGTCAGTTTATTCAACTCCCGATAGTCGATACATATTTGAACGCTACCGTCCTTCTTCTTTACGAATAATAGCGGTGCTCCCCATGGTGATATACTGGGTCGAATATAACCCTTGTCCAACAGTTCTTGTAGTTGCACTTTCAATTCCTTCAGTTCAGTAGGAGCCATTCTATAAGGTGCTTTGATACTGGTGCGACTCCGGGTATAAGATCTATCACAAACTCTGTGGCTCGCTCTGGTGGTAATCCTTGTAGTTCCTCCGAAAATACATCGGAATAGTCCCGCACTACATCAATATCTTCCAGTCGTGGTGCTTCCTTGGTTAGGTCGACCACTGATACTAGATACCCGACTACCCCCTTCTCAAGGCACTTCTTAGCCTTCAGTGCTGAGAGTATAAGCTTGCGTCTATGGGGAAGTTTGGTTCCCAAAAAACTGAATTCTGCTCCTTCTTTGTCTTTGAATGTTAGCTTCTTTTCGGCGCATAATAGGTTTGCAGAATACCGAGCTAACCAGTCCATTCCCAAGATGATGTCAAAGTCTACCATCTCAAGTTGTATCAAGGTTGCATCTAAGGTTTTCTCGCCAATGAGAACTGGACATGGTCCATAACCTTTCTCTAATTCCACTTCTAACCCCATTGGTGACCGTACAAGTAGTTTGTAGTCCAATGTTTTGATGGGTAGATTCAACTTCTTTCCGAATGACACAGATATAAATGAATGAGTAGCTCCTGAATCCAAGAGTACTCTGGCAGGTACGCCATTTATAGGTACGATACCTGTGATTTATTTTTACTTAGTCTACATGCTCATACAATGTAATTACAACTAAAAAGGTTTCAGTCATACCTGTGACCACATCGGGTGATGCGGCAGCATCCTCGGATGTAACAGCATATACTCGTCCTTGATGTACTTGCTTCTTGGGCTTAGGACACTCCCTAATCATATGTCCCACTTGATTGCAGTTGTAACATCTCGGACCTTCAGAATTTGGCTTTGGTTGCTGTTGCGTTACCGGGGTAGTCTTGGATGCAGTAGTAAAGCCTTGAGCACAGAAGGGTTTAAATGTCTTGTTGTTCCCTCCGTTATAGGCGTTTTCGACTGGCCATTTTATGCCTCTGTTCTGTGTAAAGTAGCTTTCCTTCTGGCTCGATTCTATGACGAGCAATTTGGACAGCTTCATTATATATCTTCTTTTCCAAGCCAAGAACGTGCTCTTTGATGCTTCCTCTCAGTCCCGTGACAAACCTACGGGTCTTAGTGTCTTCTTCCTGCATGCTGAGTGGTGCAAAGAAATACAGCTCTTCGTAACGCTATTGATATGCATCCATGGACATCTGTCCCTGATATAAACTCAGGAATTCCTTCTCCATAGAGTCTCTGAAGCTTCGGGGAAAATACTTCTCGAAGAACGCTTCTTTATAGATAGCCCAAGTCAGTAGGGCGTGCTTGGTCAATAGGTAAGTCCTAGTAGATTTCCACCAATGATGTGCGTCACCCTTTAGCATGAAGGTGGCACATAGTACTTTTTCTTCTTCAGTGATAGTCATCATAAGAAAGTTTCTCTCCATCTCGTCGATCCAATG
This sequence comes from Protea cynaroides, assembly GCA_028583415.1. Taxonomy (NCBI): domain Eukaryota; kingdom Viridiplantae; phylum Streptophyta; class Magnoliopsida; order Proteales; family Proteaceae; genus Protea; species Protea cynaroides. The sequence goes on along the minus strand of CM053273.1, from coordinate 56,724,978 downwards.
TGCTGTCCATAATGGATCCGACAGTTTATCGTTAAATTCCTTGGGCTTCATCTTCAGAAATCTCTCAACCAGTCGCGAGTGACCCAGCTGATTTTGGGGGTATGCCACAAACATGGGTTGTAGATACTGATAGTTAACCTGAGCTGCTTTCGGACCTGGTACTGGAATCTGTGCAGCTGGTGGTTGAGGTGTTTGAGGTGCTGGGTGGTTACCCACCGGTGCTGCACTGGCTTGTCCCGTCTACATGGGTGTAGCATGTGCGGCTTGGAACATGATTCCCATTGCAACTTGCATTTGAGCCTATGTGTGTTGCATCTGTTGCAGTTGTTGTGCTAAATTCATCACCACTGTTGCTAACTCTGGTGGTGGAGGTGGCAAGTTTATAGGATTTGCCTGATCTGGGTTTTCTGGTACATATATATTCTCCTGGTTAGTTTCCTCCACAGGTGGTGCTGGTAGAACTGCATTTCGGCTCTGTCTGGTTACTCTACGTCCAGACATAATTTCTTCTGAGATTGGTGGTGCCTAAAAATCATCAAAATAGGTGAGACAATCATTTATACTTCATGTAGGCACGTTAACCGATGTAAAATTCCAAAATTTCCAGCTCATTTTATGAAAAATACTGTCTTTTCTATGCAGGGTCGATGGTGGGGGTCAATGGTATGTCCAACCCTCAGTATCCAACCCTGAGAATGACCTGTTCTTCCCGAGAGCTGAGGGTGGATGTGAGGGTCGATGGGTATCCGACCCTCAGTATCCGACCTTGGGTTTTCTGTCAGATTCCCGAGAGTCGAGGGTCGATGGGAGGGTCGATCCGAGGGTCGATGGTCCTAGTCAAATTGTCCGACCCTCAGACCAAAAATCAAACCTTTAAGATCCGATTCTGGGTTCATTCTCTCTTATTTCCCTCCCGTTTTGACTCGTCTCTCACCTCTGAGTTGCTACAGTGCCACTTCGCTATTTTGGTCAATTTGGATCCGTGTTTCAACATCAACATCATCCCTACAGGTATGTTTTCTCATTTTTACCTGTTTTTAGGTTTCCATTTCTAGGTTTTGGTCCAATTAACCCGTATTTTTCAAATAAAACTTTTTCCAACCGTAAAAATTCGATTTTTATTGGGGGCTTTTGTTATTGGTGTCTCGAGGAACGAAAGCCCTCAAAATTTTTTGAGTTTCATCGGTTGGTTATCGAGAACTTGGATTTTTGCTCTTTTTGCCCTAATTTGTCGAAATTTTTGATTTCTTGAAATTTCTTCAAATTGGACCTCATTAGTTAAAATTTCCTACTGTATGTGTGTTGTAGGATATGTTAGAACCTACGTAAGTCCTCCTGCCCACATGTATGGGTGACAAGTGAGGCTTTTGGCCACTTACGTCGCTATAATGTCAAATTTCGAATTTTTATCCTATTAACTCATTATCTATTTTTCTTTGCAGATACCATGGCTCATACTATGGTACCCAGAGTTTGTGATCTGCTTCGCTTCCGCTCCAATGAAGCCGAGGCACAGTATGCCCACTATGCTAGTAAGAAAGTAGATGGTGGTCGTATGGTGAACTTGGCTGAGCTAGCCCTGTTCAATGTGGAGAGAGCATTTGGTGATATGGGGTGGCTCCCTGTCATCACTTATGACGGGTGCACATGCCCAGATTTAGTGCGATAGTTTTATTGTAATCTCCAGGTGGTAGGGGATTACAATGATGTGGATAGGGGTCACGAGCTACGCATCACTAGCTATGTAAAGGGAGTTTTCATTTGACTATCGGCAGCTGGTCGATCTACTGGGCATTCCCTATGATTGGCCCTACGGTTTACTGTGCGCCTGGAGAGCCTTAGTTTGTTTCCATGGAGATGAGGGCTGAGATTGATAGTCAGCTGCTATGACCTGATCGCTGGCAGATGAGAGCTTGTTATATGCGTCCGGCTCCACGGGTCTTCTGCAAGATTATCCAGCATAATCTGATTCCGCAGAGTGGCCATTACGAGAGGGTTTCTCAGCTGACCCAGTATCTGTTGTACAACATATGCACTAGGCAGCCCGTCTGCCTTCCTTACATCATCATGCAGACTATGATCAGTGCCACACTGCCCAGTCATAGGGGTAATCTACCCAATGGATGTATGATCACTGTTCTGCTTACTCGCCTGGGGGTTGATTTGGTGGATGAGAAGATTCAGGAGAAAACTTTCTCGTCGCCTCTAGATTGGGAGGCTATCTGCAAGATGGGTATGTGGGATGCCCAAGTCAGTGACGAGGAGAGGAACGAGATGGTGCGCCCTCACACTGGCATCGAGATTGCTGACGCTGAGGCAGCTGCTGCCGCTGCTAGAGCTCATGCGGATCCTGCATGATGACCGCATGTATATGGATGTCAACTCGATACCACCGCCTTCACCTACGCATGCGGCTGGAGTTTGTACTTCTTCTGCGGCGGATCTTGCACCTGAGAGTGGTCCTTCTCATGCTGCTGGTCCTTCACGCCCACCTTCTGATATGATGGAGATGTTGCATGAGATCAGAGAGACTCAGCGCAGATCTAATCTGAGGATGGAGGAGTCGCTGGACGCCCAGCATCGGACTGATCAGGGGGTGGCTGATCTTACAACTAGTCTTCAGGCGACTCAGACCCAGGTGGCCTGGTTGACCAGAGTCTATGCCGAGGACTGTGACAGAGACCGTGAGGCACTGCCTCCTCCTTCACCTCCAGCTTCTTGAGTGTACCATTTCCCTTGTACTACAGAGTAACTGTCTGGGTTGTGGACTGTACTCTGCTTTAGTTATGTATATACATTTGTGTCTCTCTTATTTATGTAAAATTGTTTCTCCTTTAATAGATGCATTATTCTCTTTTTAAATTGGTCTCAACCATCACTTGTGCTTATAGTATGTTTGTATTAATGTTTTTACTTTTATCCTATCTCAGTTCACAATTGTCTAAAATGTATGCTAGTTCAGCGGACAAGGCCTGAGATGCTCTGATACCAAGTTATCACACCCCAATTCCGCACTATTCAGAATGGTGTGATGAACCGCTAACAAACCAACTATTCAACCAGGATCTCGAGTAGGCTATATCCGTGTTATCTAAACTCCATACATCCACATAAATAATCAGAGTAAATAAAACAAATAGCGGAAGTCTTGTAATAAAATGAACTAAGAATCTATTGTGATATCAATATTTAAATAACGAAATTATTCTGTATCAACTAAGGCATAAATAAATAAATATCCAATACATGTCTTTAATAAATCCAAATAAATAAACTAAAAATCTATCGAATACACATGAGTTGCACTCGCAAGAGATGTCATGTGTATCCACTTCATCTTCAGCTACCATCACTGCAACGTTTCCGTACTCTAGAGCATTTATATAATCTTCAACGATTAAACCTGCATCATCAACTAAAAAATATTCAACGTCGAAAGGTGAGCACACATCAAGGCTCAGTGAGCAAACAAAACAATGCAACAATACATATGCATGCAATCAATTTATATCTTTGGTCCGGTTTAAAGTTTGCACTATGCTATAGAAAGGATAGGTGGCCGTCGCACCTCTATACACAAGTGTGTGGATACGCCCAATGACTCCTGCACTGTCGCCCACAGCACCCAAAATGGCACAATATACATCCCGTGAAAATGGCATGGCTGTACCGGTTGATACCATACCAACAAATAAACCCCTGCTGGCTAGGGTTGCAAACTGGGCTCGCAACAAACCAATCCTAATGCCAAATAGTGTATCCAAGGCCTCACCCCAGCATCCCTCAGAACATCTATAGGGATAGAGCTAAGGCTCCCCGGTAGAGTCAGAGACTACAAGGACCGAGACCACCTCCCCTGATGCTCTATGACATAATAGTTCTGCTAAGGTAATGGCGATACGACGACACCAGTGGACATGACTTATGTAGACCATGGCACAATATACACCCCATGAAGAACGATCATGGTTGTACCGGTTGATACCATCCCTACCCTCACCATTTACACTAGCCAAACATAAACATTCACATGCCTATTCCTACTCATCATCATCATCATCATGTTATAAGCAGTAAAGTAAATATGCATTAACAATTAATAGAAATATTGGATGGCATGCTGAATTTACACACAAGCATACACGCATAGAATCAATATGGCATTGGACTCAAGAAGTTAAACAGTTTATTATTAACCAGTTAGTTTAAGTCCTGTTCCCTCACCTTAGCTTGCTAATAGATACTCTTCCAAGCTTTAGAATCACCTTTATAATGTTATTATATTGCTAGAAGACCTAACAAAGCCGATAAAATTTAATTAAAATTTATTCAGAATTTAAAAACCATTCTGTTAACTGAGGGTCGGAGGTAGGGTCGGAGTCATGATCGACCCTGGGTGCGACCCTCCCCAATCTGGACTTCCCGAACACTGAGGGTCGATCCTCAGGATCACATAGAGTCAGATGGTCATCGACCCTCTGTGCGACCCTCGGTGGGTTTTGGTCAATTTTCCTCCTTTTAATCCATTCTTCGTGTTTGGGGTCCTATGGCTTGCTCCTATAGTCCATTCAACATTCATTCCATGGTCTAGAACCATGAATCATCCACCTAGATAGCTTTCATGTAATCTCCCATAGTTTTCTATGAAAACCTAACCATGGGTTGATGGTTTGGGTTTCTCCAAGATCATACTCTCATCATTATCTAACCTAAGGTCTGTAGAAACTCATGGAATTAGTATCCATACCTGAGAAGATTACTCCCTCTCTGCAACTCTTCTCCTTTTTGCTATCTTCTTTTCCTTGCTTCTCTTCTTCTCCTTTTCCTTCTCTTCTCTTTCTCTCAATTCAATTAGGGTTGTAAAAGGAGTGAAAGAGGCTTAGGGATGTCCTTTAAATAGAGTAGAAACATCCTAAAATAAGTCCCTTTGAGATTAGGAAAGAATCCAATTCAAAAATTAGAAAATTTCTTAATTTCAGTTTCGGTGGCAACTGAGGGTCAATGGGAGGGTCGTTATCCCGTCGACCCTAGGGTTCCCAAGGTGTCCGACCCTCCCTATAAAACAGAGGGTCTAACTTTCTATCTTGGGGGGTCTGACCCTCCTTTGCTGGGTATGCGACCCTCCCCTTAAATTGAGTGTTTTAGGGTCGATTTGATACCTAGGATCATGATCACCTTCACGCCCTTCGTCCATTTGACTCAACCATGATGGGTAAACCTGGTTCAAGGTGATAAGACCTAATTAGTTTGATATGGGTCTTACAATGAAGCTGTCCAAATTGCTCGAGTAATAGAATCGAGCTAGAAGGAAAGTTACTTTACATAGAACAGAGGCATAAAAAGGCCAGCCGGAAATACTTAAAACGGAGGGCACAATAAGACACTTAACCCTTCCATGCTCAAGGCTTTACTGCTGCATCCAAGACTACCCCAGTAACTCAAGAGCAACCAAAGACAAATTCTGAAGGTCCGAGATGTTATAACTGCAACCAAGTGGGACATATGATAAGGGAGTACCCTAAGCCCAAGAAGCAATTACATCAAGGACGAGTATATGTTGTGACATCCGAGGATGCTGCCGCATCACCCGATGTGGTCACAGGTATGACTGAAACCTTTTAAGTTGTATTACATTGTATGAGCATGTAGACTAAGTTAAATAAATCATAGGTATCGTACCTATAAATGGCCTACCCGCTAGAGTACTCTTTGATTTTGGAGCTACTCATTCCTTTATATCTGTGTCGTTTGGAAAGAAGTTGAACTTACCCATCAAAACATTAGACTACAAACTACTTGTACGGTCACCGATGGGGTTAGAAGTGGAATTAGAGAAAGGTTATGGGCCATGTCCAGTTCTCATTGGTGAGAAAACCTTAGATGCAAGCTTGATCCAACTTGAGATGGCAGACTTTGACGTCATCTTGGGAATGGATTGGTTAGCTTGGCATTCTACAAACCTATTATGCGCCGAAAAAATGCTAACATTCAAAGACAAAGAAGGAACAGAGTTCTGTTTTACGGGAACCAAACTTCCCTATAAACGCAAGCTCATACTCTCAGCACTAAAGGCTAAGAAGTGCCTTGAGAAAGGAGCAGTCGGATATTTAGTATCAGTGGTCGACCTTACCAAGGAAGCACCACGGATGGAAGATATTGATGTCGTGCGGGACTACCCAGATGTGTTTCCTGAGGAACTACCAGGTCTACCACCTGACCGTGCTACAGAGTTTGTCATAGATCTATTACCTGGAGTCGCACCAGTATCGAAAGCACCTTACCGAATGGCTCCTACGGAATTGAAGGAATTGAAAGTACAACTACAAGAACTACTAGACAAGGGATATATTCGACCTAGTATATTGCCATGGGGAGCGCCAGTATTGTTCGTAAAGAAGAAGGACGGTAGCGTTCGATTATGTATCGACTATCGGGAGTTGAACAAGCTAACAATCAAGATTCGATATCCACTACCTAGGATCGATGACTTGTTCGATCAGTTGCAAGGGGCAAAAGTATTTTCTAAGATCGATCTTCGATCAGGCTACCATCAGTTGAAGATTAAAGATGGAGATATCCCTAAGACAGCATTTAGGACTAGATATGGACATTATGAATTCTTGGTCATGTCTTTTGGATTAACAAATGCACCCGCAACCTTCATGAAACTTATGAACCGAGTTTTCCACGACATGTTGGATACGTCGGTTATAATATTCATCGATGATATATTGGTATATTCCAAGGACAAGGAAACTCATATTAAGAATCTAAACGCCACCCTGCAGCGTTTAAGGAAAGAGAAGTTGTATGCCAAATTTTCAAAGTGTGAGTTTTGGCTAAGTGAAGTCACCTTCCTAGGCCATGTAGTATCCGCTGAAGGAATCAAAGTGGATCCCAGCAAGATCGAGGCTATAGTAAAGTGGAAAGCACCAAAGAGCATTTCTGAAATAAGAAGTTTTCTAGGTCTAGCTGGTTATTACCGGTGATTTGTGGAAGACTATTCTCGGATTGCCGTACCTCTCACCAGTCTGACTAAGAAAGGTGAAAAGTTTGTATGGACGGATAAATGTGAGAAGAGCTTCCAAACTTTGAAGACCAGATTGATATCCGCTCCAATTTTTACTATTCCTATTCCAGGACAGCCATTTGTCTTGTATACAGATGCGTCGAGATTGGGATTAGGTTGTGTCCTTATGCAAGGAGAATAAGTAATTTCTTATGCCTCAAGACAGTTGAAGACACATGAGAAAAACTATCCCACTCATGACTTGGAGTTAGCAGCAGTCGTACATGCTGTCAAGATATGGAGACATTACCTATACGGAGAGAAGTTCCAGATTAAGTTGGATCATAAAAGTCTTACTTATTTATTTAATCAAAAGGAGTTGAATATGAGACAAAGAAGATGGCTGGAACTATTGAAAGACTATGATTGTGATACCCAGTATCATCCGGGGAAAGATAATGTAATAGCGGATGCGTTGAGCAGAAAGGCAATGATAAAATCTCAAGGAGAGGTTAGCACAACTATAGCAATGTGTACTACCGGAATGGTATTCAATCATGGCAACGAGCAGTATGTGATAGATACAGTGGATGGATCCGACAACCAAGGGTTTATTCATCTATTTTCAAATATGTTCGTTGCATTAAAGATTATACCGGATATAATTGATGAAGTGAAGACAGCTATCAAATCAGACCCTTACCTGAGAACGGTGCAAGAAGACATCGAAAAAGGTAGAACTAACCCTGAGTTCACCTTGGACGAAGAGAAGGTATTTAAGTACAAAGGAAGGATATGTGTACCCGAAACAGAAAGTATGGACATTAGACACCGACTGATGAAAGAAGCCCATACCACCATCTATTCGATACATCCTGGAAGTACAAAAATGTATCATGATCTAAAGAAACTATATTGGTGGAGAGGGATGAAAGCAGACGTAGCTATGTTCGTGTCTCAATGCTTAAATTGTCAGAAAGTAAAGGTTGAATGACATAGACCTGCAAGACTGTTACAGCCATTACCGGAACCCACATGGAAATGCGACTGCATCACTATGGACTTCGTCACGGGACTACCATTGACACCTCGAGTAGTTGACGCAGTTTGGGTGATTGTAGATCACTTAACCAAAACAGCTCGCTTTAAACCTATTCGACCTCAGTATACACTGGAAAGGTTAGCAAAGCTGTATGTGGATAATATTGTTCGATTACACGGTGTACCAGAGAGCATTGTGTCCGATAGAGATCCACGATTTACTTCCAAATTTTGGGAAGGATTGCAAAAGGCTATGGGTACAACCTTGAAGTTTAGTACTGCATTCCATCCACAGATAGATGGACAGTCAGAGCGTACAATCCAGATTCTAGAAGATATGCTATGAGCATGTGTAATTGATTTCAAAGGATCATGGGATGAAAAGCTACCACTGATCGAGTTCACTTATAACAATAGCTATCAGGCTACTATACAGATGTCACCCTATGAAGCACTGTATGGCAGAAAGTGTCGAACTCCTTTATTTTGGAATGAAGTTGGAAAACACAGTATGGTTGGGCCAGAATTTGTTGAAGAGACTTGTCACGTGGTCGATATTATCAAGGAAAGAGTGAGAACAGCCCAGAATCGTCAGAAGCAATATGCAGATACTCGATGCAGAGATCTTGAGTTCGATGTGGGCGAAAAAGTATTCTTGAAGGTATCACCTATGCGAGGTCTGAAACGGTTTGAATAAAAAGGGAAACTAAGTCCAAGATATGTCGGGCCATATGAGATTCTAGCTAAGCGTGGAAAAGTGGCTTACCAGTTAGCATTACCACCATCTATATCAAGTGTGCATGACGTATTTCATATTTCCCTATTGAAGAAGTATGTCAAGGATCCAACACACGTTCTGACAGTAGACCTACCGGATTTGACTGATGATTTGACATTTGAAGTAACACCAACTGAAATCACCAGCCGAAAGGTTCAACGACTACGCAACCGAGATATCTATTATGTTAAGGTCATCTGGAGATGTAGAGACATGGAAGAAATTACATGGGAAGAAGAGAATGCTATGTGAAAGCAATACCCTCACTTATTTGATTCAGAAGGTACGTACAATTTCGAGGACAAAATTTTTATAAGTAGGGGGGAGTTGTAAGACCCGTATCAAACTAACCCGGTTTTACCACCTTGAATCAGGTTTACCCATCATGGTCGAGCCAAATGGACCAAGGGTGTGAAGGAGATCGTGATCCCAGGTATCAAATCGACCCAAAAACACTTAAATTAAGGGGAGGGTCGCATACCCAGCAAGGGAGGGTCGGACCCCCCAAGACAGAAAGTCAGACCCCCTGTTTTACAGAGGGGGTCGGACACTTTAGGATTTAGGGGTCGACGGGATCATCGACCCCCTCATCGACCCTCAGTTGCCGCCGAAAACAGAATTAGGAAATTTCCATAATATCGGTTGGGGCTCTTTCCTAATCTCAAAGGGACTTATTTAAGGATGTTTCTACTCTATTTAAAGGACGTCCCTAGGCCTCTTTCACTCCTTTTAGAACCCTAATTGAATTGAGAGAAAGAGAAGAGAAGGAAGAGAGGAAGAAGAGAAGGAAAGGAGAGAAGAAGAAAAAGGAGAAGAGTTATAGAGAAGGAGTGTTCTTCTCAGGTAAGAATACTAATCCTATGAATTTCGTGAGACTTAGAATAGTTGAAGGAAGATGTAGGAGAAACCCAATCCACCATCCATGGTTAGGTTTTAATGGAAACCATGGAGGATATCAATTAGATTATATATTGGGTGAAGAGAAGTTATAATCCATAGAAAGTATGTGGAATGGACTATGGAAGAAGCCATAGGAGTTAAACAAGGAAGAATGGATCAAAACATGAGAATATCCACCAAAACCAGAGGTGGTCGTACGACCCTGATATCGACCCTGTTATAGGGGGTCGCAGTATACTGCTACCCTACCTGCGACCCATCCTGCGATCCTATAGATAACAGCAAGTTAGAAAATTGAAATTAAATCTAATTAAATTCTATCGACTTTGTTAGGTCTTCTAGCAATATAATATCAATATAAAGGTGATTCTTAAAGCTTGAAAGAGGATCTACTAGCAAGCTAAGGTGAGGAAACAACCTACATTAACTGGTTAATAATAAATTATTTTTATTTTTTTGAGTCTAGTGCCATACTTGATTCTATGCGAATATGCTTGTATTATGCATATAACATATCATCCAATATTTCTATTATTATTTCATGCATATTTACTTTATTGTTGATAACATGATGATGATGATGATGATTGGAATAAGTATGTGAATGTTTGTGTTTGGTTAGTGTGCTTGATGCGAGTAGGGCATCAGGGGAAGTGTTAGGCGGTGTTTGATCCGGGCACTTTAGCTCTATCTCTAACTCAAGTCTTGTGCATTAGCATCGTCGTATCGCCATTACCTTAGTAGAAGTATTGCGACGTAGGGCATCAAGGAGGGTCTCAGTCTTTGAGTCCTATACTCTACCGGGGGGCCTTAGCTCTATCTCTACGGGTGCTTTGAGGAATGCTGGGGTGAGGCCTTGGATACACTGTTTGACATTAGGATTGGTTAGTTGCAAGCCCCATTTGCCACCCTAGCCATCAGGGGTTTATTTATTGGTATGAAGTTGTGGAGCGATAAACGTGACCGTCGTGTACAATGTTCATTGTGGGTACTGTGGGCGACGGTGAGAGGTTCACCGGGCGTATCCACACTCTCGTGCATAGAGGTGCGATGGCCTCCTATCCTTTCTATAGCACAGTGCAAACGTAAAACCAAACCAAAGATATGAATTGAATCGCATGCATATGTATTGTTGCATTGTTTTGTTTGCTCACTGAGCCATGATGTGTGCTCACCCTTTCGACGTCGAATATTTTTAGTTGATGATGCAGGTACCACTGTTGCAGATTATATTGATGCTCCAGCGTATGGACATGTGGCGGCGATTGAAGCAGAAGATGTAGAGGATATGCATGACTCCTCTTGCGAGTGCAACTCATGCGTGTTCGTTTAGGGTTTTTCTTTTATTTAATTATTTAGATTTATTAAAGGGATGTAATGATATTTATTTATGTCTTAGTTGATGTAAAATAATTTGGTATTTAAATATTAATATCACATTTAAATTCTTCAGTTCATTTTATTATAAGACTTCCGCTATTGTATATTTACTCTGATTATGAATGTGGATGTATGGGGTTTAGATAAAATGGATATAGCCTACTCGAGATCCTGGTTGAACCGTTGGTTTGTTAGTGGTTCATCACACCATTCTGAATAGTACGGAATTGGGGTGTGACAAAACCACATTCTTAATTATAGAGGGGCACTATATTGAGAGTTTCTCTCTATAAAGAGGACGTCCCTCTACCCACTCTCTCTCTTTTGGATCAATCTCAAACCCTAAACCTAAGAGAGAAAGAGAGAGGAAGAGAAGGAAAAGGAGGTTTAGAGAGAAAGGTTGGGAGAAGGGTTTTGCAGAGAAGGTTTAGACTCTCTATGAAAAGTAAGGTATGGACCTTTTCTCTGTAGAAGTAGATGGCATAGAATAGGATTCTATTGAAGATGTTAAACCGACATTAGATTATTGATCATATGGTTATCTAGGTACATCTCTAGGAATAACCATGAATGTTAGATTGGTATTAGTTATTATGAGAAAGCATAAATTAATGGCCACAGAATGATCATAGGGTGAACCCCATTGTTGTGTCAAGAGGAAGAACTCGGATTGAAAGACAAATATCGACTAAACGTTGTGTGGTCGCATCATTGGTTGACCATAGAGCGACCAGTGAGTCGACCACAGCTATTCAGGAATTTTTTCAAAAATCGTGTGGTGGCATGTGTGGTCGTATGTAGCACAACCAAAGGATCAACCGTATAGTATGTGGTCGACATATACTAAGACCACAGGGTTGACCACAGGTGTCGACCACATAATTTCAAAAAGCATATTTTGGAGACCAGACAAGGTTTTCGACTACTGTAACTTGAGAAAATTAACCCTTAACTTAAATACATTAATCGTTTAGGTTTCTAACTAGTTCAAAGTAATTTTCAAAGCTTGGAAGAGGAACAAACACCAATCATAGGTGAGGGAACAAGACCTAAACTAATTGGTTAATAATAAGCAACTTTTCTTTTATTTGTCCAATACCATGATTGATGCCATGCTTGTATGATTGTAATGTGCATCTCACATGTCATCCAATATTACTGCTATTCTTGTTCATGTTTATTTTATTATTGTTCTTATTGGATATGATGATGATGATAAGGATAGACATGTGCTTGTGTGTGGTTAATGTAAGACCCGCACGCCACGAACCCAGCCTAACCTTATATTTTGTGTTGGGACCCGTCTACATATCATGGTCGAGCCAAGTGGACCAAGTGTGTGAAGAAAAACCAAGAACCAATATGAAAATTTACTCAAAAACAGTCAAAATGAGGGTAGGGTTGCAGGTTTTAACAGGCAGGTCCGACCCCCCCATCGACCCCCCATCGACCCCCAGTAATCGAGAAAAACAGCATGAACCGAAAATTAGGAAACTTTCCTAATTTCAATTGGAACCTTTCCTAAACTCAATGGGACTTATTTTGGGAGGTTTTACTCTATAGATTGGACGTCCCTAAGCCTCTTTCACTCCTTTTACAACCCTAATTGGATTGAGAGAAAGAGAAGAGATGGAAGAGAAGGAGAAGAGAACGAGACTTGAAGAAGAAGACCAAGGAGGATGAAATTCAGAGGAAACTCCGAATCTCAGCAAACCTAAGGAATGAATACATTCCCCATGATTTATTTAAGACCTTAGAATGGTTTATGAAGAGGGTATGACTTAGAAGAAACCCAAATCACCCATCCATGGTTAGGTTTCAATGGAAACCATGGAGGAGATCATTGAAACCATGTAGGTGAATAAAGAATAGTTCTAAACCATAGAACATGTATGGAATGGATTATAGAAGCAAGCCATAGGACCCCAAACATGAATGAATCGATGAAATTTGATATTTTTTACTCAAACCATGGGGGGTCGCACCTAGGGTCGATGGAACCTCCGACCCTAGCATTGACCCCCAGCATCTGGGAAGTTCAGGAAAAGAGGGGTAGCACCTAGGGTCGATGGAACCTCCGACCCTAGGCATCGACCCCCAGTTAACAGCAAGCTGTAAAAATTAGAATAAATTCTAATTAAATTCTATCGACTTTGTTAGGTCTTCTAGCAATAAAATATTGATATAAAAGTGATTCTTATGGCTTGGAAAGAGGATCTAAAAACAAGCAATGGTGAGGGAACAAGACCTAAACTAATTGGTTAATAATAAACTATTTTTATTTCTTGAGTCCAATACCATGATTGTGATATGCGTGTGTGCTTGTAATGTGCATTCAACATGTCATCCAATATTTCTATTATTACTATTCATGCATATTTAAATTTATTGATTATAACATGATGATGTTGATGATGGTAGGAATAGGCATGTGAATGTTTGTGTTTGGCTAGTTTACATGGTGCGGGTAGGTATGGTATCAACCGGTACTTCGATGCCGTTCTCATCGGGGTATATTGTGCCATGGTCTATTCAAGTCATGTCCACTAAGCAAGTGTTAGTGTGCTTGATGCGAGTGGAGCATCAGGGGGAGGACGTGACATTGTGGTTCAGCCTGGTCACCAGACTCTAGCTCTATCTCTACTCAAGTCTTGTCCACTAACATCGTCGTATCGTCATTACCTTAGCGAACTAATATGTCGTAGGGCATCAGGGGGGACGTGGCATTGTGGTTCAGCCTGGTTACCAGACCCTAGATCTATCTCTATGGATGTATTGAGGGATGCTGGGGTGAGGCCTTGGATACATTGTTTGACATTAGGGTTGGTTAGTTGTGAGCCCAGTTTTCAAGCCCTCGCCAACAGGGGCTTACGTGTTGGTATGGGCAACCGGTGCAGCCATGCCATTTTCATGGGGTGTGTATTGTCCATGGTGGGTGCATGTGGGCTGACAATGTCGTTTTCATTGGGCGTTTCCACACACTCGTGTATAGAGGTGTGGCGGCCACCTATCCTTTCTATAGCACATTGCAAACTTTAAATTAGACCAAAGATATGAATTGATTGCATGCATATGTATTGTGGCATTGTTTTGTTTGCTCACTGAGCCGTGATGTGTGCTCACCCTTTCGAATTCGAATACTTTTAGTTGATGATGCAGGTACCACCGTTGAAGATTATATGAACGCTCTTATGTACGGGCATGTGGCGACAATGGAAGCTGAAGACTTAGTGGATATGCATGACACCTCATGCGAGTGCAACTCATGCATATTCGATTAGATTTTGTTTAATTTTATTAAAGACATGTAATTGATATTTATTTAATTATGTCTCAGTTGATTTAACAATAATTTGATATTAATTTATGGTTATCACAGTTAGATTCTCAGTTCATTTACTATAAGACTTCCACTATTTACTTTATTACCTCTGATTAATGTGGAATGTGTTTTGGTTTATCATATGTGGGATAGCCTCTTCGAGATCCTGGTTGAACCGTTGGTTTGCTAGTGGTTCATCACATCATTTTGAATAGTGTGGAATTGGGGTGTGACAACTTGGATCAGAGCTCTTGTAGGCCTTACCCATTAAACCTGAATACTACCACTGGAGTCCATGAACTGAGTTAGGATAAATTAAAAGCTTTAATACAAACACACCATAAGCACCTGTGTTGGTTGAGACAGAACTTAACAAGACAATAATGTACATATAAAAGGTGGAACCATATATATACAATCAAACAGAAAGAGAAGATCAAAATTCATCCTGATAAACAAATAATATAGGGTATTATCTATAAGTCGGGAAGTTATCTAGGAATACAAAGGATATAATACAGTAAAAAGAAAGAAGCATCTGTAAAGCAGAAAAATTGAATGCCGAGTTGGTACTCACAAGATGTGAAACTCGACGTATGACAAAGGAAGGAGAAAATGGCTAGTAATGCCTAATTCCCTGCAAAGGTAAAGGGAAAGTTCTCGGGGTAAATCCAAACAGAGATAAGAGAATAATGGCCACACATTAAGAATAAGAGCAACTATAAAGAAGCTAAAGCTATACTCCTGGGTGACGTGAAGACTCAGAGAGATCCATTACAAGCTGATCTATTGCCCACTAAGCAAGAAGAGGATGTTGCAACTTGACCCCACCACTATCTGGGTCGAGAATGGGTAATGAAAACTCATCTGAGTAGATGCTAAATAATGATAATTAGATTGGAGCAAATCAAAAGAGGTGAACAACTAGGCCACTCCAGCCAATCACCTGGACTACCAAGGACCTTAGCCACGGTTGTAATAAACTTGGTCTGACAAAATACAAGAGCAACAACAAAGAAAAACAGATAATGGCTTAGTAGAGAAGAAAAACACAAAATTTTGACATTATAACAACGTAAATTGGTCAAAAGCCTCACTTTTCACCCAAACACGTGGGCAGGAGGACTTAAGTAGATTCTAAACTATCCTGTAAGACTCATACCATTAGAAATGTTAGCTAATGGGATTCAATTTGAAGAAATTTTGAGAAATTCAAAAATTTCAACAAATTGGGCAAAAGAGAAAATCTTGAGTTTCTCGATAACCATACGATGAAACTCAAATATTTTGAGGGCTTTCGTCAATTGACCCACCAACAACAAAAGCCCCCAATAAAAATCAAATTTTTATGATTGGAAAAAGTTTAATTGGAAGAAAATGAGACATATGAGCAAAAACCTAGGTAAGGAAACCTAAAAACATGAAAACGTAGAAGATATACCTGTAGAGGAGGTATAGTCATCGAAACAAGAAGCACAAACCACCAACAGATCGGAGTTGCCACTGTAGCAACTCAGAGGGACGAGACGAGTCAAAACAAAGGAGGAAGAATGGGAAATGGACTCAGAATCGGAACTTAAAAATCTGATTTTTAGTCCGGGGGTCGGAGAATTCGACCAAGACCATCGATCCACCCATATCGACCCCCGCATCGACCCTCGGCTCTCGGGAACCTGACAGAGAACCAGAGGTCGCACCCTGGGTCGGACATACTCCGACCCCCCATCGACCCCCGGCTCTCGGGAAAAATGGATGATTTCCCAGGGTCGGATACTGAGGGTCGGATACCCATCAACCCCCACCATTGTCCCTGCATAGAAAAGACAATATTTTTCACTGAATGATCTGAAATTTTTGAAAATACCAATGGTTAGTGTATCCAAATATGATAATGAAGTATATAATGATTGCCTCACGTGTTCTATGACTTTTCAGACACTACACCACCAGAATAGGAAATGGTTGGGCGAAGAGGGAACAGACAAGGACGTAACCAAATCCCACCACCACCACCGGTAAATAAAACCAGTCATGAAATTCCTGAAGTACTAGAGAATCCAAACGTGGAACCGCCAGGAGCTAATGGTCAGGAAAATCCTACAAACTTACCAGCCCCACCTATAGATTTAGTTACAGTCGTAATAAACATGGCACAACAACTATAATAAATACAACAGGTGCAAACTAATATGCAAGCTGCCATAGGCTTGGCTTTTCCAGCTGCACATACGACACAGATGCCAGCAAGACTGTAAGACCCACACGCCATGAACCCGGCCTAACCTTACATTTCGTGCGGGATTCGTTTACATATCATGGTCGAGCCAAGTGGACCAAGTGTGTGAAGAAACCCAAGACCCAATATGAAAAATTACCCAAAAACAGTCAAAATGAGGGTAGGGTCGCAGGTTTTAACAGACAGGTCCGACCCTCCCATCGACCCTCACCATCGACCCTCAATCATGGGTCGCAGGGTCTATGAGTTGTCCGACCCTCCCATCGACCCTCACCATCGACCCTCGGTACTCGGGAAAAACAGCACAAACCGAAAATTAGGAAACCTTCCTAATTTCAATTGGAACCTTTCCTAAACTCAATGAGACTTATTTTGGGAGGTTTTGCCCTATAAATAGGACGTCCCTAAGCCTCTTTCACTCCTTTTACAACCCTAATTGGATTGAGAGAAAGAGAAGAGAAGGAAGGGAAGAAGAGAAGGAAAACTTGAAGAAAAGGCTAAGGAAGAAGAGGAAATTCAGAGGAACTCTGAATCTTAGCAAACCTAAGGTATAAATACGTTTCCCATGATTTATTTAAGACTTTAGAATGGTTTATGAAGAGGGTATGACTTAGAAGAAACCCAAATCATCCATCCATGGTTTCGTTTCAATGGAAACCATGGAGGAGATCATTAAAACCATGTAGGTGAATAAAGTATAGTTCTAAACCATAGAACATGTATAGAATGAATTGTGGAAGTAAGCCATAGGACCTTACCATGAAAGAGAGAACGAAATCTGATATTTTCGACTCAAACCATGGAGGGTCGCACCTAGGGTCGATGGCAGATCCGACCCTAGCATCGACCCTCAGTGTTCGGGAAGTTCAGATTAGGGGGAGGGTCGCACCCAGGGCCGATCATGACTCCGACCCTACCTCCGACCCTCAGTTGACAGGATAGTTTTTAAATTCGAAATTAATTCTAATTAAATTATATCGACTTTGTTAGGCCTTCTAACAATATAATAACATTATAAAGGTGATTTTAAAGCTTGGAAGAGGATCTATTAACAAGCTAAGGTGAGGGAACAAGACCTAAACTAACTGGTTAAGAATAAACTGTTTTATTTCTTAAGTCCAATGCCATATTGATTCTATGCGTGTATGCTTGTATGTGCATTTAACATGTCATCCAAAATTTCTATTATTTGTTCATGCATATTTATTTTATTATTTATAACATGATGATGATGATGATGATAGGAATAGGCATGTGAATGTTTGTGTTTGGCTAGTGTATATGGTGCGGGTAGGGATGGTATCAACCGGTACAGCCATGACCGTTCTTCATGGGGTGTATATTGTGCCATGGTCTATTCAAGTCATGTCCACTAAGCAAGTGTTACTGTGCTTGATGCAAGGGGAGCATCAGGGGGAGGACTTGGCATTGTGGTTCAGCCTGGTCACTAGACTCTAGCTCTATCTCTACTCAAGTCTTGTCCACTAACATCGTTGTATCACCATTACCTTAGCGGAACTAATATGTCGTAGGGTATCAGGGGGGACGTGGCATTGTGGTTCAGCCTGGTCACCAGACCCTAGCTCTATCTCTATGGATGTATTGAGGGATGCTGGGGTGAGGCCTTGGATACATTGTTTGACATTAGGGTTGGTTAGTTGTGAGCCCAGTTTACAAGCCCTCGCCAACAGGGGCTTACGTGTTGGTATGGGCAACCGGTACAGCCATGCCGTTTTCATGGGGTGTATATTGTCCATGGTGGGTGCATGTGGGGCGACGGTGCCATTTTCATTGGGCGTTTACACACACTCGTGTATAGAGGTGCGGCGGCCACCTATCCTTTCTATAGCACATTGCAAACTTTAAACCAGACCAAAGATATGAATTGATTGCATGCATATGTATTGTTGCATTGTTTTGTTTGCTCACTGAGCCGTGATGTGTGCTCACCCTTTCGAATTCGAATACTTTTAGTTGATGATGCAGGTACCACCGTTGAAGATTTCATGAACGCTCCTGTGTACGGGCATGTGGCAACAATGGAAGCTGAAGACATAGTGGATACGCATGACTCCTCTTGCAAGTGCAACTCATGCGTATTCAATTAGATTTTGTTTTATTTATTTGGATTTAGTAAAGACATGTATTCGATATTTTATTTATGTCTCGATTGAAACAACATAATTGGATATTTTATTTATGAGTATCACAGTTAGAATTTCTCAGTTCATTATCTGTAAGACTTCCGCTATTTATTTTATTACCTCTGATTAATGTGGAATGTGTTTTGGTTTATCATATGTGGGATAGCCTATTTTGAGATCCTGGTTGAACCGTTGGTTTATTGACGGTTCATCACACCATTTTGGTTAGTCCAGAATTGGGGTGTGACAACTTGGTATCAGAGCTCTCGTAGGCCTTACCCATTAAACCTGAATACTACCACTGGAGTCCATGAACTGAGTTAGGATAAATTAAAAGCTTTAATACAAACAAACCATAAGCACCTGTGTTGGTTGAGACAGAAATTAAACAAGACAATAATGTACATATAAAAGGTGGAACCATATATATACACTCACACAGAAAGAGAAGACCAAGAATTTTTCTAATAAACAAACAATTTAGGGTATTATCTATAAGTTGGGTAGTTATCCAAGTATACAAGGATATAGTACAGTAGTAAGAAGGGAGCTTCTGTAAAGCAGAAAATTAGAATATCGAGTTGGTACTCACAAGATGTGAAACTTGATGTAGGACAGAGGAAGAAGGAAAATGGCTAGTAATGCCAAAACCCCTGTAGAGATAAAGGAAAAGATCTCGGGCTAAATCCATTAGAGATAAGAGAATAATGGTCAAACATTAAGAATAAGAGCAACTATAAAGAAGCTTAAGCTATACTCCTGGGTGACGTGGAGACTCAGAGTGAGATCCACCACAAGCTGATCCATTACCGCTGAGCATTAAGAAGAGGTTGCAACTTGACCCCACCACTATCTGGGTCGAGAATGGGTAATGAAAACTCATATGAGTAAATACTAAATAATGGTAATCAGATCAGAGAAAATAAGAGGAAGTGAACAACCAGGCCACTCCAGCCAACCACCTGGACTACCAATTACCTTGGTCACGGTTGTAATAAACTTGACCCAATAAAATACAAGAGCAACCACAAATGAGACCGACTATGCAAGTTGTTGTCCAAATTGCCAATGCTACATCAACAACTCTGGGTCAAACCAAGTATGGTACCAGTTGGTAGCAACACTGTACCCCAACACCTGTTAACTATAACAAAGTGCTTACCATACAGTAAGTCCCAGTAATGCATACCCCAGTGCAGAAGTTTGGTGCACAATAAGCAGTATATCAAGGTGGTTAACCTTACCAGCCACCGATGTATGGGATAGTTGCAATGATCCGACCAAGGATTGAAGAATATTTTCTGAAGACGAAGCCTTAAACGTTTTCAGTAGAGGATCAAATCTAATTGTGGCCATATAATTGGATATGATTATATAGGATGCGGTGCATTATTGATTTACTCTTATGATTATAGAGGATGCACATACCAAATTTTAAATTCTCGTGTCTTGACAGGATACCTTCTTGATTTAACCTGTCAATTGGAGTTATAGATATTGTTTCTTTAGTCTTAGTCCTGATTATACCAATCTAAACCCCTTCCATGATCGACCACATGAACAGAGATGTGAACTGAATGAACAGTTAAATGCTTAATCATGTTGAGCGTACATCTACTGATTTATACCTGATTTATTGATGTATGAAAATTTTCTCCAGATTATACCTGATTTACTGATGTACGAAATCTTTCTCCAAATTTACTCCTGTAGTGCCTTGACCAATGGCATTATATATTCGATAGAACCTGTAACCATGAGGTTAAGAATTGTAAAACCTCTATTGCATGTATTTGGACCATCGTGCAACTTAACGATCTTTTGATGCCAGTTGCATTACTATAGACTTACTCTTGATTCTTTAAACCTAGGTTCACCAGATAAAGCAAGTGTTTGTCATTATGCTAAATCGACGAAAGGAAGTGAATCACTTTTGGATGAACATTTTGATTCATACACTCCCTGACCTTTGATGATAAAAATGTTTAGTGATAATGGAATTATTGGAAGAAAGATGATTAAATTCAGATTAAATGTCATAGTCAATGAACCTCAGATGAAGTAATAGAGGATTTGTTTTGAGATTGCTAAATGGATGGATGTGAATCATGTCTATAAAAGAGTGCATGAGAAAATGTGAGAACTATTAAGAGTAGCCAATAACGAAATAGATAGCACTCAAGTAGAGTTAAGGATGGCTATATCGGTACAAATTTTGACAAGGTAGAAGATTTCTAAAGGTAAATTTAAGAGTGGATACAAGGATAAAGTCATGGCATAAGTAGTACTCGATTTAATACAATGATAATTGAGTTATGCCCAATGTTGATTGATTGATTAAGAAAAGACCAAAATAGTTTAGCTGAATTAATGAATTTATAAGCATATACCCTAATGCTTATAGATAGACTTGAGATATGAAGTAACAATCACAAGATATTTTTCGAGGTATATGAAAGAGAGATCAGGATAGAACAGAAGTGATAAAGGAAATATAAGCTAATGAGCTTTTTAAGATATGAGATTTTGTTAGCAATAGTCTTTGAAAATCATAATAGATGAAGGAACTAGACAAGCTCTTAAGACCGTTAAACCAGATTTCTCTAGTTTAAGCCCTTTTGGGACTAAATGTTGTTTTAGATGGGTGTTATGAACAATGATTGAATCATATTAATGGATGTATGAAATTTTGACGCAACCTAAATAAACTTGAGATGGCAGACTTTGACGTCATCTTAGAAATAGACTGGTTGTCTCAACACTCTACAAGTGATTATGTGCATAGAAGAGGTTATCATTCAAGAAAGAGATGAGATATAATTTAGTTTATTGGAAGCATGTTGCTTAAGAAGCGAAGGCTAATCATCTCTATGCTAAAAGCGAAGAGATGCTTTGAAGAGAAGGAGGTTGGATATATGGTATCTGTGGTATACGTTACCAAAGAAGCACCACAGATGGAAGATATTGATGTGATGCATAAATTCCTGATGTGTTTCCAGGAGACTTACCTAGAGTTACCATCTGATCATATGACCGAGTTCGTCATCGACTTGTTACCAAGGACGATACTTGTGTCAAAGGCACCTATAGAGTAGTTCCTATGGAGTTGAAGGGATTGTGACTCAACTACAAGAGTTATTAGACAAGGGTTCTAATCAGATAAGTATTGCATCACGGAAAGCGCCAACGCAACTCGTGAAGAAGAAGGACAGTAGTGTCAGATTATGTATAGACTACCGGGAACTAAACAAGCTCACGATCAAGAATCAATATCTACAACCTCAGATCAATGACTTGTTTAACTAGTTGCAAGGAGCAAAGGTATTTTCTAAGATTGATCTTCGATCAAGATAGCATCAGCTGAAGAATTTGGACAGAAATATCTTGAAGATAGTTGTTAGAATCGGGATTGGACATTATGAGTTATCGATTTTGACGTTTGGATTAGCCAATGCCCTTACATCTTTTATGGAACTGATGGACTGGGTGTTTCATGACATGTTGGACACGTCGGTCATAGTTTTCATAGATGATATTTGGTTAATTTAAAGAATGAAGCAACTCATACAACGGATTTTAGAACAGCTTCACAACAGTTGAGGAGTGAAAAGCTTATTGCCAATTCCAAGGAATATGAGACTTAATTAAACAAAGTGATCTTCTTAGACCACGTAGCATCATAAAAAGGGATTAAAGTGGACCTTATTAAGATAGAAGCAATTGTATGGTGAGAAACACCTGAAGAATATTGCGAATATCAGAAGTTTCTTGGGTTAGCTGGTTATTACAGACGATCTTTGGAAGACCACTCTAAGATCGCAATACCTCTTGCCAAGCTAACCAGGAAAGGAGAGGAGTTTAATTTGACTGACAAGGGTGAAGAATATTTCTAGATTCTAAAGTAAGATTGATATCAGCTCCATCTTGATCGTTTCGGCACCAGGGAAACCTTTTACCCTATCCATTGGAGCTTTCGGATTGGATCAAGGATGCGGTTTGATGCAAGGTAAATAAGCGATTGCATACGTTTCAAAAAAACTAAAGGAGCATGAGAAGCGTTACCTTACTCATGACTTGGAGTTACCGGTGATGAATTATGCAATCAAGACTTAGATACATTATCTAAACGGAGAATAATTTTAGGTTAAGAGTCCTATTTATCTCTCCATTAGAAAGAGTTGAACTTAAGGATAAGGAGATGGTTAGGAATACTTGAAGGATTAAGACTATGATGTTCAGTGTCAAGCAAGGCTAATGTAGTAGCTAAGGCTTTAAGAAAAAGGGAATTATGAAGTCCAAGGAAGGACCCAGTATAAATGCTGCATTATGTTTCGTAGTAACAAACTCAGATTTGGAGGGAGAGTAACTTATAATAGAAGCTAGTGATGATCCAATTGAGCGAGAATTTATGGATGAACTTATGGAGCAATAATTCGACTACGTTTGTGGCATTAAAGATCATCTCTGAATTGATGGATGAAGTAGAAGTAGTAATTTTGTCAGGTTTGTATATAGGAACGGTGTAAGCAGACTTAGAAAAGGAAAACCAAACCCTGACTTTTGTTTTGGGAATGGAATTACAGTATTGTGAACTATGTCAATGATTTGCCACTGACTCCCAAATCGATTGACATGGTTGGGTGATTGTTGATCGCCTTATGAAGATAGCTCAGTCCATTGCTATACGACCTCGGTATGCTTTGGAGCGGTTAACTAAGCTATAGGTGGATAATATTTCCAGATTGAATGGTATGCATGAGAGCTTAGTGTCGGTCGAAGGCTTATGCCTTATCATTTTGGGAGGATCTACAGAAAATAATGGGGACAAAGTCGAAGTTTAGTACTGCACTTTACCCCAAACCGATGGATAGTCGGGGCAGACTATACAGATCCTAGGAGATATGCCCCGAGCTTGTGAATTGATTTCAAGGAGTTGGAGTTGAGAAGTTACCATGAATTAAAGATGCTACCAAGCTATCATGTAAATGTCACCCATATAGCATGGTACGGTAGAAATGTCAAACCCCTCTGATTTGGAGTAAAGTCGGTAAATGAAGAATTTTGAGACCTAAGGCTAATGAAGAAAACTATCGAGTCGCAGACAAGATCAAAGAAAAGGGGCAGGATAGCTCAAGTTGTCAGAGAGACACCAAGACCTTGAGTTCGCCATAAGTGACAAAGTGTTCTTGAAGATATCATTTATGCGTAGTTTGAAACGATTAGACAAGAAGGGAAAGTCATAATTTATATATGTGTTGGATCTTATAAACTTTGGAGAGACGTAGAAAAGTTGTATATCAATTAGCGTTACCGCTATCCATGTCTAGTGTGCATGATGTATTTCGTGTGTCTCTATTGAAGAAGTACATTGGAGATCCATATCAAAAGTATTGACCACGGAATCACTGGATTAGATAGAATGTTTGACTATTGAAGTGGTACCAGCCTAGTTCACTAGTGGGAAGGTAAAATGTTTCCAAAGCCTGGATAATTATTATATGAACGTAATCTGGCAAAGACAAGTCGTGGAGAAGAGTGCATAGGAGTAAGTAGATGCAATGCGAAAATAGAATTCCCACCTATTGACTCCAAAGTAAATTCAAATTTTGAGGACAAAATTTATTTTAAGGATGGGGAGTTGTAAGATCCGTACTTTCAAATTTCGAGAATGAAATTTCTTTTAAGGGTGGTGGAGTTGTAAGACCCACACGCCACGAACCCGGCCTAACCTTACATTTCGTGTCGGGATCCGTTTACATATCATGGTCGAGCCAAGTGGACCAAGTGTGTGAAGAAACCCAAGACCCAATATGAAAAATTACCCAAAAACAGTCAAAATGAGGGTAGGGTCGCAGGTTTTAACAGACAAGTCCGACCCTCCCATCGACCCTCACCATCGACCCTCACCATCGACCCTCGGTACTCGGGAAAAACAGCACGAACCGAAAATTAGGAAACCTTCCTAATTTCAATTGGAACCTTTCCTAAACTCAATGAGACTTATTTTGGGAGGTTTTGCCCTATAAACAGGACGTCCCTAAGCCTCTTTCACTCCTTTTAAAACCCTAATTGGATTGAGAGAAAGAGAAGATAAGGAAGAGAATAAGAGAAGGAAAACTTGAAGAAAAGGCTAAGGAAGAAGAGAAAATTCAGAGGAACTCTGAATCTCAACAAACCTAAGGTATGAATATGTTTCCCATGATTTATTTAAGACTTTAGAATGGTTTATGAAGAGGATATGACTTAGAAGAAATCCAAATCATCCATCCATGGTTTCGTTTCAATGGAAACCATGGAGGAGATCATTAAAACCATGTAGGTGAATAAAGTATAGTTCTAAACCATAGAACATGTATAGAATGAATTGTGGAAGTAAGCCATAGGACCTAACCATGAAAGAGAGAACGAAATCTGATATTTTCGACTCAAACCATGGAGGGTCGCACCTAGGGTCGATGGTAGATCCGACCCTAGCATCGACCCTCAGTGTTCGGGAAGTTCAGATTAGGGGGAGGGTTGCACCCAGGGCCGATCATGACTCCGACCCTACCTCCGACCCTCAGTTGACAGGATGGTTTTTAAATTCGAAATTAATTCTAATTAAATTCTATCGACTTTGTTAGGTCTTCTAACAATATAATAACATTATAAAGGTGATTTTAAAGCTTGGAAGAGGATCTATTAACAAGCTAAGGTGAGGGAACAAGACCTAAACTAACTGGTTAAGAATAAACTATTTTATTTCTTAAGTCCAATGCCATATTGATTTTATGCGTGTATGCTTGTATGTGCATTTAACATGTCATCCAATATTTCTATTATTTGTTCATGCATATTTATTTTATTGTTTATAACATGATGATGATGATGATGATAGGAATAGGCATGTGAATGTTTGTGTTTGGCTAGTGTATATGGTGCGGGTAGGGATGGTATCAACCGGTACAGCCATGACCGCTCTTCATGGGGTGTATATTGTGCCATGGTCTATTCAAGTCATGTCCACTAAGCAAGTGTTAGTGTGCTTGATGCGAGGGGAGCATCAGGGGGAGGACGTGGCATTGTGGTTCAGCCTGGTCACCAGACTCTAGCTCTATCTCTACTCAAGTCTTGTCCACTAACATCGTTGTATCGCCATTACCTTAGCGAAACTAATATGTCGTAGGGTATCAGGGGGGGACGTGGCATTGTGGTTCAGCCTGGTCACCAGACCCTAGCTCTATCTCTATGGATGTATTGAGGGATGCTGGGGTGAGGCCTTGGATACATTGTTTGACATTAGGGTTGGTTAGTTGTGAGCCCAGTTTACAAGCCCTCGCCAACAGGGGCTTACGTGTTGGTATGGGCAACCGGTACAGCCATGCCGTTTTCATGGGGTGTATATTGTCCATGGTGGGTGCATGTGGGGCGACGGTGCCATTTTCATTGGGCGTTTCCACACACTCGTGTATAGAGGTGCGGCGGCCACCTATCCTTTCTATAGCACATTGCAAACTTTAAACCAAACCAAAGATATGAATTGATTGCATGCATATGTATTGTTGCATTGTTTTGTTTGCTCACTGAGCAGTGATGTGTGCTCACCCTTTCGAATTCGAATACTTTTAGTTGATGATGCAGGTACCACCGTTGAAGATTTCATTAACGCTCCTGTGTATGGGCATGTGGCGACAATGGAAGCTGAAGACATAGTGGATACGCATGACTCCTCTTGCGAGTGCAACTCATGCGTATTCAATTAGATTTTGTTTTATTTATTTGGATTTAGTAAAGACATGTATTCGATATTTTATTTATGTCTCGATTGAAACAACATAATTGGATATTTTATTTATGAGTATCACAGTTAGAATTTCTCAGTTCATTATCTGTAAGACTTTCACTATTTATTTTATTACCTCTGATTAATGTGGAATGTGTTTTGGTTTATCATATGTGGGATAGCCTATTTTGAGATCCTGTTTGAACCGTTGGTTTATTGACGGTTCATCACACCATTTTGGTTAGTCCAGAATTGGGGTGTGACAAGGACGGGCAAGCACAATACCAAGGGAAAGTAATGCTGTACCCCATGCACCTCAAACACCAGTCATGCAAGCTCCAGTGCAAAACCCTGAGATAGCTCAAGGTGGTTATCAGTACCAACCACCTATGTATGGGGCCTATGCTCCGTATCAGCTAGACCGCTCCAGTTCTTAAGATGAAGCCCAAAGAATTCGATGGTAAGCCAGCAGATCCTTTGTGGCCGGCACACTGGATTGATGAAATGGAAAGAAATTTTATTATGATAACTGTAAATGAGGAGGAGAAAGTGTTGTGTGCCACATTTATGCTCAAGAGCGATGCACACCATTGGTAGAAGTCTACCAGGACATATCTATTAACCAAACACGCCCACTTGACCTGGGATATATACAAAGAGGCTTTCTTTGAGAAATACTTCCCTAAAAGTTTCTGAGATTCTATGGAGAGAGAGTTCCTAATTTATATTAGGGCAGATGACTGACAACGCATATCAACAGCGTTATGAGGAGCTATTTTTCTTTGCACCTGTCAGTATGCAAGAGGAAGATACGAAAACCCGAAGGTTCCTCATGGGACTTAGGGGAAGCATACGCGAACATGTTTTGGGACTGGAGAAGAAAATCTACAATGAAGCTGTACAAATTGCTCGAGTGATAGAGTCGAGCTAGAAAGAGAGCTATTTTACTCAAAATAGGGGAATCAAAAGGCCGAATGAAAATTTTTACAACGGAAGGAACACCAAGGTATTCCAACCCTTCCGGACCCAGGGCTTCAATGCTGCAACCAAAACCATTTCAGCAACCCCACGGCAACCAAAGCAAAATGGTGAGGGGATCAGATGTTTTAACTGCAACCAAGTAGGGCATGTTTCAAGAGAGTGTACTAAGCCCAGAAAACAACTACAGCAAGGAAAATTTTACGCTATTTCAGCCAAGGATGCTGCCGTATTGTCTGATGTGGTCACAGGTATGACCTGAACCTGTCATTTTATGTTACATTGCATGAGCATGTTGACTAAATTAAAACAAATCACAGGTATTGTACCTAGTAATGGCATTCCTGCCAGAGTGCTCTTTGATTATGGAGTTACTCTTCTTTTTATATCTGTGTCATTTGGAAAGAAACTAAATATACCCCTTAAATCTGTAGATTACAAACTGCTTATACGATCGCCGATGGGAATTATGAAGTCCAAGGAAGGACCCAGTATAAATGCTACCTTATGTTTCACAGCAATAGATTCAGATTTGGAAGGAGAGTAACATATAATAGAAACTCGTGATGATCCAATTAAGCGAGAATTTATAGAAGAACTTATGGAGAAATAGTTCGTCAGTTGCGCTTGTGGCATTAAAGATCATCACTGAATTGATGGATGAAGTAGAAGTAGTAATTTTGTTAGGTCTGTATATAGGAACGGTGTAAGCAGACTTAAAAAAAAAAAAGGAAAACCAAACCCTGACTTTTGTTTTGGGAATGGAATTACAGTATCGTGAACTATGTCAATGATTTGCCACTGACTCCCAAATCAGTTGACATGGTTGGGTGATTGTTGATCGCCTTATGAAGATAGCTCAGTCCATTGCTATATGACCTCGGTATGCTTTAGAGCGGCTAACTAAGCTATATGTGGATAGTATTGCCAGATTGAATGGTATGCATGAGAGCTTAGTGTCGGTCAGAGGCTTATGCCTTATCTCGAAGTTTTGGGAGGATCTACAGAAAATAATGGGAACAAAGTTGAAGTTTAGTACCGCAATTTACCTTAAACCGACGGACAGTCAGAGTGGACTATACAGATCCTAAGAGATATGCTCCGAGCTTGTAAAATTGATTTCAAGAAACTTGAATTGAGAAGTTACCGTGAATTGAAGTTGCTACTAAGCTACCATGTAAATGTTACCTATGAAGCATGGTACGGTAGAAATGTCAAATTCCTTTATTTTGGAATAAAGTCGGTGAATGAAGAATTTTGTGACCTAAGTCTAATGAAGAAAACTATCGAGTGGCAGACAAGATCAAAAGAAAAAAAAAAGGGGGGGCGGGATAGCTCAAGATGTCAGAAGAGACACCATGACCTTGAGTTCGCCATAAGTGACAAAGTGTTTTTGAAGAAATCACTTATGCGTAGTTTGAAACGATTAGACAAGAAGAGAAAGTTGTATTCTATATATGTGTTGGATCTTATAAACTTTGGAGAGACGTAGAAAAGTTGCATATCAATTAGCGTTACCGCTATCCATGTCTAGTGTGCATGATGTATTTTGTGTGTCTCTATTGAAGAAGTACATTGGAGATCCATATCAAAGGTATTGACCACGGAATCACTGGATTAGATAGAATGTTTAACTATTGAAGTGGTACCAGTCAAGTTCACTAGTGGGAAGGTACAATGTTTCCAAAGCCAGGATAATTATTATATGAAGGTAACCTGGCAAAGACAAGACGTGGAGAAGAGTGCATAGGAGGAAGAAGATGCAATGTGGAATTAGAATTTCCACCGATTGACTCCGAAGTAAATTCAAAATTTTGAGGACAAAATTTATTTTAAGGATGGGGGAGTTGTAAGATCCGTACTTTCAAATTTCGAGGATGAAATTTCTTTTAAGGGTGGTGGAGTTATAAGACCTGCACGCCACGAACCCGGCCTAACCTTATATTTTGTGTCGGGACCCGTCTACATATCATGGTCGAGCCAAGTAGACCAAGTCTGTGAAGAAAAACCAAGACCCAATATGAAAATTTGCTCAAAAATAGTCAAAATGAGGGTAGGGTAGCATGTATTAACAGGCAGGTCCGACCCCCCATCGACCCCCCCATCGACCGGTGACCAGGAGTCGCAAGGGGTCTATGAATTGTCCGACCCCCGCATCGACCCCCCCATCGACCCTCTCTAATCGAGAAAAACAGCACGAATCGAAAATTAGGAAACTTTCCTAATTTCAATTGGAACCTTTCCTAAACTCAATGGGACTTATTTTGGGAGTTTTACTCTATAAATAGGACATCCCTAAGCCTCTTTCACTCCTTTTACAATCCTAATTGGATTGAGAGAAAGAGAAGAGAAGGAAGAGAAGGAGAAAAGAAAGAAAATTGAAGAAAAAGACCAAGGAGGAGGAAATTCAGAGGAAACTCCGAATCTCAGCAAACCTAAGGTATGAATACATTCCCCATTATTTATTTAAGACTTTAGAATGGTTTATAAAGAGGGTATGACTTAGAAGAAACCCAAATCATCCATCCATGGTTAGGTTTCAATGGAAACCATGGAGGAGATCATTGAAACCATGTAGGTGAATAAAGAATAGTTCTAAACCATAGAACATGTATGGAATGGATTATAGAAGCAAGCCATAGGACCCCAAACATGAATGAATGGACGAAATTTGATATTTTAGACTCAAACCATGGGGGGTCGCACCTAGGTTCGATGGAACCTCTGACCCTAGCATCGACCCCCAGCATCCGGGAAGTTCAAGAAAGGAGGGGTAGCACCTAGGGTCGATGGCATCGACCCCCAGTTAACAGCAAGCTGTAAAAATTAAAATAAATTCTAATTAAATTCTATCAACATTGTTAGGTCTTCTAGAAATATAATATTGATATAAAAGTGATTCTTAAGGCTTGAAAAGGGGATCTACAAACAAGTAAAGGTGAGGGAACAAGACCTAAACTAATTGGTTAATAACAAACTATTTTTATTTCTTGAGTCCAATACCATGATTGTGATATGTATGTGTGCTTGTAATGTGCATTCAACATGTCATCCAATATTTCTATTATTAATGTTCATGCATATTTAAATTTATTGATTATAACATGATGATGTCGATGATGGTAGGAATAGGCATGTGAATGTTTGTGTTTGGCTGGTGTACATGGTGCGGGTAGGTATGGTATCAACCGGTACTTCGATGCCGTTCTCATCGGAGTATATTGTGCCATGGTCTATTCAAATCACGTCCACTAAGAAAGTGTTAGTGTACTTGATGCGAGTGGAGCATCAGGGGGAGGACGTGACATTGTGTTTCAGCCTGGTCACCAGACTCTAGCTCTATCTCTACTCAAGTCTTGTCCACTAACATCGTCGTATCGCCATTACCTTAGCGAAACTAATATGTCGTAGGGCATCAGGGGGGACGTGGCATTGTAGTTCAGCCTGGTCACCAGACCCTAGCTCTATCTCTATGGATGTATTGAGGGATGCTGGGGTGAGGCCTTGGATACATTATTTGACATTAGGGTTGGTTAGTTGTGAGCCCTGTTTGCAAGCCCTCGCCAATAGGGGCTTACGTGTTGGTATGGGCAACCGGTGCAGCCATGCCATTTTCATGGGGTGTATATTGTCCATGGTGGATACATGTGGGGTGATAGTGCCATTTTCATTGGGCATTTCCACACACTCGTGTATAGAGGTGCGGCGGCCACATATCCTTTCTATAGCACATTGCAAACTTTAAACCAGACCAAAGATATGAATTGATTGCATGCATATGTATTGTTGCATTGTTTTGTTTGCTCACTGAGCAGTGATGTGTGCTCACCCTTTCGAATTCGAATGCTTTTCGTTGATGATGTAGGTACCACCGTTGATGATTATATGAACGCTCCTGTGTACGGGCATATGGCGACAATGGAAGCTGAAGATTTAGTGGATATGCATGACTCCTCATGCGAGTGCAACTCATGCATATTCGATTAGATTTTGTTTAATTTTATTAAAGACATGTAATTGATATTTATTTAATTATGTCTCAGTTGATTTAATAATAATTTGATATTTATTTATGGTTATCACAGTTAGATTCTCAGTTCATTTACTATAAAACTTCTGCTATTTACTTTATTACCTCAGATTAATGTGGAATGTGTTTTGGTTTATTATATGTAGGATAGCCTATTCGAGATCCTGGTTGAACCGTTGGTTTGCTAGCGGTTCATCACACCATTCTGAATAGTTAATGTGTTGGATTAGGTAGAGCATCAAGGGGAGTGTAGCGGTGTGTGATCCGTGAGGCTCTAGCTGTCACACCCCAATTCTGTACTATTCAGAATGGTGTGATGAACCTCCAATAAACAAATCGTTCAACCAAGATCTCGAATAGGCTGTGTCCGTATGTTTAAACCATACACATACACAATAATCAGAGTAAATACTCAATAGCAGAAGTCTTTAGTATTAAATGAACTGAGAGTCTAAAGATGATAACAAAAATAAATTATTCAATTATCTTCCAAGTACTAAGACATAAATAAAATATTTAATCGATTACATCGTCTGTATAACTTGAATAAAAACTAATAAAAAACACAAGAGTTGCACTCGCAGGACGAATCATGCGATTCCATCAAAACTTCAGCGTCCATTGCTGCCGCATGTCCATACACCGAAGCATTCATATAATCTTCAACCGTGGTACCTACATCATCAACTAAAAACATTCGACATCGAAAGGGTGAGCACACATCACGGCTCAGTGAGCAAACAAAACAATGCAACAAACATATGCATGCATTGAATTCATATCTATGGTCTAGTTTATAAGTTTGCAATGTACAATAGAAAGGTTTGGAGGCTGCCTCACCTCTATACACGAGTGTGTGGAGCCGCCCAATGAAAATGGCATTTTCGTCCAACATGCACCCACTATGATACAATATACCCAATGAAAACGGCATTGCAGTACCGGTTGCACCATAACAACACGTAAGCCCCTATTGGCGAGGGCTTGCAAACTGGGCTTGCAACTAACCAATCCTAATGTCAAACAGTGTATCCAAGGCCTCACCCCAGCATCCCTCAATACGTCCATAGAGATAGAGCTAAGGCCCCCCGGCAGAGTCAGAGACTACACGGTCTGAGACCACCTCCCCTAATGCCCTACGACGTAATAGCTCTGCTAAGGTAATGACGATACGACGATGTTAGTGGACAAGACTTGAGTAGAGATAGAGCTAGAGTCTGGTGACCAGGACACACCACGATATTATGTCCTCCCCCTGATGCCCCACTCACATCAAATACACTAACCATACACCAACATTCACATGCCTATTCCTAACATCACCATCATCATCATGTTATAAATAAACAAAATTAAATATTCTTGTACAATAATAGCAGGAAAATTGGATGACATGTTAAATGCACATTACACACAAACAAGCATAGAATCATTCAAGGCATTGGACTCAATAAATAAAACATAGCTTTTTATTATCCAATTAGTTTAGGTCTTGTGCCCTCACCTTTGATTGAGTGTAGATCCTCTTTCAAGCTCTAAGAATCACTTTTATATCACTAGGAAAACCTAACAATTTGATAGATTCTAATTAGAAATAAATTCCAACAATTTAAGCTTGCCGTAAAGCTAGGGTCGCAGGATGGGTCGCAGGTATCTGAGACCCCAGGGTGTAGGGTCGGTCATAGGGTCGGTTACCCATCGACCCTATGTGCGACCACAGCCTCCTTGGACTTCCCAAGAGCATGGGGTCGATCCTATAGTCTCGTAGGTCCATTCTAAGAATGTTATATGGCTCATAACTATGATTTTTTACACACTTTCCATTGCCTATGATGATTACTTTCATGGATTCCTTCGAAACTCATCCATGGGTAGATGATTTGGGTTTCTCCCAACCCTAACTTCTTCATAAGCTATTCTAGGGTCTTACATAGTTCATGGAGAATGTATTCATACCTTAGGGTTGCTGAGATTCAGGGATTTCTCTGAATTCCTTCTCTTTAGTTGTCTTCTCAAATTCTCTTTCTCTTCTTCTTCTCCTCCTTCTCTTCTCTTTCTCTCACTCTCAATTAGGGTTTCAAAAGGAGTAAAAGAGGCTAAGGGACGTCCAATTTATAGAGGAAAACCTCCCAAAATACATCCCATCAAGATTAGGAAAGGAATTCCTGAAATTAGGAAAGTTTCCTAATTCACGGTTTCAGTCTGTTACCCTAGGGTCGATGCTAGGTTCGCAGAATCCGTCAACCCTAGGGTCTCAAGTCATCCAACCCTAGGACCTGAAAAACCATGGGTTGGATTCTGTTGAGGTGGGGGTCGACCCTACCTGTTTATGCATGCGACCCTACCCTCATATTTATTGTTTTTGGGTCAAATTCATACCTGGTTTTGTGATTTCCTTTACATACTTGGTCTACTTGGCTCAACCATGATAGGTAGACCTGATACAAGGTGGTAAGACCGGTTAGTTCGGTACGGGTATTACAACTCCCCCCTGCTTATTAAAAATTTCATCCTCGAAATTTGTACATACCTTCTGAATCGAAAAAATGAGGGTATTGCTTTCGCAATGCATTCTCTTCTTCCCATGTGATCTCTTTTATATCTCGACTTCTCCAGGTGACTTTAACATAGTATATGTCACGGTTACGTAGACGTTGAACCTTTCGACCGATGATTTCAGTTGGTTTTACTTCGAACGTCAAATCATCAGTTAGATCTGGTGGATCTGCTATCAAAACATGCTTCGGATCTCTGAGTACTTCTTTAATAAGGAGATATGAAATACATCATGTACACTTGACATAGATGGTGGTAGTGCTAACTGATAAGCCACTTTTCCACGTTTGGCTAGAATCTCATATGGCCCGACATATCTCGAACTTAGCTTTCCTTTCTGTCCGAGCTGTTTTAACACGCGCATCGGTGACACTTTCAAGAATACCTTATCCCCTACAACAAATTCATGGTCTCGGCGTCGAGTATCTGCATATTGTTTCTGACGATTCGGAGCCGTTCTTACTCTTTCTTTGATAATGTCGACCACTTGACAAATTTCTTCAACAAATTCTGGTCCAACAATGCTATGTTCTCCAACTTCATTCCAAAATAGAGGAGTTTGACATTTCCTACCATACAGTGCTTCATAGGGTGACATCTGTATAGTAGCTTCATAGCTGTTGTTATAGGCGAACTCGATCAATGGTAGTTTCTCATCCCATGATCCTTTAAAATCTATTACACAGGCTTGAAGCATGTCTTCTAAAATCTGTATGGTACGCTCCGACTGTCCGTCCGTCTGAGGATGGAATGCAGTACTAAATTTCAACGTTGTACCCATAGCCTTCTGCAATCCTTCCCAAAACTTTGAAGTAAATCGTGGGTCTCTGTCGGACACAATGCTTTTAGGTGCACCGTATAGTCTGACAATATTATCCACATACAACTTGACTAACCTTTCTAGTGTATACTGAGGTCGTATTGCTATAAAGTGAGTTGTCTTAGTCAGACAATCTACAATCACCCAGACCGTGTCAACCACTTAAGGAGTCAATGGTAACCCGGTGACGAAGTCCATAGTGATGCAGTCCTATTTCCATACTGGTTCTAGCAACGGTTGCAACAGTCCGGTAGGTCTTTGTCGTTCAGCCTTCACCCTCTGACAGTTTAGGCATTGAGACATGAATTTAGCTACATCAGCTTTCATTCCTCTCCACCAATATAATTTCTTTAATTCATGATACATCTTTGTACTTCCAGGATGTACCGAATAGGCGGTGGTATGAGCTTCCTTCATTAGTTTGTGTCTAACGTCTGAGTTTTCCATTTCAGGAACACATATTCGTCCCTTGTACTTTAGTACCTTTTCTTCGTCCAAGGTGAACTCAGGAATAGTCTTACCTTTTTCGATGTCTTCTTGTACCATTCTTAGATAGGGGTCTGATTTAATAGCGGCTTTCACTTCATCAATTATATCAGGTACAATCTTCAATGTTGCGAACATATTTAAAAACCAATGAATAAACCCTTGGTCTGTCGATCCACCCGGTGTATCTATCACGAACTGCGCATTACCATCATTGAATACTCTTCCTGTAGTACACATTGCTACAGTCGTGTTAACTTCTCCTTGATATTTTATCATTGCTTTCCTGCTTAGCGCATCAGCTACTACGTTAGCCTTTCCTGGATGATACTAGATATCACAATCATAATCCTTTAATAATTCCAGCCATCTTCTTTGTCGCATGTTCAACTCCTTCTGATTAAATAGATAAGTAAGACTCTTATGATCTGATTTAATCTGAAATTTCTCTCCATACAAATAATGTCTCCATATCTTGACAGCATGTCCCACTACCGCTAATTCCAAGTCATGAGTGGGGTAGTTCTTATCATGTGTCTTCAGTTGTCTTGAAGCATATGCAACTACTTGTTCTCCTTGCATAAGTACACATCCTAAACCCAATCCAGACGCATCAGTGTATAAAACAAATGGTTGTCCTGGAATAGGAATAGTCAAGATGGGAGCAGATATCAATCTTGCCTTCAATGTTTGGAAACTGTTCTCACATTTTTCAGTCCAAATAAACTTCTCTCCTTCCTTAGTCAAATTAGTAAGCAGTACGGCGATCCTGGAGTAGTCTTTTACAAATCGTCGGTAATACCCACCTAAACCTAGAAAACTTCTAATTTCTGCAACACTCTTCGGTGCTTACCACTTCACAATGGCTTCAATCTTGCTAGGGTCCACTTTAATTCCTTCAGCGGATACAACATGGCCTAAGAAAGCGACTTCATTTAGCCAAAACTCACACTTTGTAAATTTGGCGTAAAGCTTCTCTTTTCGTAATCCCTGTAGAGCGGAGCTTAGATTCATAATATGAGTTTCCTTGTCCTTGGAGTAGATCAATATATCATCAATGAATACAATGACCGACGTATCCAACATATCATGGAATACTCGATTCATAAGTTCCATAAAAGTTGTTGGTGCGTTCGTCAATCCAAAAAACATGACCAAAAATTCATAATGTCCATATCTGGTCCTGAATGCTGTCTTTGGAATATCACCGTCCTTAATCTTCAACTGATGGTAACCTGACCGAATATCGATCTTGGAGAACACCTTGGCACCTTGCAACTGATCAAACAAGTCATTGATCCGAGGCAATGGGTACCAATTCTTGATTGTTAGCTTATTCAGTTCCCGATAGTCTATACACAGTCAAACACTACCATCCTTCTTCTTTACGAATAATACTGGTGCTCCCCATGGTGATATGCTAGGTCTGATGTAACCCTTGTCCAACAATTCTTGTAACTGCACCTTTAATTCCTTCAGTTCAGTAGGAGCCATTCGATAAGGTGATTTAGATACTGGTACGGCTCCGAGTATCAGATCTATAACAAACTCTGTAGCTCAGTCGGGTGGTAGTCCTGGTATTTCTTCAGGAAATATATCTGGAAAGTCACGCACGACATCAATATCCTCCATCGTGGTGCTTCCTTGGTGAGGTCGACCACTGAGACTAGATACCCAACTCCTCCTTTCTCGAGGCATTTCCTAGCCTTTAATACAAAGAGGATGAGTTTTTGTTTACGGGGAAGTTTGGTTCCTGCAAAACTGAACTCTGCTCCTTCCTTGTCTTTAAATATCAGCTTCTTTTCAGCACATAATAGGTTTGCAGAATGCCGAGCTAACCAGTCCATTCCCAAGATGACGTCAAAGTCTGCCATCTCAAGTTGAATCAAGGTTTCATCCAAAGTTTTCTCATCAATAAGAACTAGACATGGTCCATAACCTTTTTCTAGTTCCACTTCTAATCCCATCGGCGATCGTACAAGCAGTTTGAAGTCTAAAGATTTGAGGGGTAGATTTAGCTTCTTTCCAAATGACACAGATATAAAAGAATGAGTAGCTCCATAATCAAAGAGTACTCTGGCGGGAATGCCATTAATAGGTACAACACCTTTGATTTGTTTTAATTTAGTCTACATGCTCATACAATGTAACACAAAATAAAAAGGTTCAGGTCATACCGGTGACCACATCAGGCGATGCGGCAGCATCCTCAGAGGTAACAGCATAAACTCTCCTTTGTTGTAGTTGTTTTCTGGGCTTAATACACTCTCTTGAGATATGCCCTACTTGATTGCAGTTAAAACATCTCAATCCTTCACCATTTTGCTTCGGTTGCGATGGGGCTACTGAGGTAGTCTTGGCTACAGCATTAAAGCCTTGAGTATGGAAGGGTTTGAATGTCTTGGCGTTCCCTCCGTTGTAAGAATTTCTATTTGGCCTTTTAATACCCCTGTTTTGAACAAAATAGCTCTGTTTCTGGCTTGACTCTATCACGCGAGCAATTTGTACAGCTTCATTGTAGACTTTCTTCTCAAGTCCCAGAACATGTTCACGGATGCTTCCCCTGAGTCCCATGACAAACCTTCGGGTCTTTGTGTTTTCCTCTTGGATGCTGCAAGGTGCAAAGAAGAACAGCTCCTCATAACGCTGTTGATATGCATCCACAGTCATTTTCCCCTGATACAAACTCAGGAACTCTCTCTCCATAGAATCTCTAAAACTTCTAGGAAAGTACTTCCCAAAGAATGCCTCTTTGTATATATCCTAGGTCAGTTGGGTGTGCTTTGTTAATAGGTAAGTCCGTGTGGACTTCCACCAGTGGTGTGCATCACCTTTTAGCATGAATGTTGCGCACAACACTTTCTCCTCTTCATTCACCATCATCATCATAAAATTCCTCTCCATCTCATCAATCCAGTGTGCTGGCCACAAAGGATCAGCTGGCTTATAATTATACTCCTTGGGCTTCCTCTTCAGAAAATGCTCAACCAATCTGGAGTGGTCCAGCTGATGAGGAACATAGGCCCCATACATAGGTGGTTGGTACTGATAACCACCTTGAGCTACTTCATGGTTCTACACTTGAGCCTGCATGACGGGAGTTAGAGGTGCATGGGGTATCGGGATACTTTCCCCTGGTACTATGCTTGCCTGTCCTGCTGGCATCGGTGTCATCTGTGCAGCGGGAAAACCATGCCTATGGCAGCTTACATAGTAGATTGTACCTTATTTTTATATGTGTATTATTCTCTTTCTTAATTTTGTCTCATACAACACAGGTGCTTATAGTGTGTTCTTATTACTGTTTTTAAATTAAATCCTAACTTAGTTCACGAACTTTTATGGAAGTATATTGGTTTAACAGACAGGGCCTGAGAGCTCTGATACCAAGTTGTCACACCCCAATTCCGTACTATTCAGAATGGTGTGATGAACCGCCAATAAACCAACGGTTCAATCAAGATCTCGAATAGGCAGTGTCTGTTTGTTTAAACCATACACATACACAATAATCAAAGTAAATACTCAATAGCGGAAATCTTTAGTATTAAATGAACTGAGAGTCCAAAGATGATAACATAAATAAATTATTCAATTATCTTCCAAATACTAAGACATAAATAAAATATTTAATCAATTACATCGTCTGTATAACTTGAATAAAAACTAATCAAAAACGCAAGAGTTGCACTCGCATGTCGAATCATGCGATTCCATCAAAACTTCAGCGTCCATTGCCGCCGCAAGTCCATACACCGGAGCATTCATATAATCTTCAACCGTGGTACCTGCATCATCAACTAAAAACATTCAACGTCGAAAGGGTGAGCACACATCACGGCTCCGTGAGCAAACGAAACAATGCAACAAACATATGCATGCATTCAATTCATATCTTTGGTCCGGTTTATAAATTTGTAATGCGCTATAAAAAGGTTCGGTCGCCGCCTCACCTCTATACATGAGTGTGTGGAGCAGCCCAATGAAAATGGCATTGCCATCCCACATGCACCCACTATGGTATAATATACCCAATGAAAATGGCATTCCAGTACCGGTTACACCATACCAACACGTAAGCCCCTATTGGCGAGGGCTTGCAAACTGGGCTCGCAACTAACCAATCCTAATGTCAAACAGTATATCCAAGGCCTCACCCCAGAATCCCTCAATACGTCCATAGAGATAGAGCTAAGGCCCCCCGACGGAGTCAGAGACTACACGGTCCGAGACAACCTCCCCTGATGCCCTACGACGTAATAGCTCTGCTAAGGTATGATGATACAACGATGTTAGTGGACAAGACTTGAGTAGAGATAGAGCGAGAGTCTGGCGACCAGGACACACCACGATATTATGTCCTCCCCCTGATGCCCCACTCACATCAAATACACTAACCATATACAAACATTCACATGCCTATTCCTAACATCACCATCATCATCATGTTATAATTAAACAAAATTAAATATGCATAAACAATAATAGCAGGAATATTGGATGACATGTTAAATGCACATTACACGCAAACAAGCATAGAATCATTCATGACATTGGAATCAATAAATAAAACATTACTTTTTATTATCCAATTAGTTTAGTTCTTGTTTCCTCACCTTTGATTGAGTGTAGATCCTCTTTCAAGCTCTAAGAATTACTTTTATATCACTAGGAAAACCTAACAAATTGATAGATTCTAATTAGAAATAATTTCTAACAATTTAAGCTTACTGTAAAGCTAGGGTCGCAGGATGGGTCGCAGGTATCTGAGACCCCAGGGTGTAGGGTCGGTCATAGGGTCGATTACCCATTGACCCTATGTGCAACCACAGCCTCCCTGGACTTCCATAGAGCATTGGGTCATTTCTATAGTCTCGTATGTCCATTATAAGAATGTTCTTTGGCTCATAACTATGATTTTTACACACTTTCCATTGCCTATGATGATTACTTTCATGGATTCCTTCGAAACTCATCCATGGGTAGATGATTTGGGTTTCTCCCAACCCTAACTTCTTCATAAGATATTCTAGAGTCTTACATAGTTCATGGAGAATGTATTCATACCTTAGGATTGCTGAGATTCAGGGATTTCTCTGAATTCCTTCTCTTTAGTTGTCTTCTCAAATTCTCCTTCTCTTCTTCTTCTCCTCCTTCTCTTCTCTTTCTCTCACTCTCAATTAGGGTTTCAAAATGAGTGAAAGAGGCTAAGGGACGTCCTATTTATAGAGAAAAACCTCCCAAAATACATCCCATCAAGATTAGGGAAGGAATTCCTGAAATTAGGAAAGTTTCCTAATTCACGGTTTCAGTCTGTCACCCTAGGGTCTATGCTAGGGTCACAGAATCCGTCGACCCTAGGGTCTCAAGTCATCTGACCCTAGGACTTGAAAAACCATGGGTTGGATTCTGTTGAGGTGGGGGTCGACCCTACCTGTTTATGCATGCGACCTTATCCTCATATTTACTATTTTTGGGTCAATTCATACCTGGTTTTGTGATTTCCTTTACATACTTGATCCACTTGGTTCGACCATGATAGGTAGACCTGATACAAGGTGGTAAGACCGGTTAGTTCGGTATGGGTCTTACACTAGCTCTATCTGTATTCTGTTCACCACATTGGCATCACCGTATAGCTATTACCTTAGGAGAATTAGTACATCGTAGGGCATCAGGTGAAGTGGTCTTGGACCGTGTGGTATTTGACTCTGTCAAGGGGACTTAGCTCTATCTCTATGGAAGTATTGAGGGATGCTGAGGTGAGGCCTTAGATACATTTGGATGGCATTAGGATTGGTTAATTGCGAGCCCAGTTTGCAAGCCCTCACCAGTAGGGGCATACGTATTGGTATGGGTAGGGCGTCAGGGGAAGTGTTGGCGGTGTGTGATCCGGACACTTTAGCTCTATCTATATTCCATAGTGGGGTACATGTTGGATGACCACGGTGTTTAAACTATTGGGAAAATTCACACACTCGTGTATAGCGGTGTGATGGCTGTCAATCCTTTCTGTAGCATAATTGCAAACCTAAAATCAGACCAAAGATATGAATTTAAATGCATGCATATGTTTGTGCATTGTTTTCTTCTTTCACTGAGCTAGGTTGTGAGCTCACCCCACGGTACTGTTTCCTTTTTAGTTTCTAATGATGCAGGTAATATCATTGAAGAGTACATTAATGCGCCAACGTATGGATATGTGGTGGCTATGGACGAGCAAGCTGTGGAGGACGAATATGACTCGTCGAGCGAGTGTTTCAACTATGATTTCGCTTAATGTTTAACTTTCGTATTTGGTATTTGTAATAGTTTATTATATTTATGTTTTGGTTAGTTAGAGATAATTGGTTTATTATTTACTTATCATTGTAGACATTTAGTTCATTATTAATAAATATTTTCACAATTTATTTTATTATCTCTAATTTTAATATGGAGTGTGTTTGGTTTGAATTGTTGACGAGATCCTGACGTGAACCGTTGGTTCATATGGTAGTTCATCACATTACTAGTTAGTCTAGAATTAGGGTGTGACCACTTGGTATTAGAGCACTCAGGATCTACCAATCAAACTCGAATACATTCACATTGTGTTTATAAACTGAGTTACAATAAATTTAAAAGCTTTAATACAAACACACCATAAGCACATGTGTTTGTTGAGACAGAATTTAAACAAGACAATAATGTACATATAAAAGGTAAAACCATATGTATATACAGACAAAAGAAAAAGGAAACCTAAATGTATCCTGATAAATAAATAACATAGGATATGGTCTACCAGCCGGATAGTTGCTTGAGTATACAAAGGATATAGTACAGTAGCAAGAAGGAAGCATCTGTAAAGCAAAAAATTAGAATATCGAGTTGGTACTCACAGGATATGGAACTCGATGTATGATAGAGGAAGAAGGAAAATGGCTAGTAACGCCTAAATCCCTGCAAAGGTAATGGGAAAGATCATGGGCCGAATCCAACAAAGATAGGAGAACAATAGCCATACACCAAAAACAAGAGTAACTAAAGATAAAGCTATACTCCTAGGTGACGTAGAGACTCGAAGTGAGATTTATCACACACTGATCCTTCACCACTGAGCAGGTCACAAGCTGACCCCACCACTATCTAGGCGGAGACTGGGTAAAGAGAACCCATCTGGGTAGATGCCAAATAATGATAATCAAACTGAAACAAATCAAAGGGGTGAACAACTAGGTCACTCCAACCAATTTACCTGGGCCACCAAATGCCTTGGCTATGATTGTACAGAACTTGACCATACAAAATGGAAGAGTTGTAAGACCCGTATCGAATTAATCGGTCTTATCACCTTGTACCGGGTCTACCTATCATGGTCGAGCCAAGTGGACCAAGTGCGTGAAGAAACCACAAGACCAGGTATGAAATTTAACTCAAAAATAGTCAAATATGAGTGTGGCTGCATGCCTAAATGGATATGACCGACCCCACCTCAAAAGAGTCCGACCCAGGACTTTTGGTCGTGGGGTCGGATGTTTTAAAACCGTAGGATCGACGGATTCTACGACCTTACATTCGACCCCACAAAAATAGGCAGAAACCATTCCTAATTCGAAGGGGGATCTTTCATAAACTCATTGGGGCATATTATAGAGGGTTTTCCTCTATAAATAGGACGTCCCTTAGCCTCTTTCACTCCTTTAGAACCCTAATTGAAAGTGAGAGAAAGAGAAGAGAAGGAAGAGAAGAAAAATTGAAGAAGAAGACCAAAGAAGAGGAAAGTTCAGAGAAAACTCTGAATCTCAGCAAACCTAAGGTATGAACCTAATTCCCTACATGAATTAAGAGCCTAGAATAGTTCATGAAGAAGATAGGATTAAGAGAAACCCAAATCATCCATTTGAACCATGGACAAATTCCAAGAGAATCCATAGAGGAAGTCATTGTGGACAATGGATGGTGTATAAAATTGTACTTTTGAGTCATAGAACGATCATAGGAAGGACCATGATGGTAAGCCAAAAGATTCAAATATGAAGGAATGGTCTTAAGAGTGAAAGGTCGACCATGAACACTTGTGGTCGCACGTAGGGTCGCATAGTATCCGACCCCACGAGACCCATATGTTCGACCACAGACCCTCGGGAAGTTCCAGGGAGGGTGTGGTCGCACGTAGGGTCGAAGTATGTCCGACCCCACCTGCGACCCTACACCCTGTGGTTGCAAAACTGAGACCCCAGGTGCTACCCCACCTGCGACCCCTCATTTTCTGTTAGTCTAAACATATTGTAATTAATTCTAATTAAAATCTATCGACTTGTTAGGTTTTTCCAGTGATTTAAAAGTGAATTATAAAGCTTGAACGAGGATCTACTAGCAATCAAAGGTGAGGGAACAAGACCTAAAATAATTGGCTAATAATAAACTATTTTTGTTTATTGAGTCTGATGCCATGAATGATTATATGCTTATATACGTGTAATGTGTATTTAACATGTCATCCAATATTCCTGCTATTAATGTTCTAGAATATTTAATTTCGTTCATTTATAACATGATGATGATGATACTAGGAATGGCATGTGAATGTTTGTGTGTGGTTAATGTACTTGATGCGAGTAGGGCTTCAGGGGAAGTATAATGCGGTGCGGTCCTAAGGACTTTAGCTCTATCTCTACTCAAGTCTTGTCCACAGACATCGTCGTATTGTCATTACCTTAGCAGAACTATTACTTCGTAGGGCATCAGGGGAGGTGGTCTCGGACCATGTAGTCTCTGACTCTATCGGGGGGCCTCAGCTCTATCTCTGTGGACGTATTGAGGGATGCTGGCGTGAGGCCTTGGATACACTATTTGACATTAGGATTGGTTAGTTGCGAGCCCAGTTTGCAAGCCCTCGCCAATAGGGGCTTATGTGTTGGTATGGTTAGGGCATCAGGGGAAGTGTGATGCGGTGCGGTCCTAAGCACTTTAGCTCTATGC
The DNA here is from genome assembly GCA_028583415.1 of Protea cynaroides. Taxonomy (NCBI): domain Eukaryota; kingdom Viridiplantae; phylum Streptophyta; class Magnoliopsida; order Proteales; family Proteaceae; genus Protea; species Protea cynaroides. Next base: position 56,680,569 of record CM053273.1, on the reverse strand, counting down.
CTATTCCATGGTGGGTGCATGTGGGGGCGGCTATGGTGTTTGATCCATTGGGAGGTTCCACAAATTCTTGTATAGAGGTGCGGCGGCCACCTATCCTTTCTATTACACATTGTAAACTTATGAACCAGACCAAATATATGAATTGAATGCATGCATATGTTTGTTGCATTGTTTTGTTTGCTCACTGCGCCGTGATGTGTGCTCACCCTTTCAACGTCGAATATTTTTAGTTGATGATGCAGGTACCACTGTAGAAGACTATATGAATGCTCCGATGTACGGACATACTGCGGTGATGGATGCAGAAGCTATGATGGAGTCGCATGATTCATCGTGCGAGTGCAACTCATGCGTCTTCGATTAGATTTTATTTGAATTATTCAGACGATGTAATTGATTAAATTATTTTATTTTATGTCTTAGTCTTTTGAAGATAATTGGATAATTTAGTTATGTTATCATTACTAGATTCTTAGTTCATTAAAAATTAAAGACTTCCGCTATTGTGTATTTATTCTGATTATGGTTGTGGATGTGTATGGTTTAAGCAAACGGACACAGCCTATTCGAGATCCTGGTTGAACCATTGGTTTATTGATGGTTCATCACACTATTTCGGTTGGTACGAAATTGGGGTGTGACAACTTGGTATCAGAGCCCTCAGGCCCTGTCTATTAAACTGATATACTTCCATAAAAAGTTCATGAACTGAGTTAGGATAAAATTTAAAAGCTGTAATAATAACACACTACAAGCACCTGTGTTGTATGAGACAAAATTAAGAAAGGGAATAATGTACTCTTAAGATGAGAAACAATTTCATATACAAATCGAATAAAAAACAACGTATATACATATCCAAATCAGAGTACGGTCCACAATCCGGATAGTTACTCTGTAGTACAAGGAAAAATAAAAGAAAAATATACATCATGGAGCTGGAGGTGCTGGAGGAGGAGGTGCCTCACGATCCCAGTCATAGTCCTCAGCATACACTCTAGTCAGCCCTGAGTCTGGGTCACCTAGAGACTAGCTATCAGGTCGGCCATCCGCTGATCAGATGCGCGTTGGGCATCTAGAAGCTCTCCTACTCTCCCATCAGTCACAGGCTGAGCCTCTCTAATCTCACACAGTAGCCCCATCATATCATTAGATGGTGGGTGTGGAGGACCAGTAGTGTGTGAATGAACCCGAGATGGGCCAGCTCCAGTAGAATGCGGTGGCAATGGAGGAGGTATGGCGTCTACATCCATGAACATACGATCATCATCCTTAGCATCACCCCCATGGACCCCTACTACTGCTGCTGCTGCTGCCACCTCAACGTCTGCTATCTCTACCCGGGTACGAGGACGCACCAGAGCATTCCTCTCATCATCATTGACCTGCGCATCTCGCATCCCCATCCTGCAGATTGCCTCCTTGTCCAAGTCAGAAGAGAAAGTATCCTCATGAATCCTCTCTTCCAAAAAATCATCGTATAGGCGTGTGAGCAGAGTAGTGATCAGACGTCCGTAGGGCAGGTTGCCTATCTGACTAGGCAGCGTAGTATGGATCATCATCCTGATGATAATATAAGGAAGGCAGATAGGCTGCCTAGTGCAAATGCAGTATAGGACATACTGGGTCAATTGAAAAATCCTATCATAATGGCCACTCTGGGGAATCAGATTACGCTGAATGATCTTGCAGTACACCCGAGGCTCTGGCTGTAGGTTGATTGTGTAAGACCCATATCGAACTAACCGGTCTTACCACCTTGTACCAGGTCTACCTATCATGATCGAGCCAAGTGGACCAAGTGCGTGAAGAAACCACAAGACTAGTATGAAGTTTAACTCAAAAATAGTCAAATATGAGGGTAGGGTTGCATGCCTAAACAGGTATGTTCGACCCCACCTCAAAAGAGTCCAACCCATAACTTTTTGGTCGTGCGGTCGCATGACTAAAAAAATGTAGGGTCGACGGATTCTGCGACCCTACATGCGACCCTACGATAACAGACAGAATCCAGAAATTAGGAAACCTTCCTAATTCAAAGGGGGTCTTTCCTAAACTCATTGGGACTTATTATGGAGGGTTTTCCTCTATAAATAGGATGTCCCTTAGCCTCTTTCTCTCCTTTAGAACCCTAATTGAAAGTAAGAGAAAGAGAAGAGAAGGAAGAGAAGGAAACTTGAAGAAGAAGACTAAGGAAGAAGAAGTTCAGAGAAACCTCTGAATCTCAGCAAATCCAAGGTATGAACCAAAATCCCTACATGAATTGGGAGCCTATGATAGTTTATGAAGAACATAGGATTAGGAGAAACCCAAATCATCCATCCATGGTTAAATTCCAAGAGATTCCATGGAAGAAATCATTATGGACAATGAATGGTGTATAAATTGTAATTATGATATATAGAACAATCATAGGATGGACCATGATAGTAAGCCAAAGGATTCAAACATGAAGGAATGGACTTTAGAATGAAAGGTTGACACAGAACACGTGTGGTCGCACGTAGGGTCGAATGATATCCTATCCTACAAGACCACATGATCGACCACATGCCCTCGGGAAGTCCCAAGAAGGGTGTGGTCACACGTAGGGCCGAATGGTATCCAACCCCATCTGCGACCCTACACCCTGGGGTCACAGAAACTGCTACCCTAGGTGCTACCCAACCCTGCGACCCTACCCCTGTGATCGCAGAAACTGCTACCCTAGGTGTTACCCTACCCTACGACCCTACCCCTGTGGTCGCAGAAACTGCTAGCCCAGGTGCTACCCCACCTGCGACCCTACAGTTTTTGTTAGTTTAAAAATATTGGAATTAATTCTAATTAAAAAATTTCGACTTGTTAGGTCTTTTCAGTGGTTTAAAAGTAAATTATAAAGAACGAGGATCTACTACCAATCAAAGGTGAGGGAACAAGACCTAAACTAATTGGCAAATAATAAACTATTTTTGTTTATTGAGTCTAATACCATGAATGATTCTATGTTTGTATGATTGTAATGTTCATATCACATGTCATCCACTATTCCTGTTATTACTGTTCATGCATATTTAATTCTGTTTATTTATAACATGATGATGATGCTAGGAATAGGCACGTAAATGTATGTGTGTGGTTAGTGTACTTGATGGGGGTGGAGCATCAGGGGGAGGACGTGACACTGTGGTTCATCCTGGTCACCAAACTCCAGCTTTATCTCAACTAAGTATTGTCCATTGACATCATCGTATCGTCATTACCTTAGCAGAACTATTACGTTGTAGGGCATCAGAAGAGGTGGTCTCGGACCGTGTAGTCTCTGACTCTGTCGGGGGGCCTTAGTTCTATCTCTATGGACGTATTGAGGGATACTAGGGTGGGGCCTTGGATACACTGTTTGACATTAGGATTGGTTAGTTACGAGCCCAGTTTGCAAGCCCTCGCTAGCAGGGACTTACGTGTTGGTATGGGTAGGGCATCAGGGAAAGTGTGATGCGGTGCGGTCCTAAGCACTTTAGCTCTATCCCTATTCCATGGTGGGTACATGTGGGGGCGGAAATGGTGTTTGATCCATTGGGAGGTTCCACAAATTCGTGTATAGAGGTGCGGCAGCCACCTATCCTTTCTATTGCACATTGCAAACTTATGAACCAGACCAAAGATATGAATTGAATGCATACATATGTTTGTTGCATTATTTTGTTTGCTCACTGCACCGTGATGTGTGCTCATCCTTTCGACGTCGAATATTTTTAGTTGATGATGCAGGTGCCACTGTAGAAGACTATATGAATGCTCTGATGTATGAACATACTGCGGTGATGGATGTAGAGGCTATGATGGAATCGCATGATTCGTCGTTCGAGTGCAACTCATGCGTCTTCGATTAGATTTTATTTGAATTATTCAGACGATGTAATTGACTAAATTATTTTATTTTATGTCTTAGTCTTTTGAAGATAATTGGATAATTTAGTTATGTTATCATTATTAGATTCTCAGTTCATTAAAAATTAAAGACTTCTGCTATTGTGTATTTATTCTGATTATGGTTGTGGATGTATGGTTTAAGCAAACGGACACAGCCTATTCGAGATCTTGGTTGAACCATTGGTTTAATGACGGTTCATCACACCATTCTAGTTAGTACAGAATTGGGGTGTGACAACTTGGTATCAGAGCTCTCAGGCCCTGTCTATTAAACCAGTATAGTTCCACAAAAAGTTCGTGAACTGAGTTAGGGTAAAATTTAAAAGCTGTAATAATAACACACTATAAGCACCTGTATTGTATGAGACAAAAATTAAGAAAGAGAATAATGCACTATTAAAAGGAAAAACAAGTTTCATATATATACATCGAATAAAAAGCAACAAATATATATATCCAAATTAGAGTACGGTCCACAATTCGGATAGTTACTCTGTAGTACAATGAAAAACAAAAGAAAATATACATCATGGAGCTAGAGGTGCTGGAGGAGGAGGTGCCTCGCGATCTCTATCATAATCCTCAGCATACAACCAGGCTACCTGAATCTGGGTCGTCTGGAGAGTAGTTGTCAACTAGGCCATCCCCTGATCAGACGCACGCTGAGCCTCTCAAATCTCATACAGTAACCCCATCATATCATCAGATGGTGGGTGTGAAGGACCAGCAGTGTGTGAAGGAGCCCGAGATGGACCAGCTCCAGTAGAATGTAGTGGTGATGGAGGAGGTATGGTGCATACATCCATATACATACGATCATCATCCATCCTCAGCATCACCCCCATGGACCCTTGCTGTTGCTGCTGCTACTACCGCCTCAGCGTCTGCTATCTCTACCCGGGTACGAGGACGCACAAGAGCGTTCCTCTCATCATCACTGACCTGTGCATCCCACATACCCATCCTATAGATGGCCTCCCAGTCAAGGTCAGAAGAGAAAAGTATCCTCATGAATCCTCTCATCTAATAAATCAATGTGTAGTCGTGTGAGCAGAGTAGTGATCAGACGTCCGTAGGGCAGGTTGCCTCACTAACCAAGTAACGTAGCACGGATCATAGTCTTGATGATGATATAAGGTAGGCAGACAGGCTGCCTAGTGCAAATGCAGTACAGAACATACTGGGTCAGCTAAGAAATCCTATCATAGTGGCCACTCTGGGGGATCAGGTTGTGTTGGATGATCTTACAGTACACCTGAGGCTCTGATCGTAGGTTGATCGCTTTCATCTCCCAGCGATCACCTCTAAGGAGCTGACTATCAATCTCAGCACACATTGCCAAAGATAGGAACTGGGGTTCCTTAGGAGCACAGTACACCAAAGGGCCGTCATTTGATATGCCCAAGATATCAGTCAACTGTTGGCAGTTAAATGAAACTTGCACCCCTTTTACATAGCTAGTGATCCTGAGCTCCCTAACCCTCTCTGTATCATTGCAATCCCCCACTACATGGAGGTTGCAGTAGAACTACTTCACCAGAGCAGGACAGGTATAAGCCTCATATATGATCACGAGAAGCCAACCCATGTCACCAAAAGCACCCTCTACGTTAAACAATGCTAGACTAGCCAAGTTTAAACAGCGACCCCCTTGTACTTTCTTACGCTCATAGCGAGCATACCGAGCTTCTACCTCATTAGAGCAGAAACGAACGGGATCATGAGCCCTACGAACCTTGGTACGAGCCATACTATCTGCCAAGACACAGAAAAACAAACAAAATATTAGATAAGAAGAAAAACTCAAAATTTCGACATTATAACGACATGATTTGGCCAAAAGCCTCACTTTCACCCAAACAATTGGGCAGGAGGACTTACATAGGTTCCAAACCATCCTGCAAAGCTCATATAGTTAGAAATTTAATCTAGAAAGATCGAATTTGAAGAAATTTCAACAATTTGGAAAAATCTCGAAAATTAGGTCAAAAAAAGAAAATTTCAAGTTTCTCGATAACCAACCAATGAAACTCAAATATTTTTTAGGGCTTTCGTCCATTGGGTGACCAATAGCAAAAGCCCCCAATAAAATTTAAATTTTTACGGTTGTAAAAATTTTAATTTGAAGAAAACAATGTAAATGGATAAAAACCTAGTTTGGAAGCTTAAAAATGAGAAACAATAGAGAGCATACCTGAAGGGAAGGAACGAAAGTCACGAACGGAAGAAATGATCACCAAACACTAGGGGTCGATACTGTAGCAACTCAGGGGATGCGAGTTGAGTTGGAAGGAAAAGAGAAAGAATAGGAAATGAATCCAAAATCATGTTTAAAAACCTAATTTTGGATCGTAGGGTCGCAAAATTCGACAAAATGTGCGACCCAACGACCGACCCTTCCATCGACCCTACGATGGAAAATTCTATATTTTCACTAAATGACTTGAAAATTTGGAAATTTACATTGATTAGTTGGAGTTTAACTTGGGAACAACTTATATTGATTGCCTCACATGTTCTATGATTGTTTTCAGACACTACCACCACCAGAACAGGAAATGGCTAGGCCAAGAGTGACCAGACGAGGCCGTAACCCAATTCCACCACCACTACCGGGACAGCCACAAAATTCCTGAAGTACAAGAGAACCAGAAGGCAGCACCGCCAATAACTAGTGGCCAGGAAAATCTTACAAACTTGCCAGCCCCACCTACAAATTTGGCTACAGCGGTAATGAACCTGACACAACAGCTGCAGCAAATACAGCAGGTGCAAGCCAATATGCAAGCTGCTATAGGAATGGTTTTTCCAGCTGCACATACGACACCTATACCAGCTGGACAAGCTAGCACAGTATCAGGGGGAAGCAACACGGGACCTCACGCACCTCAAACGCCAGTTATGCAGGCTCCAGTGCAAAATCCTGAGGTAGCTCAAGGCAGTTACCAGTACCAACCACCTATGTATGGGGCCTATGCTTAGTATCAGTTGGACCACTCTCGACTGATCGAGCGTTTTCTTAAGATGGAGCATAAAGAATATAATGGTAAACCAACAGATTCTTTGTGGCCAGCCCATTGGATCGATGAAATGGAAAGGAATTTCATGATGATGACGGTAAACGAGGAGGAGAAAGTACTGTGTGCCAAATTCATGCCGAAAGGCGATGCACACTACGGGTGAAAGTCTACTCGGACTTATCTGATCACCAAGCACGCTCAATTGACCTGGGCTATCTATAAAGAGGCATTCTTTGAAAAGTACTTCCCCAAAAGTTCCAGAGATACTATAGAGAGAGAGTTCCTGAGTTTATATCAGGGGCAAATGACTGTGGATGCATACCAACAGCGTTATGAAGAGCTGTTTTTCTTTGCACCCGCTAGCATGCAAGAGGAAAATACTAAGACCCGAAGGTTCATCATAGGACTCAGGGGAAGCATCTGTGAGCAAGTTTTGGGATTGGAAAAGAAAGTTTACAACGAAGTCGTACAGATTGCTCGAGTAATAGAGTCGAGCCAGAAGGAGAGCTACTTTGCTCAAAATAGGGGTATTAAAAGGGCAAACGGAAATTCATACAACGGAGGGAATACAAGGACATTCAAACCCTTCCGTACTCAAGGCTTTAATGCTGCAGCCAAGACTACTCCAGCAGCTCAACCGCAACAAAAGCAAAATAATGAAGGAGTAAAATGTTTTAACTGCAATCAAATAGGACATTATTCAAGGGAGTGTCCTAAGCCTAGAAAGCAGCTACAACAAGGAAGGGTTTATGCTGTTACATCTGAGGATGCTACCGCATCGCCTGATGTAGTCACAGGTATGACCTGAACCTTTCATTTTGTGTTACATTGTGTGAGCATGTAGACTAAATTAAAACAAATCACAGGTTTCGTACCTATTAATGGAATACCCGCTAGAGTACTCTTTGATTCTGGAGCTACTCATTCTTTTATATCTGTGATATCTGGAAAGAAGCTGAATCTGCCCCTCAAATCTTTAGACTACAAACTGCTTGTATACCTATGGGATTAGAAGTGGAATTAAAAAAAGGTTATGGACCATGTCCAGTTCTTATCGACGAGAAGACTTTTGATGCAACCTTGATTCAACTCGAAATGGCAGACTTTGACGTTATCTTAGGAATGGATTGGTTAGCTCAGCATTCTGCAAACTTATTATGTGCAGAAAAGAAGCTGACAATTAAAGACAAGGAAGGAGCAGAGTTTAGTTTTACATGAACCAAACTTCCCCGTAAACGGAAACTCATCCTCTCTGCATTAAAGGCTAGGAAATGCCTCGAGAAAGGAGGAGTTGGGTATCTAGTATCCGTGGTCGACCTCACCAAGGAAGCACCACGAATAGAGGATATTGATGTTGTGTGTGACTTTCCAGATGTATTTCCTGAGGAACTACCAGGACTACCACCCGACCGAGTGATAGAGTTCGTTATAGATCTGATACCAGGAGCCGCATTAGTATCAAAAGCACCCTATCGAATGGCCCCTACTAAATCGAAGGAATTAAGGGTACAGTTACAGGAATTACTGGACAAGGGTTACATCAGACCTAGCATATCACCATGGCGGTGCTAGTATTGTTTATAAAGAAGAACGACGGTAGCTTTCGACTGTGTATAGACTACCGAGAATTGAATAAGCTGACAATCAAGAATCGGTACCCATTGCCTTGGAACGATGACTTGTTTGATCAGTTGCAAGGTGCCAAGGTGTTCTCCAAGATCGATCTTTGGTCAGGATACCATCAGTTGAAGATTAAGGACGGTGATATTCCAAATACAGCATTCAGAACAAGGTATGGACATTATGAATTTTTAGTCATGTTCTTTGGATTGAGTAATGCACCCGCAACTATGACTAAGAAAGGAGAAAAGTACGAAACCTAGAAAACTTCTAATTTCTGGAGTAGTCTTCTACAAATAAGCAGTACATATGGACATTTCTCTTTTTGCCCTAATTTATCGAAATTTTTTATTTTTCTTCAATTTCTTTAAATTGAACTTCGTCAGTTAAAATTTCCTACTGTATGTGGGTCGTAGGACATATTTTAACCTATGTAAGTTCTCATGCCCACTTATATGGTGAGAAATGGGCCTCTATTTTAAATTTTTGGATTTTTATCCTATTAACTCCTTGTTTCCTTTCTCTTTCTTATTTTGCAGATACTATGGCCCGTACCAAAGTACCTAGAGTGTGTGATCCACTTCGCTTCCGTTCGAATGAAGCCGAGGCACAGTATGCGGACTATGCCTGTAAGAAGGTTGAAGGGGGTCGCATGGTGAACTTGGCTGAGCTAGCCTTGTTCAATGTAGAGGGAGCATTCGGTGATATAGGGTGGCACCCTGTCATCACGTACGATGCATGCACATGTCCCGACTTGGTACGCCAGTTCTATTGTAATCTCCAGGTGGTGGGGAATTACAATGATGTCGAGCGTGGTCAGGAGTTGTGCATCACTAGTTACGTCAAAGGGGTGCACATCTCCTTTGATTATCGGCAACTGGCCGATCTGTTGGGCATTCCCTATGATGGCCCTATGGTGTACTGTGCGCCGGGAGAGCCACAGTTTGTTGAGATGGAGATGAGAGCAGAGATCGACAACCAGTTGCTCCGTCCCGATAGATGGCAGATGAGGGCTTGCTACTTGCATCCAGCTCCACGTGTTTTCTGCAAGATTATCCAGCATAATCTAATCCCGTAGAGTGGGCATTATGAGAGGGTGTCTCAGCTGACCCAGTTCTTGATCTACTACATCTGCACTCGCCAGCTGGTCTGCCTTCCTTACATCATCATGCGGACGATGATTAGTGCCACATTGTCCAGTCATAGGGGTAATCTACCCTATGGACGCATGATTACAGTGCTACTGACCCGTCTGGGGGTGGATCTGGTAGATGAGAAGATCCAGGAGAAGACCTTCTCGCTGCCTCTAGATTGGGAGGCTATCTGCAAGACTGGGCTGCGAGATGCAGAGGTTAGCGATGAGGAGAGGAACGCGATGGTCCGCCCTCACACTCGGGTCGAGATGGCTGATGCTGAGGCCGCTGCTAGGGCCCGTGGGGATCTGGTCGACGATGATGATCGCATGTATATGGATGTCGATGCGATACCACCGCCATCACCCACGCATGCGGCTGGAGTTGGTACATCTTCTACGGCGGCTCCTGCACCTGAGGCTGGTCCTTCTCACTCGGCTGATCCTTTACTTCCACCTTCATTCATGATGGAGATGCTACAGGAGATCAAGGATGCTCAGTGCAGATCTGATCTGAGGATGGATGAGCTGTTGGCTGCTCAGCATGCATCAAATGCGCGGCTGGGAGAGCTCCTAGAGGTGCAGCATGCGACTGATCAGAGGATAGCCGGTCTCACAGCTAGTCTCCAGACGACCCAGACCTAGGTGGCCTGGTTGACCAGGGTCTATGCTGAGGACTATGACAGAGATCGTAAGGCACCGCCTCCTCCTTCGCCTCCAGCTTCCTGATTGTACTTTACTTTTCTTGTACTACAGAGTAACTGTCCGGGTTGTGGACTGTACTCTGCTTTAGTTATGTATATACGTTTTGTTTTTCTCACTCATTGTATGTAACTTGTTTTCCCTCTAATAGATGCATTATTCTCTTTTTAAATTTGGTCTCAATCATCACTTGTGCTTACAGTAAGTTTGTATTAAAGCTTTTAATTTATCCTATCTCAGTTCACAATGGTCTTGAATGTGTGTCAGTTATGCGGGCAAAGCCTGAGAGGCTCTGATACCAAGTTATCGCACCCCAATTCCACACTGTTCTGAATGGTGTGATGAACCGTTAAATAACCAACGGTTCAACCAGGATCTCGAATAGACTATCCCCGCGTTATCCAAACTTACACGCATCCACAATCATAATCAGAGTAATACACAATAGCGGAAAAATTTATAAATAAATGAACTGAGAACTAAGATGATACCATTAATTAAATAGTAAATTATTCTGTTTCCAACTGAGACATACTTATGTAAATATCAAATACAAGTCTTTATAAAATCCAAAGAAACCTATAGAATAGCTAATCAAATACACATGAGTCACACTCGCAAGAGGTGTCATGTATATACTCTTCAGCTCCAGCTTTCATTGCTGCGATATTCCCGTACGCAGACGCGTTCATATAATCTTCGACTGTATAACCTGCATCATCAACTAAAAATATTCGACATCGAGGGGTGAGCACACAACACGGCTCAGTGAGTAGCCAAAACAATGCAACAATACATATGCATGCAAAAATCAATTTATATCTTTGGTCTGGTTTATAGTTTGCAATGTGCAATAGAAAGGTTGGGTGGTCAAAGGTTAACGTTTATTGACACCGCCTCTATACACAGGGTGTGGAAGCCCGCCCGAAGGTTAACGTTTATCGTCGTCCCCATCCACCCTACCATAACATTATACAACAAAGGTTAACGTTTATTGCTATATAATGCTATACCAACACGTAAGCCCCTGTTAGCGAGGGCTTGCAAACTGGGCTCGCTACTAACCAATCCTAATGCCAAACAGTGTATCCAAGGCCTCACCCCAGCATCCCTCAGAATGCCCATAGAGATAGAGCTAAGGCCCCCCGGTAGAGTCAGAGACTACAAGGACCGAGACCACCTCCTCTGATACTCTACGACATAATAGTTCTACTAAGGTAATGGTGATACGACGATGTCAATGCACAAGACTTGAGTTAGAGATAGAGCTAAAGTGCTGAGACCCGCCAAAGGTTAACGTTTATTGACGTTCTCATCACACCTCCCCTGATACTCGCTCGCATCAAGTACATCAACCACACACATACAAGCACATGCCTATTCCTATCATCATCATCATCATCATGTTATAAACAATAAAGTAAATATGCATGAACAAGTAATAGAAATATTGGATGGCATGTTGTATGCACATTACAAACATATTCGCATAGAATCAAACACAGCATAGGACTCAAGAATAGAAAACAGTTTATTATTAACCAATTTAGTTTGGAGTTAAGGTTCCTCAACTTAGCTTGCTAAAAGATACTTTTCCAAGCTTTAGAATCACCGTTATAACGTTATTATATTGCTAGCAAACCTAACAAAGTCGATAGAATTTAATTAGAATTAATTCAGAATTTAAAAACCATTCTGTCAACTGAGGGTCGATGCTAGGGTCGATGCTAGGGTCGATGGGTCTATCGACCCTCCCCTCTTTCTTAACTTCCCGAATGCTGAGGGTCGATGGTCAGAAATACCTAGGGTCGGATGGTCTATCGACCCTCGGTGCGACCCTCGATGCACTCTGGTCCAATTTCCACTTTTAAATCCACTCTTCGTGTTTGAGGTCCTATGGCTTGCTTCCTACATTCATTCAACAATCATTCCATAGTCTAGAACCATGTATAATCCATCTAAATAGTTTTCGTGCATCCTCCCATGGTTTTCCATGAAAACCTAACCATGGATGGATGGTTTGGGTTTCTCCGAGATCACATTCTCATCAATAACTACCCTAAGGTCTGTAGAAACTCATAGAATTAGTATCCATACCTAAGAAGATTAATCTTTCTCTGTAACTCTTCCCCTTTTTGCTAAGTCTTTCTTCTTGTCTCCTTTCTTCCTCTTTTCCTTCTCCTCTCTTTCTCTCAATTCAATTAGGGTTGTGAAAGGAGTGAAAGTGGCTTAGGGACGTCCTTTAAATAGAGTAGGAACATCCTAAATAAGTCCCATTGAGATTTGGAAAGAATCCCAATCAAAAAATATAGAAATTTCCTAATTTCTATATTCGTCAGAAACCGAGGGTCGATGGGAGGGTCGTGTTTTGGGAGGTCCGACCCTACTTGGCTGGGTATGCGACCCTCCCCTAAAATTAAGTGTTTTTAGGTCGATTTTATACCTGGGATCTCGATCTCCATCACGCCCTTGGTCCACTAGACTCGACCATGATGGGTAAACCTGGTTCAAGTTGGTAAGACCGGGTTAGTTTGACACGGGTCTTACAACTCCCCCCAACTTATAAAAATTTCGTCCTCGAAATTGTACGTACCTTCTGAATCAAATAAGTGAGGGTATTGCTTTCGCATAGCATTCTCTTCTTCCCATGTAACTTCTTCCATGTCTCTACTTTTCCATGTGACCTTAACATAGTAGATATCTCTGTTGCGTAGACGTTGAACCTTTCGACTGGTGATTTCTGTTGGTGTTACTTCGAATGTCAAATCATCAGTCAATTCTAGCAAATCTACTGTCAACACATGCATCGAATCCTTGACATACTTCTTCAGTAGAGAAATGTGAAATACGTCGTGCACACTTGACATAGATGGTGGTAATGCCAACTGATAAGCTACTTTTCCACGCTTAGCTAGAATTTCATATGGCCCGACATATCTTGGACTTAATTTTCCTTTCTGTCTGAATCTCTTCAATCCTCTCATAGACGATACTTTCAAAAATACTTTAACACCTACGGCGAACTCTAGATCTCTTCGTCGAGTATCGGCATATTGCTTCTGACGGTTCTGAGCTGTTTTCACTCTCTCCTTGATGATGTCGACCACTCGACAAGTCTCTTCCATAAATTCGGGTCCAACAATACTGCGTTCTCCAACTTCATTCCAAAACAAGGGAGTTCGACACTTTCTACCATACAGTGCTTCATAAGGTGACATCTGTATAGTAGCCTGATAGCTGTTATTGTAGGCGAACTCGATCAATGGTAACTTTTGGTCCCATGATCCTTTGAAATCAATCACACATGCTCGTAGCATATCTTCTAGGATCTGGATTGTACGCTCTGACTGTCCGTCTGTCTGTGGGTGGAATGCAGTACTGAACTTCAATGTTGTGCCCATAGCCTTTTGTAGTCCTTCCCAAAATTTGGAAGTAAATCGTGTATCTCTATCGGACACAATGCTTTCTGGAACACCATGTAACCGAACAATATTATCCACATACAACTTTGCTAACCTTTCCAGTGTATACTGGGGTCGTATCGGTATAAAGCAAGCTGTCTTAGTCAGACGGTCCACAATCACCCAAACTGTGTCAACTACTCGAGGAGTCAATGGTAGCCCTGTGACGAAGTCCATAGTGATGCAGTCCCATTTCCATGCTAGTTCTGGTAAAGGCTGTAACAGTCCTGCGGGTCTTTGTCGTTCCGCCTTTACTTTCTGACAATTTAGGCATTGAGACACGAACTTAGCTACATCTGCTTTCATTCCCCTCCACCAATATAGTTTCTTTAGATCATGATACATTTTTGTGCTTCCAGGATGTATCGAATAGATGGTGGTATGGGCTTCCTTCATCAGTCGGTGTCTAATGTCCATATTTTCTGTTTTAGGTACACATATTCTTCCTTTGTATTTCAGTACCTTCTCGTCATCCAAGGTGAACTCAGGGTTAGTCCTACCTTTCTCAATATCATCTTGTACTGTTCTCAGATAAGGATCTGCTTTGATAGCTGTCTTCACTTCATCTACTATATCCGGTATAATCTTCAATGCCGCGAACATATTCGAAAACCGATGAATAAACCCTTGGTTGGCTGATCCATCCGTTGCATCTATCACATACTGCTCGTTGTCGTGATTGAATACCATTCTGGTAGTACACATTGCTGCAGTTGTGCTAGCTTCTCCTTGAGATTTTATCATTGCTTTTCTGCTCAATGCATCTGCTGATACGTTCGCTTTTCTCGAATGATACTGGATATCACAATCATAGTCTTTCAATAGTTCCAGCCATCTTCTTTGTCTCATATTCAACTCCTTCTGATTAAATAAATAAGTGAGACTTTTATGGTCCGACTTAATTTGGAATTTCTCTCCGTATAGGTAATGTCTTCATATCTTGACAGCATGTACTACTGCCGCTAACACCAAATCATGAGTGGGGTAATTTTTCTCATGTACCTTCAACTGTCTCGAGGCATACGCAATTACTTGCTCCCCTTGCATAAGCACACATCCTAGTCCCAATCCCGATGCATCAGTGTATAAGGTAAATGTCTGTCCTAGAACGGGAATGGTCAAAATTGGGGCGGATATCAATCTGATCTTTAGTGTTTGAAAACTCTTTTCACACTTATCCGTCCATACAAGTTTTTCTCCTTTCTTGGTCAAACTGGTGAGAGGTACGGCAATCCGAGAATAGTGTTCTACGAATCTCCGATAATATCCAGCTAGACCCAGAAAGCTTCTAATTTCTGAAACACTGTTTGGTGCTTCCCACTTCACAATAGCCTCGATCTTACTGGGGTCCACTTTGATTCCTTCTACGGATACTACATGGCCTAGAAAGGCGACTTCACTTAGCCAAAACTCACACTTCGAAAATTTGGCATATAACTTCTCTTTCCTTAAACATTGTAGGGCTGCGTTTAGGTTCTTGACATGGGTTTCCTTGTCCTTGGAGTATACCAATATGTCATCAATAAATACTATAACCGACGTATCCAACATATCGTGGAAAACTCAGTTCATAAGTTCCATGAATGTTTCCGGTGCATTAGTTAATCCGAAGGACATCACTAAGAACTCATAATGTCCGTATCTTGTCCTGAAAGCTGTCTTCGGAATGTCACCTTCTTTAATCTTCAGCTGATGATAGCCTGATCGATGGTCGACCTTTGAAAATACCTTAGCTCCTTGTAACTGATTGAACAAGTCATCGATCCTGGGTAGTGGATATCGATTCTTGATTATCAGCTTATTCAATTCTCGATAGTCGATACATAATCGAACACTACCATCCTTCTTCTTTACGAACAACACCGGTGCTCCCCATGGGGATATACTGGGTCTAATATAACCCTTATCCAGCAGTTCCTATAATTGCACTTTTAATTCCTTCAGTTTAGTAGGAGCCATTCTATAAGGTGCTTTTGATACCGGTGCGGCTCCAGGTATCAGGTCTATTATAAACTCGGTGACACGGTCGGGCGGTAATTCGGGTAGTTCCTCCGGAAATACATCTGGGTAATCCCGTACGACGTCAATATCTTTCATTCGTGGCTCGTCCTTGGTTAGGTCGACCACTGATACTAGATATCCGATGGCTCCTTTTTCAAGGCACTTCTTAGCCTTTAATGCTGAGAGTATGAGCTTGCGTCTTCTGGGAAGTTTGGTTCCCGAGAAACTGAATTCTGCTCCTTCTTTGTCTTTGAAAGTTAGCTTCTTCTCGGCGCATAACAGATTTGTAGAATGCCGAGCTAACCAGTCCATTCCCAAGATGACATCGAAGTCTGCCATCTCAAGTTGTATTAAAGTTGCATCCAAGGTTTTCTCGCCAATGAGAACTGGACACGGCCCATAACCTTTCTCTAATTCCACTTCTAATCCCATCGGTGACCGTACAAGTAACTTGTAGTCTAATGTTTTGATGGGTAAATTGGTCTTCTTCCCAAACGACACAGATATAAATGAATGCGTAGCTCCTGAGTCAAAGAGTACTCTGGCTGGTACGCCATTGATAGGTACAATACCTGTGATCCGTTTTTACTTAGTCTACATGCTCAATCAATGAAATTATAATCTTAAAAGTTTCGGTCATACCTGTGACCACATCGGGCGATGCGGCGGCATCCTCTGATGTAACGGCATATACCCGTCCTTGATGTAACTGCTTCTTGGGTTTTGGGCATTCTCTTGCCATATGCCCTGGTTGGTTGCAGTTATAACACTTCGGGGCTTCAGAATTTGGCTTTGGCTGTGGTTGAGCTGCGGAAGTAGACTTTGGTGCAGTAGCAAAATTCTGAGGACGAAAAGGTTTATACGTCCTATTATTGCCTCCGTAACTGCAAAATTCTGAGGACGAAAAGGTTTATACGAATTCCCAGCTGGCCTTTTGATGCCTTTGTTTTGAGTGAAATAACTCTCTTTCTGGCTCGATTTAATTACTCGAGCAATCTGGACAGCTTAGTTGTAAATCTTCTTCTCTAAGCCCAAAATGTTTTCTCTTATGCTTCTTCTTAGTCCCGCGACGAACCTACGGGTTTTTGTATCTTCTTCTTGCATGCTAGCCGGTGCGAAGAAAAACAGTTCTTCGTAGCGCTGTTGATACGAGTCTACGGACATCTGCCCCTGGTACAGACTCAGAAATTCCTTCTCCATTGAATCTCTGAAGCTTCTTGGGAAATACTTTTCGAAGAATGCTTCTTTATATATAGCCCATGTCAGTAGGGCGTGCTTGGTCAATAAATACGTCTTTGTAGATTTCCACCAATGGTGTGCGTCGCCTTTGAGCATGAAGGTGGCGCATAGTACTTTCTCTTCCTCGGTAATAGTCATCATAAGGAAGTTCCTTTCCATTTCGTCTATCCAGTGTGCTGGCCACAGTGGATCAGACGGCTTGCCATTGAATTCTCTCGGTTTCATTTTCAAAAATTTCTCCACTAGTCGGGAGTGATCCAGTTGATTTTGGTATGCCCCAAACATAGGGGGTGGATACTGATAGTTCCCTTGGGCTGCTTCTTGGGACTTGCACTGGAATTGGTGCAGCCGGTTGTTGAGGTGTCTGTTGAGCTGGGTGATTACCCACCGGTGCTGCACTAGCTTGCCCAGGTGTGCATGGTTGCAGCCCGAGTGGCTTGAAACATAACTCCCATTGCAACCTGCATTTGAGCTTGTGCGTGTTGCATTTGCTGTAGCTGTTGTGCCAGATTCATAACCACAGTTGCTAGCTCCGGTGGTGGAGGTGGCAAATTTGTAGGGCCTGCTGGTTCTGGATTACCCTGTGCATGGTTATTCTCTTGACTAGTCTCCTCCACTGGTGGTGGTGGTGGGACTGTATTTCGGGTCTGTCGAGTAACTCTACGGCCAGACATAATTCCTTTCGGTGATTGTCGGTGCCTGAAAATTCATCACGGTAGGTTAGAATTCATTTTTATCTCATGTAGGCACACTAACCAATAAGAAATTTCAATTTCTAACTCATTTATTAAAAAAATACTGTCTTTTCTATGCAGGGTCGATGGTGAGGGTCGCTGGTAGGTCCGACCCTGGGTATTCGACCCTGGGAATGACTTGTTCTTCCCGAGAGCTGAGGGTCGATGGGAGGGTCGATGGGTGTCCGACCCTCAGTCCGACCCTCGATTTTCTGTCAGATTCCCGAGAGCCGAGGGTCGATGGGAGGGTCGTTCCAAGGGTCGATGGTGCCAGTCGAATTGTCCGACCCTCGGACCAAAAATCAGATTTTTAAGATCCGATTCTGGGTTGTTTCTCACTATGCTTCCTCCGTTTTGACTCGCCTCCACTCTCCGAGTTGCTACAGTGCTACCCCACTGTTTTTAGTCGGTTTAACTCCAGGTTTCGACGCCCACGTCATCCCTACAGGTATATTCTCTCACCTTTACCTGTTTTTAGGTTTTCTTTTCTAGGTTTTTACCCATTTAGCTCGTATTTTCCCAATTAAACTTTTTCCAACCGTAAAAATTCGATTTTTATTGGGGGCTTTTGTTATTGGGGTCTTGAGGAACGAACGCCCTCAAAAATTGTTGAGTTTCATCAGTTGGTTATCGAGAAACTTAAAATTTTCTCTTTTTGCCCTAATTTATCAAAATTTTTGATTTTTCTTGAATTTCTCCAAATTGAACTTCGTCAGTTAAAATTTCCTACTGTATGTGGGTCGTAGGACATATTTTAACCTACGTAAGTTCTCATGCCCACTTATATGGTGAGAAATGGGGCTCTATTTTAAATTTTTGGATTTTTATCCTATTAACTCCTTGTTTCCTTTCTCTTTCTTATTTTGCAGATACTACGGCCCGTACCAAAGTACCTAGAGTGCGCGATCCACTTTGCTTCCGTTCGAATGAAGCCGAGGCACAGTATGTGGACTATGCCCGTAAGAAGGTTGAAAGGGGTTGCATGGTGAACTTGGCTGAGCTAGCCTTGTTCAATGTAGAGGGAGCATTCGGTGATATGGGGTGGCTCCCTGTCATCACATACGACGCGTGCACATGTCCCGACTTGGTATGCCAGTTCTATTGTAATCTCCAGGTGGTGGGGAATTACAATGATGTCGAGCGTGGTCAGGAGTTGCACATCACTAGTTACGTCAAAGGGGTACACATCTCCTTTGATTATCGGCAACTGGCCGTCTGTTGGGCATTCCCTATGATGTCCCTATGGTGTACTGTGCGCCGGGAGAGCCACAGTTTGTTGAGATGGAGATGAGAGCAGAGATCGACAACCAGTTGCTCCGTCCCGATAGATGGCAGATGAGGGCTTGCTACTTGCGTCCAGCTCCATGGGTTTTCTGCAAGATTATCCAGCATAATCTAATCCCGTAGAGTAGGCATTATGAGAGGGTGTCTCAGCTGACCCAGTTCTTGATCTACTGCCTCTGCACTCGCCAGCCGGTCTGCCTTCCTTACATCATCATGCGGACGATGATTAATGCCACATTGTCTGGTCATAGGGGTAATCTACCCTATGGACGCATGATTACAGTGCTACTGAACAGTCTGGGGGTGGATCTGGTAGATGAGAAGATCCTGGAGAAGACCTTCTCGTCGCCTCTAGATTGGGAGGCTATCTGCAAGTTGGGGCGGCGAGATGCAGAGGTTAGCGATGAGGAGAGGAATGCGATGGTGCGCCCTAACACTCGGGTCGAGATGGCTGATGCTGAGGCCGCTGCTAGGGCTCGTGGGGATCTGGTCGACGATGACGATCGCATGTATATGGATGTCGATGCGATACCACCGCCATCACCCACGCATGCGGCTAGAGTTGGTACATCTTCTACGGCGGCTCCTGCACCTGAGGCTGGTCCTTCTCACTCGGCTGATCCTTCACTTCCACCTTCAGCCACGATGGAGATGCTACAGGAGATCAAGGATGCTCAGCGCAGATCTGATCTGAGGATGGATGAGCAGTTGGCTGCTCAGCACGCATCAGATGCGCGGTTGGGAGAGCTCCTAGAGGTGCAGCGTGCGACTGATCAGAGGATAGTCGGTCTCACAGCTAGTCTCCAGACGACCCAGACCAGGTGGCCTGGTTGACCAGGGTCTATGCTGAGGACTATGACAGAGATCGTGAGCCACCGCCTCCTCCTTCGCCTCCAGCTTCCTGATTGTACTTTACTTTTCTTGTACTACAGAGTAACTGTCCGGGTTGTGGACTGTACTCTGCTTTAGTTATGTATATACGTTTTGTTTTTCTCACTCATTGTATGTAACTTGTTTTCCCTCTAATAGATGCATTATTCTCTTTTTAAATTTGGGCTCAATCATCACTTATGCTTACAGTGTGTTTGTATTAAAGCTTTTAATTTATCCTATCTCAGTTCACAATGGTCTTGAATGTGTGTCAGTTCGGTGGGCAAAGAGTGAGAGGCTCTGATACCAAGTTGTCACACCCCAATTTCGTACTGTTCAGAATGGTGTGATGAACCGTTAAATAACCAACGGTTCAACCAGGATCTCGAATAGACTATCCCCGCATTATCCAAACTTACACGCATCCACAATCATAATCAGAGTAATACATAATAGCGGAAAAATTTATAAATAAATGAACTGAGAACTAAGATGATACCATTAATTAAATAGTAAATTATTCTGTTTCCATGTGAGACATACTTATGTAAATATCAAATACAAGTCTTTATAAAATCCAAAGAAACCTATAGAATAGCTAATCAAATACACATGAGTCACACTCGCAAGAGGTGTCATGTATATACTCTTCAGCTCCAGCTTCCATTGCTGCGATATTCCCGTACGCAGACGCGTTCATATAATCTTTGACACTATAACCTGCATCATCAACTAAAAATATTCGACGTCGAGGGGTGAGTACACAACACGGCTCAGTGAGTAGCCAAAACAATGCAACAATACATATGCATGCAAAAATCAATTTATATCTTTGGTCTGGTTTATAGTTTGCAATGTGCAATAGAAAGGTTGGGTGGTTAAAGGTTAATGTTTACTGACACCGCCTCTATACACAAGGTGTGGAAGCCCGCCCAAAGGTTAACGTTTATCGTCGTCCCCATCCACCCTACCATAACATTATACAACAAAGGTTAACGTTTATTGCTATATAATGCTATACCAACACGTAAGCCCCTGTTAGCGAGGGCTTGCAAACTGGGCTCGCTACTAACCAATCCTAATGCCAAACAGTGTATCCAAGGCCTCACCCCAGCATCCCTCAGAATGCCCATAGAGATAGAGCTAAGGCCCCCCGGTAGAGTCACAGACTACAAGGACTGAGACCACCTCCCCTGATACTCTACGACATAATAGTTCTACTAAGGTAATGGCGATACGACGATGTCAATGCACAAGACTTGAGTTAGAGATAGAGCTAAAGTGCTGAGACCCGCCAAAGGTTAACGTTTATTGACGTTCTCATCACACCTCCCCTGATACTCTCTCGCATCAAGTACATCAACCACACACATACAAGCACATGCCTATTCTTATCATCATCATCATCATCATGTTATAAACAATAAAGTAAATATGCATGAACAAGTAATAGAAATATTGGATGGCATGCTGTATGCACATTACAAACATATTCGCATAGAATCAAACATAGCATAGGACTCAAGAATAGAAAAAAGTTTATTATTAACCAATTTAGTTTGGAGTAAGGTTCCTCACCTTAGCTTGCTAAAACATACTTTTCCAAGCTTTAGAATCACCGTTATAACATTATTATATTGCTAGCAAACCTAACAAAGTCGATAAAATTTAATTAGAATTAATTCAGACTTTAAAAGCCATTCTGTCAACTGAGGGTCGATGCTAGGGTTGATGCTAGGGTCGATGGGTCTATCGACCCTCCCCTCTTTCTGAACTTCCCGAATGCTGAGGGTCGATGGTCAGAAACACTTAGGGTCGGTTGGTCTATCGACCCTCGGTGCGACCCTCGATGCACTCTGGTCCAATTTCCACTTTTAAATCCACTCTTCGTGTTTGAGGTCCTATGGCTTGCTTCCTACATTCATTCAACAATCATTCCATGGTCTAGAACCATGTATAATCCATCTAAATAGTTTTTGTGCATCCTCCCATGGTTTTCCATGAAAACCTAACCATTGATGGATGGTTTGGGTTTCTCCGAGATCACATTCTCATCAATAACCACCCTAAGGTCTGTAGAAACTCATAGAATTAGTATCCATACCTGAGAAGATTAATCTTTCTCTGTAACTCTTCCCCTTTTTGCTAAGTCTTTCTCCTTGTCTCCTTTCTTCCTCTTTTCCTTCTCCTCTCTTTCCCTCAATTCAATTAGGGTTGTGAAAGGAGTGAAAGTGGCTTAGGGATGTCCTTTAAATAGACTAGGAACATCCTAAATAAGTCCCATTGAGATTTGGAAAGAATCCTAATCGAAAAATATAGAAATTTCCTAATTTCTATATTCGTCAGAAATCGAGGGTCGATGGGAGGGTCGATGATCCCATCGACCCTAGGGTCTTAAGCTGTCCGACCCTCCCTTAAAATCTGAGCGTCTGACATTCTGTTTTGGGAGGTCCGACCCTACTTGGATGGGTATACGACCCTCCCCTAAAATTAAGTGTTTTTGGGTCGATTTTATCCCTGGGTTCTCGATCTCCATCATGCCCTTGGTCCACTTGACTCGACCATGATGGGTAAACCTGGTTCAAGGTGGTAAGACCGGGTTAGTTTGACACAGGTCTTACAGGTATCATGACCTTCGGGAACCTTAGTACGAGCCATGTTATCCGCAAAGACACAAAAAAATAAATAAGATATTAGATATGGTGAAAAACTCAAAATTTCGGCATTATAACTGCATGATTTGGCCAAAAGCCTCACTTTTCACCCAAACAGCTGGGCAGGAGGACTTACATATGTTCTAAACCATCTTGCAAAGCTCATACAGTTGGAAATTTAAACTAGGAATATCGAATTTGAAGAAATTTCAATAAATTAAAAAAATCTCAAAAATTAGGTCAAAAGAGGAAAATTTCAAGTTTCTCAAAAACCAACCGATGGAACTCAAATTTTCTTGAGGGCTTTCATCCAATGGGAGCCCCCAATAAAAATCAAATTTTTACGGTTAGAAAAATTTTTAATTTGAAGAAAACGCTATAAATGGAGAAAAACCTAGTTTTGAAAGCTTAAAAATGAGAAACAGTAGAGAGCATACCTAAAAGAAAGGAACGGAAGTCGTGAATGGAAGAAATAATCACCAAACACTAGGGGTTGATACTATAGCAACTCAGGGGAAGCGCGTTTAGTTGGAGGAAAGAAGAAAGAGTAAGAAATGACTCCAAAATCAGGTTTAAAAACATAATTCTAGATCATGCGGTCGCAAAATTTGATAAATTGTGCGACCCTACGACCGACCCTAGGCTCTCAGTGAGCTGACAGGGTTTTGTGAGGTCGCATACCCTAGGGTCAAACATAGAATAACCCTTCCATCGACCTTACGATCAAAATTTCAGTATTTTCACCAAATGACTTGAAAAATTGGAATTTTACACTGATTAATTGGATTTTGACTTGGGAATGGACTGGTTAGCTCGGCATTCTGCAAACCTATTATGTGCAGAAAAGAAGCTGACATTTAAAGACAAGGAAGGAGCAGAGTTTAGTTTTGTGGGAACCAAACTACCCCGTGAACGAAAACTCATCCTCTTTGCACTAAAGGCTAGAAAATGCCTCGAGAAAGGAGGAGTTGGGTATCTAGTATCTGTGGTTGATCTCACCAAGGAAGTACCACGAATGGAGGATATTGATGTTGTGCGTGACTTTCCAGATGTAGTTCTTGAGGAATTACTAAGACTACCAACAGACCGAGCGATAGAGTTCGTTATAGATCTGATACCCGGAGCCGTGCCAGTATCTAAAGCACCCTATCGAATGGCTCCTACGGAACTGAAGGAATTAAAGGTACAGTTACAAGAATTACTGGATAAGGGTTATATCAGACCTAGCATATCACCATGGGGAGCGCTAGTATTGTTTGGAAAGAAGAAGGACGGTAGCGTTCGACTATGTATAGACTACCGAGAATTGAATAAGCTTACAATCAAGAATCGATACCCATTGCCTCGGATCGATGACTTGTTCGATCAGTTGCAAGGTGCCAAGGTGTTCTCCAAGATTGATCTTCAGTTAGGATACCATCAGTTGAGGATTAAAGAAGGTGATATTCCAAAGACAGCGTTCAGAATAAGATATGGACACTATGAATTTTTCGTCATGTCTTTTGGATTAATTAATGCACCCGTAACTTTTATGAAACTCATGAATTGAGTATTCCATGATATGTTGGATATATCAATCATTGTATTTATTGATGATATATTAGTCTACTCCAAGGACAAGGAAACTCATGTCATGAATCTAAGAGCCGATATGCAACGACTGAGAAAAGAGAAGCATTACACCAAATTTACAAAGTATGAGTTTTTGCTAAATGAGGTCGCTTTCTTAGGCCATGTTGTATGCACTGAATGAATTAAAGTGGATCCTAGCAAGATTGAAGCCATTGTGAAGTGGGAAGCACCTAAGAGTGTTGCAAAAATTAGAAGTTTCTTAGGTCTAGCTGGGTATTATCGACGATTCATGGAAGACTATTCAAGAATTGTCGTACCTCTCAACAGTTTGACTAAGAAAGGAGAAAAGTTTGCTTGGACCAACAAATGTGACAAAAGTTTCCAAACGTTGAAGGCTAGATTGATATCTGCTCCCATCTTGACTATTCCTATTCCAGGACAACCATTTACCATATACACTGATGCGTCTGAATTGGGTTTAGGATGTGTACCTATGCAAAGAGAACAAGTAGTTGCATATGCCTCAAGACAATTGA
Organism: Protea cynaroides; assembly: GCA_028583415.1. Lineage (NCBI taxonomy): Eukaryota > Viridiplantae > Streptophyta > Magnoliopsida > Proteales > Proteaceae > Protea > Protea cynaroides. The sequence continues at coordinate 56,655,832 of CM053273.1, read as the reverse complement.
AGACACATGATAAGAACTATCCCGCTCATGACTTGGAATTAGCAGCAGTAGTACATGCTATCAAGATATGGAGACATTATTTGTTCGGAGAGAAATTTCAGATTAAATCAGAACATAAGAGTCTCACTTATCTTTTTAATCAGAAGGAGTTGAACATGAGACAAAGAAGATGGCTGGAATTATTGAAGGATTATGATTGCGATATCCAGTATCATCCGGAAAGGTTAATGTAGTTACTGATGCATTAAGCAGAAAAACAATGACAAAATCTCAAGGAGAGGTTAACACAATTGCGGCAATGTGTGTTACAGGAAAAGTATTCCATCATGGTAATGAGAAGTTCATGATTGATGCACTGGGTGGATCAACCAACCAAGGGTTTATTCATCGGTTTTCAAATATGTTCGCAACATTGAAGATTGTACCTGATATAATTGATAAAGTGAAAGCCGCTCTTAAATCAGACCCTTATCTGAGAACGGTACAAGAAGACATCGAAAAAGGTAGGACTATTCCTGAGTTCACCTTGGACAATGAAAAGGTATTGAAGTGCAAAGGAAGAGTATGTGTTCCTGAAATGGAAAACTTAGACATTAGACACTGACTAATGAAGGAAGCTCACACCATCGTTTATTCGGTACATCCTGGAAGTACAAAGATGTATCATGATTTGAAGAAATTATATTGGTGAAGAGGAATGAAAGCAGATGTAGCTAAATTCGTGTCTCGATGAATAAATTATCAGAGAGTAAAGGCTGAACGGCAAAGACCTGTAGGATTGTTGCGCCATTGCCAGAACCAACATGGAAATGGGACTGCATCACTATAAACTTCTTCACCGGTTTACCATTGACTCCCCGAGTAGTTGACGTAGTCTGGGTGATTGAAGATCCTCTGACTAAGACAGCTTGCTTTATAGCTATACGACCACAGTATACCCTGGAGAGGTTAGCCAAGCTATATGTGGATAATATTTTCAGATTACATGGAGTACCTGAAAGCATTGGATCCGATAGAGACCCACGCTTTACCTCAAAGTTTTGGGAAGGATTACAGAAGGCTATGGGTACCACGTTGAAATTTAATACTTCATTCCATCCTCAGACAGATGGACAGTCGGAGCGTACCATTCAGATTTTAGAAGACATGCTTCGAGCCTATGTTATTGATTTCAAAGGATCATGGGATGAAAAACTACCATTGATCGAGTTCGCTTATAACAACAGCTATCTGGCTACTATACAGATGTCACCCTATGAAGCACTGTATGGTAGGAAGTCTCGAACTCCTTTGTTTTGTAATGAAGTTGGAGAACGGAGTAACGTTGGACCAGAATTTATTGAAGAGACTTGTCGTATAGTCGACATTATCAAGGAAAGAGTCAGAACGGTTCAGAATCGTCAGAAACAATATGCAGATACTCAATGTCGAGACCTTGAATTTGTCGTCGGTGATAAGGTATTCTTGAAAGTATCACCTATGCGAGGTTTAAAACGATTCGGACAGGAAAGGAAGCTAAGTCTGAGATATGTCGGGCCATATGAGATTCTAGATAAACGTGGAAAAGTGGCTTATCAGTTAGCACTACCACCATCTATGTCAAGTGTGCATGATATATTTCATATCTCATTATTGAAGAACTACGTCAGAGATCCAACATACGTCTTAACATCGGATCCACCAGATCTAACTGATGATTTGACATTCGAAGTAGCACCAACTGAAATCACTAGCCGAAAGGTTCAACGTTTACGCAACCGTGACATTTATTATGTTAAGGTTACTTGGAGGAGCAGAGATATAGAAGAGATCACATGGGAAGAAGAGAATGCTATGCGGAAGCAATATCCTCACCTTTTCGACTTGAAAGGTATGTTCAAATTTTGAAGATGAAATTTCAAATAAGAGGGGGGAGTTGTAAGATCCGTATCAAACTAACCGGTCTTACCACCTTATACTAGGTCTACCTATCATGGTCGAGTCAAGTGGACCAGGTGCGTGAAGAAACCACAAGACCAGGTATGAAATTTAACTCAAAAATAGTCAAATATGAGTGTGTGGTCGCATGCCTATGCATGTATGACCTACCCCACCTCAAAAGAGTCCGACCCATGACTTTTGGTCGTGGGGTCGGATGTTTTAAAAATGTACGGTCGATGGATTCTGCGACCCTACATTCGACCCCACGGAAACAGGCAGAAATTGAAATTTGGAAACCTTCCTAATTCGAAGGGGGATCTTTCCTAAACTCATTGGGGCATATTATGGAGGGTTTTCCTCTATAAATATGACGTCCCTTGGCCTCTTTCACTCCTTTAGAACCCTAATTGAAAGTGAGAGAAAGAGAAGAGAATGAAGAGAAGGAAAATTGAAAAGAAGAAGACAAGGAAGAGAAAAGTTCAGAGAAAACTCTGAATCTCAGCAAACCTAAGGTGTGAACCTAATTCCCTACATGAATTAAGAGCCTAGAATAGTTCATGAAGAAGAGAGGATTAGGAGAATCCTAAATCATCCATCCATGGACAAATTCCAAGAGAATCCATGGAGGAAGTCATTATGGACAATGAATGGTGTATAAAATTGTAGTTTTGAGTCATAGAACGATCATAGGAAGGACCATAATGGTAAGCCAAAAGATTCAAACATGAAAGAATGGACTTAAGAGTGAAAGGTCGACCATGAACACGTGTGGTCGCACGTAGGGTCGCATAGTATCTCCGACCCCACGAGACCCACAAGTTCGACCACAGGCCCTCAGGAAGTTCCAGGGAGGGTGTGGTCACACATAGGGTCGAAGTATGTCCGACCTCACCTGTGACCCTACACCCTGTGGTCGTAGAACTGAGACCCCAGGTGCTACCCCACCTGCGACCCCTCAGTTTCTGTTAGTCTAAACATATTGGAATTAATTCTAATTAAAATCTATCAACTTGTTTGGTTTTTCTAGTGATTTAAAAGTGAATTATAAAGATTGAACGAGGATCTACTAGCAATCAAAGGTGAGGGAATAAGACCTAAACTAATTGGCTAATAATAAACTGTTTTTATTTATTGAGTCCGATGCCATGAATGATTTTATGCTTGTATGCGTGTAATGTGCATTTAACATGTCATCTAATATTTCTACTAATAATGTTCATGCATATTTAATTTTGTTTATTTATAACATGATGATGATGATGATGCTAGGAATAGGCATGTGAATGTTTGTGTGTGGTTAGTGTACTTGATGCGAGTAGGGCATTAGGGAAAGTGTGATGCGGTGCGGTCCTAAGCACATTAGCTCTATCTCTACTCAAGTCTTGTCCACTGACATCGTCGTATCGCCATTACCTTAGCAGAACTATTATGTCATAGGGCATCAGGGGAGGTGGTCTCGGACCGTGTAGTCTCTGACTCTGCCAGGGGACCTTAGCTCTATCTCTATGGACGTATTGAGGTATACTGGGGTGAGGCCTTGGATACATTGTTTGACATTAGGATTGGTAAGTTGCGAGCCCAGTTTGTAAGCCCTCTCCAATAGGGGCTTACGTGTTGTATGGGTAGGGCATCAGGGGAAGTGTGATGTGGTGCGGTCCTAAGCACTTTAGCTCTATCCCTATTCCATGGTTGGGTGGATGTGGATGACAATGGTGTTTTATCCATTGGGTGGGCTTACATACCCGTGTATAGAGGTGCGGCGGCCACCAAACCTTTCAATTGCACAGTGCAAACTTATGAACCAGACCAAAGATATGAATTGAATGCATGCGTATGTTTGTTGCATTGTTTTGTTTGCTCACTGAGCCATGATGTATGCTCACCCTTTCACGTCGAATATTTTTAGTTGATGATGCAGGTATCACTGTAGAAGACTATATGAATGCTCCGATGTACGGACATGCTACGGCGTTGGATGCAGAAGCTATGATGGAGTCGCATGATTTGTCGTGCGAGTACAACTCATGTGTCTTCGATTAGATTTTATTTGAATTATTCAGACAATGTAATTGATTAAATTATTTTATTTTATGTCTTAGTCTTTTGAAGATAATTAGATAATTTAGTTATGTTATCATTATTAGATTCTCAGTTCATTAAATATTAAAGACTTCCGTTATTGTGTATTTATTCGGATTATGGCTGTGGTTGTGTATGGTTTAAGCAAACAGACACAGCCTACTCGAGATACTATTTGAATCGTTGGTTTATTGACGGTTCATCACACTATTCCGGTTGGTACAGAATTAAGGTGTGACAAGAGCAATAATAGATGTTACCGGCTATGCAAGTTACCATGGGAATCACTACCTAAGTTGCCAATGCTATACTAACACCTCCAAATCAGACCAAGAATGGTACCAATTGGTAGCAACATTGTACTCCTGCACCTATTGGCCATAACATAGTACATACCATACAGCAAGTCCCAATAATGCACACCCTAGTATAGAATCTTGGTGCACAACAAGTAGTGTATCAAGGTAGTTACCCTTAGTAGCTACCGATGTATGGGATAGCTGCGCCATGACAGAATGATCAGACAAGAGTTAAGGAATGTTTTTTGATGATGAAGCCTTGACCATTTTCAGCAAGGGATCAAATTTATTGTGGCCATATATCTAGACAGGTGTATATAGGATGCGGTGCATCGTTGACTTACCCTTATGATTATAGATGATGCACATACCTGAATTTAAATAGTCGTGCCTTGATAGGACCTTCTCGATTCAACCTGTTAATTGGAGTTATAGATATTGTTTCTTTAGAGTTAGTCTTGATTACACAATCTAAGCTATCCTCATGATTGACAACATGAATAAAGATATGAACTGGATGAACAGTTAAAGGTTTAATCATTTTGAATGTATATCTTTTCAATTTTGTACCTGATTTATTGGTGTACCAAAACTCTCTCCAGATTTATTCTTGTAGTGCCTTGACCAATGGCATTATTTACTTGATAGAATCTATAAACCATGAAACTAAGTGTTGTGGAACCTTTATTTTTGCGTCTTTGGACCACCAGAAAACCATAGGTCCAATTTATTGTGTATTCAAATTGGTTACTGTAGATTTACTCTTGATCCTTCGAATCAAGGTTCACTCGATAAAACAAATGTTCATCATCGTATTGAATTTGAATTAAAGAAATGAATCACTTACGAATAAACATTATGATTCTTACATTCCCAACCTTCCTTGTTAAGATGCTTGATTAATAAGGAAATTATGGGAGACGATTGAATTCAGATTAGATTCTATAGCCAAGAAACCTCGGATGAAGTAATGGAAAATCTATTTTGAGATTACTGGATGGATGAATATTAGTCATGCTCTGTACAAGAGTGCATGAGCAAGAAGTGAAAACTACCAAGAGTAGCCAGTACAGAGTAGATAGTGCTCAAGTAGAGTTACAAATGGCCATATCAGTATGAATCTTGATAAGGTAAAAAATTTCTAAAAGCATATCTAAAAGTACATAAGCATTGATAGTATTCAGATTAGTACAAGTAATACTGAGTTATTTCCAATGTCGAGTGAGATGATTAAGTAAAGACCAAGAATGTTTTGGCAGAATTAATGAAATTATAAAGCATATACCCTAATGATTATAGGTACACTTGGGATATGTAGTGAGAAAACAATCAAAAGATGCTTTTCGAGACATAAAAAAGAGAGATCTAGATAGTATAGCAGTGATAAAAGAGATGTAAGCTAATGAGTACAATATGAGATTACTAGCGATAGTCTTTGAAAAACTAAGAGCTAAAAGGGGGTTAGACTTGCCATTAAGATATTTAAACCAGATTTTGCTAGTTCAAGCTCTTTTTGGACTAGATGGTGTATTATATAAGTGTTATTAACAATGTTTGAATCGTATAGATGGACAGAATTTGGTTGCAACCTAATTTGACTTAAGATGGCAGACTTTGATGTCATCTTGCAGACAGACTAGTTGTCTCAAGACTCTACAAGCTGTTATGTGCGAAGAAGAGGTTGTCATTCAAGGGCAAAGACAGCATATAATTTAGTTTTATTAGAAGCATGTTGCCTAGGAAGCGGAAGCTTATCCTCTCTACACTAAAGGCGAAGAGATGCCTTGAAAAGAAGGGAGTTAGATATATGGTATCTGTGGTAGACTTTATTAAAGAAGCACCACAGATGGAAGATACTGATGTGATGCATAAATTCCTTGACGTTTTTCTAAGAAACTTACCAGGATTGTCACCTAATCATGCGATCGAGTTCGTTATCAACTTGTTATCAGGGACGGCACCTCTGTCTAAGGCATCCTATAGAACAGATCCTACAAAGTTGAAGGATCTAAAGACTCAACTATAAGAATTATTAGACAAAGGTTTTATCTGGCTTAGTATACCGCCTGGGAAGCACCTGTGTGGTTCGTGATGAAGGATGGTAGTGTTCGGCTGTATATAGACTACCAGGAATTGAACAAGCTCACCATAAAGAATTGATATCCATTGCTACAAATTGATCACCTGTTTGATCAACTGCAAGGTGCAAAAGTATTCTCCAAGATCGATCTATGGTCAGGATATCATCAATTAAAGAATAATGATAGTAACACTTCGAAGATAGCTTCTAGAACCAAGTACGGACATTATGAGTTTCTGATCATGTCTTTTGGTTTGACCAATGCACCAGCATATTTTATGGAGCTTATAAACTGGGAATTCCATGACATGTTGGGCACTTTGGTTATAGCATTTATTGATGATATTTTGGTCTTTTCTAAAATCGAAGAAAGTCATGCAACAGATCTTAGATCAGCCTTATAACTGTTGAGAAGGAAGAAACCATATGCCAAATTCATGAAGTGTGAGTTCTAGCTGAATGAGGTGACTTTCTTAGCTCAGGTGGTGTCATCAGAAGGAATAAAAGTGGACTCCAATAAGATAGAAGCAATCGTAAGGTGAGAAGCACCTAAGAACATTACAGACATTAGAAGTTTCTTGGGTTTTGCTGGTTATTACAGAAGATTCATGGAGGACTACTCTAGGATCGCAGTACCTCTTACCATGCTAACCAGGAAGGGAGAGAAATTTATTTAGACTGACAAGTGTGAAGAGTGTTTTTAAACATTGAAAGCAAGGTTGATATCAGCTCCCATCTTGAACATTCTAGCACTGGGGAAGCTTTTACCCTACACACCAATGCTTCCGGATTGGGTCTAGGATGTGTGCTGATACAAGGAGAATAAGTAATTGCCTATGCTTCAAGACAGCTGAAAGTGCAAGAAAAGAGTTACCCGATTCATGACTTGGAGCTAGCAGCGGTGATTCATGTAATCAAGACTTGGAGACACGAACTGTACGGTGAGAAATTTTAGATCAAGTTGGATTACAAGAGTTTTAATTATCTCTTCACCCAGAAAGAGTTGAACGTGAAGCAGAGAAGGTGGTTGAAACTTTTAAAGGATTATGACTATGATATTCAGTACCATCCAAGCAAGGCTAATGTAGTAGCTGAGGCTTTGAGCAAAAAGGGGAATTATGAAGTCTAAAAAAGGACCTAATACAAACGCCTTCTTGTGTTCTACAGTAACAAAAGATTTGGAAGAAGAGGAATGTATAGTAAAAACTAATGATGATCCAATTGAGCAAGGACTTCCCATAAGTTATTGCTTGCTTTCGTAGCGTTAAAGATCATCTCTGATTTGATGAACGAAGTAAAAGCAGCAATTTTATTAGATTTGTACCTAAGAACAGTGCAAGAAGATTTAGAGAAAAGAAAACCTAATCCAAACTTCACATTAGATTCAAATAAGGTACTCAGACACAGAGGAAGATTTTGAATACTTGAAGGTGTAGACTCTGACATCATGAATAGGATAATGATAGGAGCCCATTATACTCTATATTCAGTATATCTTGGAAGTACAAAGATGTGCCAGGATTTAAAAAAGCTATATTGGTGGAGAGGAATGAAAACAATTGGAGCTCAATACGTGTCTCAATGCCTAAATTACCAACAGATAAAGGTGGAAAGACAAAGACCAACAGGTTTATTACAACCACTACCTTAACCAACTGGGAAATGGGATTGTATCATTATGGACTGGTCACTGATTTACCACTGACTCTTAAATTGGTTGACACGGTCTGGGTGATTGCAGGTCACCTTATGAAGACAGCTCGTTTCATTGTTATATGACCCCAGTATATCATGGAGTGGCTAGCCAAGTTGTATGTGGATAATATTATCAGGTTGAATGATGTACCTAAGAGCATACTGTCAGATAGAGACCCACCTTTTACTTTAAATTTTGGAAAGGATTACAAAAGGCAATGGGTACAACATTGAAGTTCAGTACTGCATTTCACCCTCAGACCGATGGACAGTCGGAACGCACCATTCAGATTCTAGAAGACATGATCCGAGCTTGTGTGATTGACTTTAAGGGATCATGGGATGAGAAGTTGCCATTAATTGATTCGCCTACAACAACAGCTCTCAAGATACTATACAGATGTCACCTATGAAGCATGGTATGGTAGGAAATGTCAAGCTCCTCTGTTTTGGAATGAAGTCGAAAAACGAGGAATTGTAAGACATGAGTTTGTCAAATAAACCTATCGAGTGGCAAACAAGATTAAAGAAAAGGGCCAAGATAGCTCAAGATTTTTAGAAGAGATGCCAAAACTGTGAGTTCGTCGTAAGTGACAAAGTGTTCTTGAAGATATCACTTATCCGTGGTTTAAAACGGTGTGGTAAGAATAGAAAGTTGTGTCATAGTTATAAAAATTTTAAAGAGACGTGGGAGAGTAGTATATCAACTAGCATTACCGCCATGTCTAGTATGCATGACGTATTTCACATGTCTTTATCGATGGAGTAAGTTAGAGATCCATCACAAGTATTGACAACGAATCCACCAGATTAGATAAAAGACTTAACTTTTGAGGTGGTACCAGCTTAGATTAGAAGTTGGAAGGTACAACAACTCTGGTGCAGGGAAATTTATTATGTGAAGGTAACCTGGTGAAGCCAAGACTCAAGAGAGGTTACATGGGAAGAGGAAAATGCCATGCGAAAATAGTATTCTCACCTATTCGACTCCGAAGAACATTTAAATTTCGAGGATGAAATTTCTTTTGAGGGTAGTGGAGTTGTAAAATCTGTACGTGCAAATTTCAAGGATGAAATATCTTTTAAGGGTGGTGGAGTTGTAAAACCCGCATGCCACAAACCTGGTTTAACCTCACGTTCTCGTGTCGTGATAGGTCTTCCCATTATAATCAACTCAAAAGGACCAACCGTATGAAGAAACCACAAAGCTAGGTAAGTAAACCAGTCAAACTAGTAAAATTTAGTTGTGTGGTTGACTATTTGGTCCACCAGTGAGTAGACCGCACAATGTGCGGTCAACTATTTTGGATTTGTGTGGTCGACGGATTATGCGACCTCAGAGTCTACCGCACAAACACAGATCAGACTCTGTGATTGGGAAACTTTCCAAATCAAAAGAGACCGCTTTCTTAATCATAGAGGGACTCTATATTGAAAGTTTCTATCTATAAAAAGGACTTCCCTCTACCCTCTCTCACTCTTTTGGATCAATCTCAAACCTAAACCTAAGAGAGAAAGAGAGAGGAAAAGAAGGAGAAGGAGGCTTGGTTTTGCAGAGAAGGTTTAGACTCTCTACGGCAAGTAAGGTATGGACCTTGTCTCTGTAGATGTGGATGGCATAGAATAGGTTTCTATTGAAGATGTTAAACAAACATCGGATTATTGATCATATGGTTATCTAGGTAAATCTCTAGGAATAATCAAGAAAGTTAGATTGGTATTAGTTGTTGTGAGAAACCAAAAATTAATGGCCATAAAATGATCATAGGGTGAACCCCGTTGTTGTGTCGAGAGGAAGAACTCAGATTGAAAGACAAAGATCGACCAAACATTGTGTGGTCGCATCACTGGTTGACCATAGAGCGACCAGTGAGTCAACCATAGCTATTCAAGAAGTTTTCCAAAAATCATGTGGTCGCATGTAGCACAACCAAAGGGTCGACTGTATAGTGTGTGGTCGACATATACTGAGACCATAGGGTCGACCACAAGTGTCGACCACATAATTTCAAAAAGCATATTTTGGAGACTGAACAAGGTTTTCGACTATTGTAACTTGAGAAAATTAACCCTTAACTTAAATAAATTAATTGTTTAGATTTCTAACTAGTTCAAAGTAGTTTCCAAAGCTTGGAAGAGGAACAAACACCAATCATAGGTGAGGGAACAAGACCTAAACTAATTGGTTAATAATAAGCAACTTTTTTTTTATTTGTCCAATGCCATGATTGAAGCCATGCTTGTATGATTGTAATGTGCATCTCACATGTAATCCAATAATACTGTTATTCTTATTCATGTATATTTTATTATTGTTCTTATTGGATATGATGATCATGATAGGAATAGGAAAGTGCTTATGTAAGACCCGTATCGAACTAACCGGTCTTACCACCTTGTACCAGGTCTACCAATCATGGTCGAGCCAAGTGGACCAAGTGCGTGAAAAAACCACAAGACCAGGTATGAAATTTAACTCAAAAATAGTCAAATATGAGTGTGTGGTCGCATGCCTATGCAAGTATGACCTACCCCACCTCAAAAGAGTCTGACCCATGACTTTTGGTCGTGGGGTCAGATGTTTTAAAAACGTACGATCGACAGATTCTACGACCCTACATTCGACCCCACGAAAACAGGCAGAAACTGAAATTAGGAAACCTTCCTAATTCGAAGGGGGAACTTTCCTAAACTCATTGGGGCTTATTATGGAGGGTTTTCCTCTATAAATAGGACGTCCCTTAGTCTCTTTCACTCCTTTAGAACCCTAATTGAAAGTGAGAGAAAGAGAAGAGAAGGAAGAGAAGGAAAGTTGAAGAAGAAGGCCAAGCAAGAGAAAGTTTAGAGAAACCTCTAAATCTAAGAAAACCCAAGGTATGAACCTAATTCCCTACGTGAATTAATAGCCTATAATAGTTCATGAAGAAGATAGGATTAGGAGAAACCCAAATCATCCATCCATGGATAAATTCCAAGAGATTCCTTGGAGGAAATCATTATGGACAATGAATGGTGTATAAATTGTAGTTTTGAGCCATAGAGAAATCAAAGGATAGACCATGATAGTAAGCCAAAGGATCCAAACACGAAGGAATGGACTTAAGAGTGAATGGTTGACTAAGAACACGTGTGGTCGCACATAGGGTCGAATGATATCCTACCCCACGAGACCACATGATCGACCACATGCCCTCGGGAAGTCCCAGGGAGGGTGTGCTCGCACGTAGGGTCAAATGGTATCCAACCCCACTTGCGACCCTACACCCTGGGGTCGCAGAAACTGTTACCCCAGGTGCTACCCTACCCTGCGACCCTATCCCTGTGGTCCCAAAAACTGAGATCCCAGGTGCTACCCCACCTGCGACCCCTCAGCTTCTGTTATTCTAAACATATTAGAATTAATTCTAATTAAAATCTATCAACTTGTTAGATCTTTTTAGTGGTTTAAAAGTGAATTATAAGGCTTGAACGATGATCTACTAGCAATCAAAGGTGAGGGAACAAGACCTAAACTAATTGGCTAATAATAAACTATTTTTATTTATTGAGTCCAATACCATGAATGATTATATGTTTGTATGATTGTAATGTGCATATCACATGTCATCCACTATTCCTGTTATTACTGCTCATGCATATTTCATTTATGTTTATGTATAATATGATGTTGACGATGATGATAGGAATAGGCATCTGATTGTATGTGTGTGGTTAGTGTACTTGATGCGAGTGGGGCATCAGGGGGAGGACGTGACACTGTGGTTCATCCTGGTCACCAGACTCTAGCTCTATCTCTACTCAATTCTTGTCCACTAACATCGTCATATAGCCATTACTTTAGCAGAACTATTACGTCGTAGGGCATCAGGGGAGGTGGTCTCGGACCGTGTAGTCTCTGAATCTGCCGGGGGGCCATAGCTCTATCTCTATGGACGTATTGAGGGATGCTGGGGTGAGGCCTTAGATACACTGTTTGACATTAGGATTGGTTAGTTGTGAGCCCAGTTTGCAAGCCTTCGCCAATAGGGGCTTTCGTGTTGGTATGGGTAGGGCATCAGGGGAAGTGTGATGCGGTGCGGTCCTAAGAACTTTAGCTCTATCCCTATTCCTTGGTGGATGCATGTGGGATGGCAATGGTGTTTGATCCATTGGGCAGCTTCACACACTCGTGTATAGAGGTGCGGCGGCCACCTATCCTTTCTATTGCACACTGCAAACTTATGAACCAGACCAAAGATATAAATTGAATGCATGCATATGTTTGTTGCATTCTTTTGTTTGCTCACTGAGCCGTGACGTGTGCTCACCCTTTCGACGTCGAATATTTTTAGTTGATGATGCAGGTACCACAGTGGAAGATTTTATGAATGCTCCAACGTACGGCCATGTTGCAGCAATGGATGCCGAAGCTATGATGGAGTCGCATGATTCGTCATACGAGTGCAACTCCTGCGTCTTATATTAGATTTTTATTTGAATTATTAAGGAAAATATAATTGATTATTTTATTTTATTTTATGTCTTAGTCTTTTGGAAGATAATTGGATAATTTATTTATGTTATCATCTTTAGACTCTCAGTTCATTTAATATTAAAAACTTCCGCTATCGTGTACTTATTCTGATTATGGTTATGGATGTGTATGGTTTAAGCAAACGGACACAGTCTATTTGGGATCTTGGTTGAACTGTTGATTTATTGACAATTCATCACACCATTCTGGTTGGTGCAGAATTGGGGTGTGACAACTTGGTGTCAAAGCCCTCAGGCCCTGTCTGTTAGACCAGTATGCTTCCATAAAAGTCTGTGAACTGAGTTAAGATAAAATTTAAAAGTTATAATAATAACACACTATAAGCACCAGTGTTGTATGAGACAAAATTAAGAAAGAGAATAATACACTATTAAAATGAGAAACAAGTTTTATATACACATCGAATAAAAAGCAACGTATATACATATCCAAATCAGAGTACGGACCACAATCCGGACAGTTACTCTGTAGTACAAGGAAAAAAATAAAAAAAAATATATATCATGGAGCTGGAGGTGCTGGAGGAGGAGTTGCCTCGCGATCTCTATCATAATCCTCAGCATACACTCTAGTCAGCCAGGCTACCTGGGTCTGGGTCACCTGGAGACTAGCCATCAAGTCGACCATCCGCTGATCAAACACGCATTGAGCATCTAGAAGCTCTCCCACCCTCTCATCAGTTACATGTTGAGCCTCTCTAATCTCACGCAGTAGCCCCATCACATCATCAGATGGTGGGTGTGAAGGACCAGCAGAGTGTGAATGAACCCGAGATGGGCTAGCTCAAGTAGAATGTAGTGGTGATGGAGGAGGTATGGCGCCTACATCCATATACATACGATCATCATCCTCAGCATCACCCCCATGGACCCCTACTGCTGCTGCTACCACTTCGGCATCTGCCATCTCTACCCGGGTGCAGGGACACACCAGAGCGTTCCTCTCATCATCATTGACCTGAGCATCTCGCATACCCATCCTGCAGATGGCCTCCCAGTCAAGGTCAGAAGAGAAGGTATCCTCATGAATCCTCTCATCCAATAAATCAACGTGCAGTCGTGTGAGCAGAGTAGTGATCAGATGTCCATAGGGCAGGTTGCCTAGCTGACTAGGTAGCGTAGCACGGATCATAGCCCTAAAGATGATATAAGGAAGGCAGACAGGCTACCTAGTGCAAATGCAGTACAGGGCATACTAGGTTAACTGAGAAATCCTATCATAGTGGCCACTCTAGGGGATCAGGTTGTGCTGGATGATCTTGTAGTACACCCAAGGCTCTGGCCGTAGGTTTATCGCTTTCATTTCCCAGCGATCACCTCTAAGAAGCTAACTATCAATCTCAGCACGCATCATCAAGGATAGCAACTGGGGTTCCTTAGGAGCACAGTACACCAAAAGGCCGTCATTTGATATGCCCAGGAGATCAGCCAACTACTGGCAGTTAAATGAAACTTCCACCCCTTTTACACAACTGGTGATCCTGAGCTCCCTACCCCTCTCTGTATCATTGTGATCCCCCACTACCTGGAGGTTGCAATAGAACTGCTTCACCAAAGCAGGATAGGTACAAGCCTCATAGGTGATCACAGGAAGCCAGCCCATGTCACCAAAGGCACCCTCTACGTTAAACAAGGCTAGACTAGCCAAGTTTACACAGTGACCCCCTTCTACTTTCTTAGGCTCATAGCGAGCATACCGAGCCTTTGCCTCGTTGGAGTGGAAACGAACGGGATCATGAGCCCTAGGAATCTTAGTACGAGCCATACTACCTGCAAAGACACAGAAAAATAAACAAGATATTAGATATGGTGTAAAACTCAAAATTTCGGCATTATAATGGCATGATTTGGCCAAAAGCCTCACTTTTCACCCAAACAGCTGGGCAGGAGGACTTATATAGGTACCAAACCATCCTACAAAGCTCATACAGTTAGAAATTTAATCTAGAAAGATCGAATTTGAAGAAATTCCAACAAATTGGAAAAATCTTGAAAATTAGGTCAAAAATAGAAATTTTCAAGTTTCTTGATAACCAACCAATTAAACTCAAATATTTTTGAGGGCTTTCGTCCATTGGGTGACCAATAGCAAAAGCCCCCAAATAAAAATTAAATTTTTACGGCTAAAAAAATTTTAATTTGAAGAAAACGATATAAATAGAGAAAAACCTAGTTTTGAAAACTTAAAAACGCGAAATAGTAGAGAGCATACCTGAAGGAAAGGAACTGAAGTCGTGAACGGAAGAAATGATCACCAAACACTTGGGGTCGATACTGTAGCAAGTCAGAGGAAGCGAGTCGAGTTGAAAGAAAGAAGAAAGAGTAGGAAATGAATCCAAAATCAAGTTTAAAAACTTCATTTTGGATCGTAGGGTCACAAAATTTGACCAAATGTGCGACCCTACGACCGACCCTACCATCGACCCTAGGCTCTCAGTGATCTGATAGATATCGTGTGTTCGGACCTAGGGTCGGACATATACCGACCCTACGATCGACCCTAGGCTCTCGGTGAGCTGACAGTGTTCTTAGGGTCGAATACAGTGCAACCCTACCATCGACCCTACGATGGAAAATTTAGTATTTTCACTAAATGTCTTGAAAAATTGGAAATTTACATTGATTAATTGGATTTTGACTTGGAAACAACTTATATTGATTGCCTCACATGTTCTATGATTGTTTTTCAGACACTACCACCACCAGAACAGGAAATGGCTGGGCGAAAAGTGATCAGACGAGGCAATAACCCAATTCCACCACCACCACCTGTGGGGGAGGACAGCCATGAGATTCCTGAAGTACAAGAGCATCGGAATGCGGTACCGCCAGTAGCTAATGGATAGGCAAACCCCACAAACTTGCCAGCCCCACCTATAGATTTGGCTACAGCTGTAATGAACCTGGCACAACAGTTGCAGCAAATACAGCAGGTGCAAGCCAATATGCAAGCTGTTATAAGAATGGTTTTTTCAGGTGCACATACAACACCTATGTCAGTCGGACAAGCTAGCACAGTACCTGGGGAAGCAACACGGTACCCCATGCACCTCAAATGATAGTTATGTAAGCTCCAGTATAGAATCTTGAGGTAGCACAAGGCAGTTACCAGTACCAACCACCTATGTATGGGGCCTATGCTCAGTATCAATAGGACCACTCTCGACTGATCGAGCATTTTCTGAAAATGAAGCCTAAAGAATATAATGGTAAACCAATGGATCCTTTGTGGCCAGCTCATTGGATCGATGAAATGGAAAGGAATTTCAGGATGATGATGGTAAATGAGGAGGAGAAAGTACTTTGTGCAACATTCATGCTGAAAGGCGATGCACACCACTGGTGGAAGTCCACTCGGACTTATCTGTTAACTAAGCACGCCCAATTGACCTGGGCTATCTATAAAGAGGCATTCTTTGAGAAGTACTTCCCCAAAAGTTTCAGAGATGCTAGGGAGAGAGAGTTCCTGAGTTTATATCAGGGGCAAATGACTGTGGATGCATACCAACAGTGTTATGAAGAGCTGTTTTTCTTTGCACCCGCTAGCATTCAAGAGGAAAATACTAAGACCCGAAGGTTCATCATGGGACTTAGGGGAAGCATTCACGAGCATGTTCTGGGACTGGAGAAGAAAGTCTACAATGAAGCAGTACAGATTGCACGAGTAATAGAGTCGAGTCAGAAGGAGAGCTATTTTGCTCATAATAGAGGTATCAAGAGGCCAAATTGGAATTCTTATAACGGAGGGAACACAAGGACATTCAAACCCTTCCGTACTCAAGGCTTTAATGCTACAGCCAAGACTACTCCAGCAGCCCAATAGCAACAAAAGCAAAATAATGGAGTAAAATGCTTTAACTACAATCAAATAGGTCATTATTTAAGGGAGTGTCCTAAGCCCAGAAAGCAGCTACAGCAAAGAAAGGTTTACGCAGTTACATCTGAGGATGCTGCCGCATCACCTGATGTGATCACAGGTATGACCTGAACCTTTCATTTTGTGTTACATTGCGTGAGCATGTAAACTAAATTAAAACAAATCACAGGTATCGTACCTATTAATGGCATGCTTGCTAGAGTACTCTTTGATTCAGGAGCTACTCATTCTTTTATATCTGTATAATTTAGAAAGAAGCTGAATCTACCTCTCAGATCTTTAGACTACAAATTACTTGTACGATCACATATGGGATTAGAAGTGAAATTATAAAAAGGTTATGGACCATGTCTAGTTCTTATCAGCGAGAAGATTTTGGATGCAACCTTGATTTAAGTCGAGATGGCAAACTTTGACATTATCTTGGGAATGGATTGGTTAGCTCGCCATTCTACAAACCTATTATGTGCAGAAAAGAAGCTGACATTTAAAACAAGGAAGGAGCAGAGTTTAGTTTTACGGGAACCAAACTTTCCCGTAAACAAAAACTCATCCTCTCTGCATTAAAGGCTAGAAAATGCCTCGAGAAAGGAGGAGTTGGGTATCTAGTATCCGTGGTCGACCTCACTAAGGAAGCACCACGAATGGCGGATATTGATGTTATGTGTGACTTTCCAGATGTATTTTATGAGGAACTACCAGGACTACCACCCGACCGAGCGACAGAGTTCGTTATAAATCTGATACCCAGAGCCGCACCAGTATCTAAAGCACCCTATTGAATGGCTCCTATAGAATGGAAGGAATTAAAGGTACCGTTACAGGAATTACTAGACAAAGGTTACATCAGACCTAGCATATCACCATGGGGAGCGCCAGTATTGTATGTAAAGAAGGACGGTAGCGTTCGACTGTGTATAGACTACCAGGAATTGAATAAGCTTACAATCAAGAATCGGTACCCGTTGCCTCGGATCGATGACTTGTTCAATCAGTTGCAAGGTGCCAAGGTGTTCTCCAAGATTGATCTTCGGTCAGGATACCATCAGTTGAAGATTAAGGACGGTGATATTCCAAAGATAGCATTCAGAACAAGATATGGACACTATGAATTTTTAGTCATGTTTTCTGGATTAACTAATGTACCCGCAACTTTTATGGAACTCATGAATCGGGTATTCCATGATATGTTGGATACGTCAGTCATTGTGTTTATTGATGAAATATTGGTCTACTCCAAGGACAAGGAAACTCATGTCATGAACCTAAGAGCCGCTCTGCAGCGACTGAGAAAAGAAAAGTTTTACGCCAAATTTACAAAGGGTGAGTTTTGGCTAAATGAGGTTGCTTTCTTAGGCCATGTTGTATCCACTGAAGGAATTAAAGTGGATCCTAGCAAGATTGAAGCCATTGTAAAGTAGGAAGCACTTAAGAGTGTTGCAGAAACTAGAAGCTTCCTAGGTCTAGCTAGGTATTATCGATGATTCATGGAAGACTATTCTAGAATTGTCGTACCTTTCACCAGTTTGACTAAGAAAGGAGAAAAATTTGTTTGGACCGATAAATACGAGAAAAATTTCCAAACATTAAAGGCTAGATTGATATCTGCTCCCATCTTGACTATTCCTATTCCAGCACAACCATTTACCCTGTACACTGATGCATCTGGATTGGGTTTAAGATGTGCACTTAGCAAGGAGAACAAGTAGTTGTGTATGCCTCAAGATAACAAAAGACACATGAGAAGAACTATCCCACTCATGACTTGGAATTAGCAGCAATAGTACATGCTGTCAAGATATGTAGACATTATTTGTATGGAAATAAATTTTAGATTAAATTAGATCATTAGAGTCTCACTTATCTTTATAATCAGAAGGAGTTGAACATGAGACAAAGAAGATGGCTGGAATTATTGAAGGATTATGATTGAGATATCCTGTATCATCCAAGAAAGGCTAATGTAGTTGCTGATGTGCTAAGCAGAAAAGCAATGATAAAATCTCAAGGAGAGGTTAACACAATTGCAGCAATGTGTGTTACAGGAAAAGTATTTAATTATGGTAATGAGTAGTTCGTGATAGATGCATCGGGTGTATCGACCAACCAAGGATTTATTCATCGATTTTCAAATATGTTTGCCACATTGAATATTGTACCTGATATAATTGATGAAGTGAAAGCCGCTATTAAATCAGACCCTTATCTGGGAACGGTACAAGAAGACATCAAAAAAGGTAGGACTATCCTTGAGTTCACCTTGGATGATGAAAAGGTACTGAAGTACAAAGGAAGAGTATGTGTTCCTGAAACAAAAAACTTGGACATTAGACACAAACTAATGAAGGAAGCTCACACCACTGCTTATTCGGTACATCCTGGAAGTACAAAGATGTATCATGATTTGAAAAAATTGTATTGGTGGAGAGGAATGAAAGTAGATGTAGCTAAATTCGTGTCTCAATGCCTAAATTGTTAGAGGGTAAAGGCTGAACGGCAAAGACCTGCAGGATTGTTGCAGCCACTGCCAGAACCAGCATGGAAATGGGACTGCATCACTATGGACTTTGTCATCCGATTACCAATGACTCCCCTAGTAGTTGACCCAGTCTGGGTGATTGTAGATCGTCTGACTAAGACAGCTCGCTTTATAGCTATACGACTACAGTATACCCTGGAGAGGTTAGCCATGCTATATGTGGATAACATTGTTAGGTTACTTGGAGTACCTGAAAGCATTGTGTCCGATAGAGACCCACGCTTTACCTCAAAGTTTTGGGAAGGATTACAAAAGGCTATGGGTACAATGTTGAAATTCAGTACTGCATTCCATCCTCAAACAGACGGACAGTCGGAGCGTACCATTCAGATTTTAGAAGACATGCTTTGAGCCTATGTTATTGATTTCAATGGATCATGGGATGAGAAACTACCATTGATCGAGTTCACCTAAACAACAGCTATCAGGCTACTATACAGATGTCACCCTACGAAGTACTGTACGGTAGGAAGTGTCGAACTCCTCTGTTTTGGAATGAAGTGGGTGAATGGAGTATCGTTGGACCAGAGTTTGTTAAAAAGACTTATCGTGTAGTCGACATTATGATTAAAACATCTCAGAATCGTCAAAAACTGTATGCAGATACTCGATGTCGGGACCTTGAATTTGTCGTAGGTGATAAGGTATTCTTAAAAGTATCACCTATGCGAGGTTTAAAACGATTCGGACAGAAAGGGAAGCTAAGTCCGAGATATGTCAGGTCATATGAGATTCTAGCTAAATGTGGAAAAGTGGCTTCTCAGCTAGCACTACCACCATCTATGTCAAGTGTGCATGACGTATTTCATATCTCATTATTGAAGAAGTACGTCACAGATCCAACACACGTTTTGACAGCGGATCCACCAAATCTAACTGATGATTTGACATTCGAAGTAGTACCAACTGAAATCACCAGTCGAAAGGTGCAACGTCTACGCAACCGTGACATTTACTATTTTAAGGTCACCTGGAGGAGCCGAGATATATAAGAGATCACATGGGAAGAAGAAAATGTTATGCGAAAGCAATATCCTCACCTTTTCAACTCGGAAGGTATGTGTAAATTTCGTGGATGAAATTTTTAATAAGAGGGGAGAGTTGTAAGACCCGTATCGAACTTACCGGTCTTACCACCTTGTACCATGTCTACCTATCATGGTCGAGCCAAGTGGACCAAGTGCGTGAAGAAACCTCAAGACCAGGTATGAAATTTAACTCAAAAATAGTCAAAAATGAGTGTGTGGTCGCATGCCTAAACAGGTATGTCCGACCCCACCACAAAAGTATCTAACCCATGACTTTTTGGTCGTGGGGTCGCATGATTTAAAAAACATAGGGTCGACGGATTTTGCGAGCCTACATCCGACCCTAAGAGAACAGTCAGAAACTGAAAATTAGGAAACCTTCCTAATTCAAAAGGGGTATTTCCTAAACTCATTGGGACATATTATGGAGGGTTTTGATCTATAAATAGGACGTCCCTTAGCCTCTTTCACTCCTTTAGAACCCTAATTGAAAGTGAGACAAAGAAAAGAGAAGGAAGAGAAGGAAAGTTGAAGAAGAAGGCCAAGGAAGAGGAAGTTCAGAGAAACCTCTGAATCTCAGAAAACCTAAGGTATGAACCTAATTCCCTATGTGAATTAAGAGCCTAGAATAGTTCATGAGGAAGATAGGATTAGGAGAAACCCAAATCATCCATCCATGGATAAATTCCAAGAGATTCCATGGAGGAAATCATTATGGACAATGAATGGTGTATAAATTATAGTTTTGAGCCATAGAGCAATCATAGGATGGACCATGATAGTAAGCCAAAGGATCCAAACATGAAGGAATGGACTTAAGAGTGAAAGGTCGACTAAGAACACGTGTGGTCGCACATAGGGTCGAATGATATCCTACCCCACGAGACCACATGATCGACCACATGCCCTCGGGAAGTCCCAGGGAGGGTGTGCTCGCACGTAGGGTCGAATGGTATCCAACCTCACATGCGACCCTATACCCTGGGGTCGCAGAAACTGTTACCCCAGGTGCTACCCTACCCTGCGACCCTATCCCTGTGGTCCCAGAAACTGAGACCCCAGGTGCTACCCCACCTGTGTCCCCTCAGCTTCTGTTATTCTAAACATATTAGAATTAATTCTAATTAAAATTTATCGACTTGTTAGGTCTTTTCAGTGGTTTAAAAGTGAATTATAAGGCTTAAACGATGATCTACTAGCAATCAAAGGTAAGGGAACAAGTCCTAAACTAATTGGCTAATAATAAACTATTTTTCTTTATTGAGTCCAATACCATGAATGATTATATGTTTGTATGATTGTAATGTGCATATCACATGTCATCTACTATTCCTGTTATTACTGCTTATGCATATTTCATTTCTATTTATGTATAATATGATGTTGACGATGATGCTAGGAATAGGCATGTGATTGTATGTGTGTGGTTAGTGTACTTGATGTGAGTGGGGCATCAGGGGGAGGACGTGACACTGTGGTTCATCCTGGTCACTAGACTCTAGCTCTATCTCTACTCAATTCTTGTCCACTAACATCGTGGTCTCGCCATTACTTTAGCAGAACTATTACGTCGTAGGGCATCAGGGGAGGTGGTCTCGGACCGTGTAGTCTCTGAATCTGTCGGGGGGCCATAGTTCTATCTCTATGGACGTGTTGAGGGATGCTGGGGTGAGACCTTGGATACACTGTTTGACATTAGGATTGGTTAGTTACGAGCCCAGTTTGCAAGCCCTCGCTAATAGGGGCTTACGTGTTGGTATGGGTAGGGCATCAGGGGAAGTGTGTTGCGATGCGGTCCTAAGCACTTTAGCTCTATCCCTATTCCTTGGTGGATGCATGTGGGACGGCAATGGTGTTTGATCCATTGGGCGGCTTCACACACTCGTGTATAGAGGTGCGGCGGCCACCTATCCTTTCTATTGCACATTGTAAACTTATGAACCAGACCAAAGATATAAATTGAATGCATGCATATGTTTGTTGTATTCTTTTGTTTGCTCACTGAGCCGTGATGTGTGTTCACCCTTTCGACGTTGAATATTTTTAGTTGATGATGCAGGTACCACAGTGGAAGATTTTATGAATGCTCCAACGTACGGCCATGTTGCGGCGATGGATGCCGAAGCTATGATGAAGTCGTATTATTCATCATACGAGTGCAACTCCTGCGTCTTCGATTAGATTTTTATTTGAATTATTAAGAAAAATGTAATTGATTATTTTATTTTATTTTATGTCTTAGTCTTTTGGAAGGTAATTGGGTAATTTATTTATGTTATCATCTTTAGACTCTCAGTTCATTTAATATTAAAGACTTCCGCTATCGTGTATTTATTCTGATTATGGTTATGGATGTGTATGGTTTAAGCAAACTAACACAGCCTATTTGGGATCCTGGTTGAACTATTGGTTTATTGACGGTTCATCACACCATTCTGGTTGGTGTAGAATTGGGGTGTGACAGCTTATGTGTGGTTGATGTGTTGGATTAGGTGGAGCATCAGGAGGAGTGTAGTTGTGTATAATCCGTAAGGCTCTAGCTCTTTCTCTATTTCATTCACCACATTGGCATCGCCGTATCTCTATTACCTTACACAACTTGTAAGTCGTAAGGTATCAAGGGAGGTGGTCTCGGACCGTGTGGTCTTTGACTCTGCCGTGGGGTCTTAGCTCTATCTCTATGGACGTATTGAGGGATGCTGGGGTGAGGCCTTGGATACATTTGGATGGCATTAGGATTGGTTAGTTATGAGTCTAGTTTGCAAGCCCTTGCTAGTAGGGGCATACGTATTGGTATAGGTGGGGCATCAGGATAAGGGTTGACGGTGTGTGATCCGGACACTTTAGCTCTATCTCTATTCCATGGTGGGGTGCATGTGGGATGGCAATGGTGTTTGATCCATTGGATGGATTCACACACTCATGTATAGAGGTGCGATGGCCATTAATCCTTTCTATAGCACAATTGCAAACTTAAAACCAAACCAAAGATATGAATTTAAATGCATGCATATGTTTGTCCATTATTTTGTTTTCTCACTAGGCTATGTTGTGAGCTTAACCCACAATACCATTTCCTTTTTAGTTTCTAATGATGCAGGTAATATCGTTGAAGACTACATGAATGTGCCAACGTATGGATATGTGGCAGCTATAGATGAGCAAGCTGTGGAGGACGAAAATGACTCGTCAAGCCAGTGTTTCAACTATGATTTCGCTTAGTATTTAACTTTCGTATTTGGTATTTGTAATAGTTTGTTATATTTATGTTTTGGCTACTTGGAGATAATTGGTTTATTATTTACTTATCATTGTAGACACTCAGTTGATTATTAGTAAAGACTTCCGCTATTTATTTTATTTTCTCTGATTTTGATGTGGAATATGTTTGGTTTGGATTGTTGGCACTATTTTACGAGATCTTGACGTAAACCGTTGGTTCGTATAACGGTTCATCACACTACTGGTTAATCCAGAATTGGTGTGTGACATCCAAGGCTTCAACAAAGGGTTTCTAAGTATCAGATCAGTATTAGTTAATGTATTCTTATCATCTTTGAATGTTAAACTTCCCCATAAGGTCTTACTTTAATGCCTATATCAGTTTCAGCATTATGCAAGGGTTCTACCTATTCTCCATTGATGCCTATATACTCAGAATGGCCCAATTCTGGGTTATGCAGTCGATTGAATACAAGCGGTCGATCAACTCAATTTGGTCAACCACCTTGGTCGACTGCTACTCTGAATTGACTCAGAATGGCCAGGTCTTGATTAGTTCGATTAATTCATTCCACACAAAGCTTCTACACTAATAGTAAGAAGGTTTTAACTCTTACCTAGAGTTCCATACACTCCCTTGATCACACGGTTGCTAGGCTAGTGTCGGCAAGAGAATCTATTAGGTGAGAAAAAAATTTAAATTAACCCGTATTTTTGGGTGCAGGTTTCACAATCCATTCTTTCATCATCGGTTCACATAAATCTGTAGCCACCTGCCTTTATCCGAGTTATGGCTCAAAAACTATGAAGAACTTGTACTCATTTTATCTTTTACACATTTTATGATGGCTTGATGGATTTCTATTTTCTAAAATCCTCCCATAGATGTTTGATTTTTTGGTTCATGTTTACACATTTACTTTAATTCACCCAGAATTACACTCCATTTTTTATTTCATGCTTTACTCTCACCACGCTGTCTCTAAAACTGTGCAATTCTTAGCCAAGTAGGTTTCTTCTCACAACATGAGTATCCTTTCATTCAAGATCCCTGACTCATGCAAGGAAATCTGGGGTTTCAAATGGACATTTTTGAGATTCCAGAGATCGAAGACTTTAGGCCTTGTGTTTGGAGTATGGCAATGGGGAGAAAATAAATGGGTTCGGCTAGATGCTGAGATGGGTGGTGGGATATAGCAGGGCGGTTGCTTTCCACTTGTCTACTTAGAAAAGAATCTGACAACAGAGAGGAAAGGTTCCAGTTGCAGACCTCGTCATCTTCGGAGGTTGCAGAAGATTGAAATGCTTTCTTCTTTTCATGATTTCAATGATTTCAGTAAATATACAATATTTTGAATCTCACCAACTCTCTTTACTGCTATTTTATGAAGGATTGGTGGATGAACTGGTTGCCAGTGTTGTCGTTTGAACGAACACTGCACAATCTCAAGTTCAAATGTGAACTTGAGATGAGCCAAATCCTTCAAAAAACATGTAGGGAACAAACTTAGTTAGAATTTTAAGGGAAATTTACTCATACCACTCCTAGACTAAGATCCAAATATAATGATTGCCCTAAAGTTCATGACAATTACAACCACACCTCATTAACTAATAGTGTTAAGTAAAAAATTTTAAAGATAATTTTACCCTTATTGCATTTACAAGAAATTAAAGTTGAAATGACTTTTTTAACCTTCAAAAAGTAAGAAAAGATGAAATGACAGATTAAACCTCCCTCCATTTTCTTTTCTTTCTCTCTTGTTCTCTTTTCCATCTCTTCTTTATTTCTACTGTTGTAGATAATACTAGGATACAGCAATAAATATATATTGTTATTAAATCATGCAACAATTAATTATGATTTAATAATTAATAATCAGGTAATTATAGATAAACATGCAAGCATTTAATAACCATGCAAGCATAAATATACATAAATAAATATGTAACAAAACATACCTCTAAATGATGAACCGAATAGAGGAATTAAGGCTGAGTCGTATTGGTACACTCTCCTTAAGACTGTGTTTTCCCCCTATACGGTGCATTGGTCCCCTCTAAACTAGCCTCCAAGATGAAATAGCCCTCTACAAGGACACCCAATCAGTGTGCACTCACTGTTGGATGTAAATCAAGACCCGATGGCTGAAGTTAACAGTCCTTCAAAGAGAAGACGATGGACTCAATCAATTAATCAGAATAAAGAGAATGAGAGAGTTGGAGGGAGAGAAAGGAGAGATATTCAAAATTAGATGTGTTGAATGGCTTGTGGCATAGACCATTCTAGAGAATCAGATATGATATCCGTGTCAACCCTTGTAACAACCCGAATACATCTAAGATCGCTAATCACAATGATTACAACATAAATCTCATAGTCTACACAAGCAATATCCATAATAATCAAGAAATAATAATAACATTAACGGGAGCATTAATATGTAACAGATGCACTAAAGGTGATATCATGCCCATAATATATTAGCTATGATTTACATCCATTGTTCTCCACAACATAATACTATATCAATTATACATATAACCAAATCCAGAAAGAGTACATATGTTACATTGTTTTGGATAGATCTCTTTGTCTACCAACAAAAAGAATCATAATGTACTATGAAGGGAAAGAGTAAGGGGAGGGCTACGTCATTCGTAGACGTAGTCGCTGCAGGTGCAGCCCTCACCTTGCTTTCTACCAACATTATCCATATCGGAGACTACACTCACCAAAGGGGACTCCATAAAATCAGCTATAGAATAGTCACCTACAATAGAATCTGAAAAGATGTATCGATACAAAGATGATCTCCCATCCCAAATCAGTAAGAAATCTAGTATCACATGCATGCAACCCACAATGATATGAAATGCATTTCATTTTAGTTAGGTCTCATGGCTTGTGTTACTACTTGGTATCATATTGAGATTCAGCATGTGCTTACAGCTATGTCATATATAGACACAGTCACTACAGGCGCAGCCCTCACCGTGCTCTCCACCAACATAATTGGTAGCGAAGACTACCCTCACCAAAGGGGACTCCAAAAAATCAGCAATAGAATAGTCACTTGCAATAGAATCTAAAAAGATGTATTGATACGAGGGTGAGCTTCTATCCCAGCTCAGCTAGAAATCCAGTATCACATACATGCAATACATAATGATATGAAATGCATTTCACTTTAGTTAGGTCTCATAGCTTGTGTTACTACTTAGTAACATATTGAGATTTGACATGTGCTTTCAATCCTACCTACGGTCCCCAAGCTTCCAACTCTCATATACTGGGCGAAGGTATAATCTGAATAGATGACCCCAGGCCATTAAATAACTTCTACAAGAAAACCCCCATCCAGTCCTCAAAATAGCACCTCGCTCACTTCTTCATGATTGTTACCTCCCATTATAGACCATGTCTCACATCAGTGACCCTCGGCCACCTACTATTCCCTCGGATTTCCAAACCTTTGGAAGTATGAGCTTATTCTAGTATCTTAACACCTACTGAAAGGGTGTAGGAAATAAGGTAATGGCATCACCTATGTCTATTATGTTCATTTTTTTATCATGGCTACCTGGCAGTGGAGATCCCTGGCTCCACTCTAATGGATCACCGTACACCTGCTAGCATACTGACAAAACCAATCTGATGCCCACCAGTAGATATCTCTAGCTCCACTCCAATGGATCACTATTCCCCCACTAGTGTGTATTTTAATCCAACATGATTTGTATGCCTGCGCTCTAACGCGCCATACGAACCATCATACATGGTCATACATATGCATTATAAATAGAAAGGCTATGCCCCAATGAAAATCCCTGGCTATACTCCCATGGATCACCATGACCCCACTAGGGTATAGCATCATCAACATGGCCCGGGTATTATGCTCCAAAATGTCAAACAATCATACTTATTATAATGCAATGCATGCTCATACATATACAAATAATGAATAACATGTGAATCAATTCAACCGAAGCATGTTTCTAAGCATAAATTAGACATGTGAAGAATATCCTAAATATACAGACTAGAGCCCTCACCTGATTACACTACTAGTGCTGTAGTAATATGAAGCCAAATAAAATGCTTATAGTTTACCTGTGTCCGATACCTATTTAAATAGATAATATTTCATTAGTTGGTTGTATAGCTTTTAACCAGCGTGGACAAGCCTTACACGTCCATACATGTATCCCAAGACAAACCAGGAACCCAACAGTTGGTCCTCATACTCTTAACTAGGCATACTAGCCAACTGTGACTGTATCGGAGGATGTAACTGGGTGGTGTTCCCTCCGGAATTACCATCCGGTCAACACTTAGAATATTTTTTAAGTAAACAGAATCGGAGGGTACAATCGGATGATCAAGCATCCAACAGAGCACCCAGTTTGTCACTCTATCATAATAGTAGGGTTCCAAAAGGTTATTCGGAGGCTTTACCTAGTGGAGTATCATCTGACATTGCCTCTGCTTAGTGCTAAGCCTATCCGAAAGTCCAGTTTAATCTGACCCAAGGGTAACTAGGGGATGGTCACCCGGAGGGTCATGCATCCAAGAGGGTCCTACTATAAGAACCTCCGGTTGTTCCTTGGTTAATCAGCCAAGGCATTTGCCTTAGCAGAGGCTTGGTTTAAGCCACCCGAAGGGATGGTCATAACCCGGCCTCCAGTTGGTGTCTCCAGTTCGTACCCAAAAACCAGGTTACAAACAAGGTTGGTCTCCAAACTTTGGGGGTTTGTGTTACACCCAAAATTTTTCTTTTCTCTTGGCACATGTCAAGGCTGTGAATAAAACTCTTATTATTGTCCTATTAACAGCCACGATCACAACGTAGGGCACAAATCACACCACCTCACACCATAAACATAGTAACTACCACATAATCAGAATAGAATGTAAAATACAGCAGAAGACTTACATAAAATTCAAATACCAACACTGATGGATTCTAAATGATATTTATACAATAGTAACCTTCAACAAAACTCAAGACATAACGTACTACCTCAAATAAAATATAAGAACACATAGGAATTGGACAATACGTTCGATCAAAAGTACTAAAACTAAATCAGCACTCTATCAACTCCAACTTCGCCTCTGAAGACACAAGTATAGCAAGTAATCCAAGTTGCTAATATCATCTACTTGTCACCAAAATCACCAGTATCATAAAGAAAAGCTCCACGAAATCAGCCATAGTATGTCACACCCCAATTCTAGTCTAACCAAAACGGTGTGATGAACCGCCAATAAATCAATGGTTCACCCAGGATCTTGCATAGGCCGTACCCACCATATCAACCAAACACATATTCCACATTAATAATCAAAGGTAATAAAAAAATAAACGAAAGTCTTTCAGATAATGAACTGAGAGTCTAATAGTGATAAATAAGTATTTAATCCAATTATCACCAAACCACAAGACATAAAAATAAATAATCAATTACATATCCGATGTTTAAATTATAACTAAACTTAAGCAAAAACACTTTGGTTGCACTCACGTGATGAATCATGCGCATCTTCTTCAGCTTCTACGTCCATCGCAGTAACGTGTCCATACATCGACGCGTTCATATATTCTTTAATAGTAGGACTTGCATCATCAACTAAAAATATTCGATGTCGAAAGGGTAAGCACACATCATGGCTCAATGAGCAAATAAAACAATGCAACAAATATATGCATGCATTCAATTCATATCTTCGGTATGATTTATAAGTTTGCAATGTGCTATAGAAAGGTTTGATGGTCGCCGCACCTCTATACATGAGTGTGTGAATCCACCCAATGGATCAAACACCATTACCGTCCCACATGCACCCATCATGGAATAGAGATAGAGCTAAAGTGATCAAACACCGCCAACACTTTCCCTGATGCCCTACCCATACCAACATGTAAGCGCCTATTGGCGAGGGCTTACAAACTAGGCTCGCAACTAACCAATCCTAATGCCAAACAGTGTATCCAAGGCTTCACCCCAGCATCCCTTAATACGTCCATAGAAATAGAGCTAAGGCTCCCCGACAGAGTCAGCGACCACATGGTCCGAGACTACCTCCCCTGATGCCCTATGACGTAATAGTTCTGCTAAGGTAATGGTGATACGATGATATTAGTGGGCAAGACTTGAGTAAAGATAGAGCTAGAGTCTGGTGATGAGATCGAAGATCACTATGCCACGTCTTCCCCCTAATGCTCCACTCACATCAACCACACACATACATTCACATGCCTATTCCTAGCATCATCATCATCATCATGTTATAAATAAATAGAATCAAATATGCATGAACAGTAATAGCAGGAATATTGGATGACATGTGAGATGCACATTACAAGCATACACACATAGAATCAATCATGGCATTGGACTCAATAAAAATAAACAGTTTGTTATTAACCAATTAGTTTTGGTCTTGTTCCCTCACCTGTTAGCAATTTTCAATGTCCTTTCAAGCCTTAAAATTCTTTTTCAATTGATTTAACAACCTAAAAGTTATATGAATTTAAGTTAGGGTTCATATGCGACATGTTACAGTAGTCAAAAATCAAAACAGATCACTGATAGGTGTCTGATTGGTCCTATGGTCTCATGTTGTATCGACCTTACTGTCTACGGTCGATACTCTACGGTCACATATGGTGCGACCGTAGCTGCGGCCATATGATTTCTGAAATCTTCCCGAATGCCTATGGTTGATCATCTAGTCATACTGGTCATGCTATGGTCGATCGCAGCTGCGACCTTGAGATTTTTTGTCACAGTCTACATGAAATTCGAGTTCTTCCTGGGTCAATTCTTTTGTTCTTCAATGGGGTTTATTCTAAAGTCATCCTATGGCCATCATTAGTAATTTCTTATCAACCCTAATCATCAAATTCACTCCTCATGGTTCTCCTTGGGATTTTCTCAAGGAAATCACATACATCATAATAGGTTGATATTGCCTATCCTCCATAGAAGTCCTATTCCTTAGAATTTATATCTCCAGAGATTCGTTTCATACCTTTGCCTGTGATAGAGAGTTAATCCCTTCTCAGCAAACTCTTCTCCTTAGCTTTTTCTTCTTCTCCTTCTCTTCCTTCTCTTCCTTCTCTTTCTCTAGGGTTTACTAATTTTCTAAAAGAGTGAAAAAGGACTGAGGGACGTCATTTATATAGAGGAAAACTCTCCATATAAAGTCCTCTTTCAATTAGGAATCCAATCCCTTAGTTTAGGAAAGTTTTCAAAACTCAGAGTCTGATCTGGGCTCTCACGGTCGATCATACGGTCTCATAAACCATCGACCGTAGGGTCAAAATCATCGACCGTGGGTTCTGGATTTGAGATTTTTGGTTCCCTTCCTTATGGTCGACCATACCTACCCAGGCATGCGACCTTAGGTATGTTTTTAGTGTTTTTAACTCGATTCTCATACCTGGTTTGTGATCTATCTTCACACGCTCGCTCGACTTGGTCCAGGAATGATGGGAAGACCTGGCACGATACGGTTAGACCAAGTTAGTGGAGTGCGGTTCTTACATAGTAAATCTACAACAAAATCTAGAGAAAAATATATACATAAGGATGAGCTCGTCAACTTGAGCTCAATAAGGAATAGAACATGCAAGCAAACAATGATGCTTGAGATAGTATTCAATTCAATGGTCTGAAAATATTTATCATGTGCTAAGGTAAGGCCTAGCCCCACTTCTCTGAAGCTGACTATGACTTCCATGTACGAGAGTGTACGAATACTCACTAGCTTACTCCAATAGCTTGGTGCTCCCACGCGACATCCCAATCGTGAGTTTAGTATAGGTTGGCCCTAGTCAGAGACACTAGAATGAACCCTACTAGGTTACCTCCCTCGTTTCCAACCCCACATCAGTACCTAACCCCCTACTGCCTAGGGTCACAAACATGGGGTCTATGTGACTAACCAGTCCTAAAATGGTTATACCCTAGCATATAGACCAGCACGGCTGTCCCATTCTAGTTGTTCGGATCCCACTAAGATACAAGCAAGCAAAAAATAATGTATGATCAGATTATTAACAACCAAGGTCAGGTATAATGTATGCTAAAATGTTATAGTAAGGCCTGGCTATTGTCACACCCCAATTTTGTACTTATTCAGAATGGTGTGATGAACCGCTAATTAACCAATGGTTCAACCAAGATCTCGAATAGACTGTGTCCGTTTGCCTAAACCATACAATCCACGATAATAATCAGAGTAAATACAGAATAGCGGAAGTCTTTATACTAATGAACTGAGAGTCTAACAATTATAAAATAATAAATTATCCAATTATTTTTCATTGACTAAGATATAAAATAAAATATTTAATCAATTGCATCGTCTGTATAAATTGAATAAAATTATAATAAAAAACACAAGAGTTACACTCGCATGACGAATCATGCGACTCCACCATAACTTCAGCGTCCATCGTCGCCGCATGTCCATACATAGGAACATTCATATAGTCTTCAACCATGGTACCTCCATCATCAACTAAAAGCATTCGACGTTGAAAGGGTGAGCACACATCACGGCTCAGTGAGCAAACAAAACAATGCAACAAACATATGCATGCATTCAATTCATATCTTTGGTCTGGTTCATAAGTTTACAATGTGCTATAGAAAGGTTCGGTGGCCGCCTCGCCTCTATACACAGGGTGTGTAATCCCACCCAACGTATCAAACATCATTTTCTTCCACATCCACCCCACCATGGAATAGAGATAGAGCTAAAATACTTCAGACCGTACCGCATTACACTTCCCCTGATGCTCAACCCATACCAACACGTAAGCCCCTATTGGCGAGGGCTTGCAAACTGGGCTCGCAACTAACCAATCCAAATGTCAAACAGTGTATCCGAGGCCTCACCCCAGCATCCCTAAATACGTCCATAGAGATAGAGCTAAGGCCCCCGACAGAGTCAGAGACTAGACGGTCCGAGACCACCTCCCCTGATGCCCTACGACGTAATAGTTTTGCTAAGGTAATGGCGATACGATGATGTCAGTGGACAAGACTTGAGTAGAGATAGGGCTAAAGTGCTTAGGACCACACCGCATCACACTTCCCCTAATGCCCTACTCGCATCAAGTACACCAACCACACACAAACATTCACATGCCTATTCCTAACATCATCATCATCATCATGTTGTAAATAAACTGAATTAAATATGCATGAATAGTAATAACAGGAATAGTAGATGACATGTGATATGCACATTACAATCATACAGTCATAGAATCATACATGGTATTGGACTCAATAAACGAAAATAGTTTATTATTAGCCAATCAGTTTAGGTCTTTTTCCCTCACCTTTGATTGAGTGTAGATCCTCGTTCAAGCTTTATGAATCACCTTTAAATCACTAGTAAGGCCTAACAAGTCGATAGATTTTAATTAGAATTAATTTCAACAAATTTAGACTAGCTGAAATCATAGGATCACAGGTAGGGCAGCACCTAGGGTCGGTTACCAATCGACCCTAGGGTGTAGGGTCGGACGTGGGGTCGATTACCAATCGACCCTATGTGCGACCACACCCTCCTTGGGACTTTTCGAGGTCATGTGATCGATTCTGTGGTCTTGTAGGTCCATTCTAAGATTGTTCTATAGCTCATAACTATGATTTTTACACACTTTTCATTGCCTATGATGATTACTTCCATGGATTCCTTTGGAACTCATCCATGGATGGATTATTTGGGTTTTTCTTAATCCTAACTTCCTCATAATCTATTTTAGGCTCTTACTTTATGAAGGGAATACCTGAGGTTGGCTAAGATTCAGAGGTTTCTCTGAACTTCCTCCTCTTCCTTAGCCTTTTCTTCAATTTTCCTTCTCTTCTTCTTTTCCTTCTCTTTCTCTTTTCTCACTTTCAATTAGGGTTCTATAAGGAGTGAAAGAGGCTAAGGGATGTCCTATTTATAGAGGAAAACCCTCCAAAATAAGTCCCATTGAGTTTAGGAAAAAATCCCTTGGAATTAGGAAAGTTTCCTAATTTACGATTTCTGTCTGAAATCTTAGGGTCGCAAGATCTGTCGACCCTATGTTTTTCTAGTCATGCGACCCTATGACTAGAAAATCATAGGTTGGACTTCTGTTGAGGTGGGGTCGACCCAACCTGTTTAGGCATGCGACCCTACCCTCACATTTACTATTTTTGGGTCAGACTCATACTTGGTCTTGTGATTTTCTTTACGCACTTGGTCCACATGGCTCGACCATGATAGGTAGACCTGGTACAAGGTGGTAAGACTGGTTAGTTTGATACGGGTCTTACAACTCCCCCCTTCTTATTGAAAATTTCTTCCTCAAAATTTATACAGACCTTCCGAGTCGAAAAGGTGAGGATATTGCTTCCGCATAGCATTCTCTTCTTCCCATGTGATCTCTTCGATATCTCGGCTCCTCCAGGTGACTTTAACATAGTATATGTCACAGTTACGTAGACATTGAACCTTTCTACTAGTGATTTCAGTTGGTGCTACTTCGAATGTCAAATCATTAGTTAGATCTGGTGGATCTACTGTCAAAACGTGCGTTGGATCTCTGACGTACTTCTTTAATAAGGAGATATGAAATACATCATGCACACTTGACATAGATGGTGGTAGTGCCAACTAATAAGTCACTTTTCCACATTTGGCTATAATCTCATATGGCCCGACATATCTCGGAATTAGCTTCCCTTTCTGTCCGAATCGTTTTAAACCCTGCATAGGTGATACTTTCAAGAATACCTTATCACCTATGACAAATTCAAGGTCTCGGCGTCGAGTATCTGCATACTGTTTCTGACGATTCTGAGCCATTCTAACTCTTTCCTTGATAATGTCGACTACTCGACAAGTCTCTTCAACAAATTCTGGTCCAACAATGCTACGTTCACCGACTTCATTCCAGAACAAAGGAGTTCGACACTTCCTTCTATACAGTGCTTCATAAGGTGACATTTGTATAGTAGCCTGATAGCTGTTATTATAGGCGAACTCGATCAATGGTAGTCTCTCATCCCATGATCCTTTAAAATCAATTACACAGGCTCGAAGTATGTCTTCTAAAATCTGAATGGTACGCTCCGACTGTCTGTCTGAGGATGGAATGTAGTACTGAACTTCAACGTTGTACCCATAGCCTTTTGCAATCCTTCCCAAAACTTTGAAGTAAAGCGTGGGTCTCTGTCGGACACAATGCTTTCAGGTACACCATGTAATCTAACAATGTTATCCACATATAGCTTCACTAACCTCTCCAGGGTATACTATGGTCGTATAGCAATAAAGCGAGCTGTCTTAGTCAGACAATCTACAATCACCCAGACCGCGTCAACTACTCTAGGAATCAATGGTAACCCAGTGACGAAGTCCATAGTGATGCAGTCCCATTTCCATGCTGGTTCTGGCAGCGGTTGCAACAGTCCTACAGGTCTTTGTTGTTCAGCCTTCACCCTCTGACAATTTAGGCATTGAGACACAAATTTAGCTACATCTACTTTCATTCCTCTCCACCAATATAATTTCTTCAAATCATGATACATCTTTGTACTCCTAGGATGTACCGAATAGGCGGTGGTATGAGCTTCCTTCATTAGTTGGTGTCTAATGTCCAAATTTTCTGTTTCAAGAGCACATATTCTTCCTTTGTACTTCAGTACCTTTTCATCATCCAAGGTGTACTCAGGAATAGTCCTACCTTTTTCGATGTCTTCTTGTACCGTTCTTAGATAAGGATCTGACCTAATAGCTGCTTTCACTTCATCAATTATATCAGGTACAATCTTCAACGTTGCAAACATATTTGAAAACCGATGAATAAACCCTTGGTTGGTTGATTCACCCGGTGCATCTATCACGAACTGCTCATTATCGTAATTGAACACTTTTCCTGTAGTACACATTGCTGCAGTCATGTTAACCTCTCCTTGAAATTTTATCATTGCTTTTCTGCTTAGCGCATCAGCAACTACATTAGCCTTTCCTAGATGATACTGGATATCACAATCATAATACTTCAATAATTCCAGCCATCTTCTTTGTCGCATGTTCAACTCCTTCTGATTAAAAAGATAAGTGAGACTCTTATGATCTGATTTAATCTGAAATTTCTCTCCGTACAAGTAATGCCTCCATATCTTGACAGCATGTACTACTGCTACTAACTCCAAGTCATGAGTAGGATAGTTCTTCTCATGTGTCTTCAGTTGTCTTGAAGCATACGTAATTACTTGTTCTCCTTGCATAAGTACACATCCTAAACCCAATCCCGACGCATCAGTGTACAAAATAAAGGTTGTCCTGGAATAGGAATAGTCAAGATCGGAGCAGATATCAATCTAGCCTTCAATGTTTGAAAACTTTTCTCACATTTATCAGTCCAAACAAACTTTTCTCCTTTCTTAGTCAAACTGGTGAGAGGTATGGCAATTCTGGAATAGTCTTCCACGAATCGTTGATAATACCCAGCTAGACCTAGGAAACTTCTAATTTCTGCAACGCTCTTTGGTGCTTCCCACTTCACAATGGCTTCAATCTTGCTAGGATCCACTTTAATTCCTTTAACGGATACAACATGGCCTAAGAAAGCGACCTCCTTTAACTAAAACTCACACTTTGTAAATTTGGCGTAAAACTTCTCTTTCCTTAATCGCTGCAGAACGGCTCTTAGATTCATGACATGAGTTTCCTTGTCCTTGGAGTAGACTAATATATCATCAATAAACACAATGACTGATGTATCCAACATACCATGGAATACCCGATTTATGAGTTCCATAAAGGTTGTGGGTGCGTTAGTCAATCCAGAAGACATGACTAAAAATTTTTATAATGTCCATATCTTGTTCTGAATGCTATCTTTGGAATATCACCGTCCTTAATCTTCAACTGATGGTATTCTGATCGAAGATCAATCTTGGAGAACACCTTGGCACCTTGCAATTGATCGAACAAGTCATCGATCCGAGGCAACGGGTACCGATTCTTGATTGTAAGCTTATTCAATTCTCGGTAGTCTATACATAGTCAAATGCTACCATCCTTCTTCTTTACAAATAATACTGGCGATCCCCATGGTGATATGCTAGGTTTGATGTAACCCTTTTCCAATAATTCTTGTAACTGTACCTTTAATTCCTTCAGTTCAGTAGGAGCCATTCGATAGGGTGCTTTAGATACTGGTATGGCTCTGGGTATCAGGTCTATAATGAACTCTGTCGCTCAGTCGGGTGGTAGTCCTGATAGTTCTTCAGAAAATACATCTGAAAAGTCACGCACAATATCAATATCCTCCATTCGTGGTGCTTCCTTGGTGAGGTCGACCACTGATACTAAATACCCAACTCCTCCTTTCTCGAGGCATTTCCTAGCCTTTAATGCAGAGAGGATGAGTTTTCATTTACGGGGAAGTTTGGTTCCCGCAAAACTAAACTCCGCTCCTTCCTTGTCTTTAAATGTCAGCTTCTTTTCTGCACATAATAGGTTTGCAGAATGCCGAGCTAACCAGTCCATTCCCAAGATGACGTCAAAGTCTGCCATCTCAAGTTGAATCAAGGTTTCATCCAAAGTCTTCTCGTCAATAAGAACTGGACATGGTCCATAACCCTTTTCTGATTCCACTTCTAATCCCATAGACGATCGTACGAGCAGTTTGTAGTCTAAAGATTTGAGGGGTAGATTCAGCTTCTTTCCAAATGACACAGATATAAAAGAATGAGAGTAGCTCCAGAATCAAAGAGTACTCTAGCAGGTATGCCATTAATAGGTACGATACCTGTGATTTGTTTTAATTTAGTCTACATGCTCACATAATGTAATACAAAATGAAAGGTTCAGGTCATACCTGTGACCACATCGGGCGATGCGGCAGCATCCTCAGATGTAACAGCATAAACTCTTCCTTGCTGTAGTTGCTTCCTTGGCTTAGGACATTCTCTAGAATAATGTCCCACTTGATTGTAGTTATTAGCATTTTACTCCTTCATTATTTTGCTTTTGTTGCGGTTGAGCTACTGGAGTAGTCTTGGCTGCAGCATTAAAGCTTTGAGTATGGAAGGGTTTGAATGTCCTTGTATTCCCTCCGTTGTATAAATTTCCATTTGGCCTTTTAATACCCCTATTTTGAGCAAAGTAGCTCTCCTTCTGGCTCAACTCTATTACTCGAGCAATCTGTACTACTTCATTGTAAACTTTCTTTTCCATGCCCAGAACATGCTCACGGACGCTTCCCTTGAGTCCCATGACGAACCTTCGGGTCTTAGTATTTTCCTCTTGCATGCTTGCGGGTGCAAAGAAAAATAGCTCCTCATAACGCTGTTGGTATGCATCCACGGTCATTTGCCCCTGATATAAACTCAGGAACTCTCTCTCCATAGAATCTCTGAAACTTCTGGGGAAGTACTTCTCAAAGAATGCCTCTTTATAGATAGCCCAGGTCAATTGGGCATGCTTAGTTAACAATAAGTCCTAGTGGACTTCCACTAGTGGTGTGCATCGCCTTTCAGCATAAAGGTTGCACATAGTACTTTCTCCTCCTCATTTACTGTCATCATCATAATATTCCTTTCCATTTTGTCAATCCAGTGTGCTGGCCACAAAGGATCTACTGGCTTACCATTATATTCTTTGGGTTTCATCTTTAGGAAACACTCGATCAGTCGGGAGTGGTCCAGTTGATACAGAGCATAGGCCCCATACATAGGTGGTTGATACTGGTAACTGCCTTGAGCTACCTCAGGATTCTGTACTTGGGCCTGCATGACTGGTGTTTGAGGTGCGTGGGGTACCGTATTACTTCCCCCTGGTATTGTGCTGGCCTGCCCTGCTGGCATAGGTGTTGTATGGATAGTTGGAAAAGCCATCCCTATAGCAGCTTGCATATTGACTTGAACCTGCTGTATTTGTTGTAGCTGTTGTGCTAAGTTCATTACGGCTGTGGCCAAATCCTAGGTGGGGCTGGCAAGTTTATAGGATTTGCTTGGCCACTAGTTATTGGTGGTGTCGTATTCAGATTCTCCTGTGCTTCAGGATTTATATGGTTGTCTTCCTCCACAGGTGGTGGTGGTGGAATTGGGTTACGACTTTGTCTGGTCACTCTTCGCCCAGCCATTTCTTGTTCTGGTGGTGGTAGTGTCTGTAAACAATCATAGCACATGTGAGGCAATCAATATAAGTTGTTCTCAAGTCAAAAATCCAACTAATCAATATAAATTTCAAAATTTTCAGATCATTCTGACAAAATACTATATTTTCCATCGTAGGGTCGATGGTAGGGTCGGTCCTTATGCGACCCCAAGGTATGCGACCCTGAATAACACTGTCAGCTTACCGAGAGCCTAGGGTCGATGGTAGGGTCGGTATATGTCCGACCCTAGGTCCGACCCCTGGTTCTCTATCAGATCACCGAGAGGCTAGGGTCGATGGTAGGGTCGGTAATTGTCCGACCCTAGGTCCGACCCCTAGTTCTCTGTCAGATCACTGAGAGGCTAGGGTCGATGGTAGGGTTTGACGTAGGATCGCACATTTTGGTCGAATTCTGCGATCCTACGATCCAGAATTGGGTTTTTAAACCTGATTTTGGATTCATTTCCCATTCTTTCTCCTTTCTTCCAACTCAACCCGTTTCTCTGAGTTGCTACAATATCGACCCCTAGTGTTTGGTGATCATATCTTCCGTTCGTGACTCCTGCTCCTTCTCTTCAGGTATGTTCTCTACTGTTTCACATTTTTAAAGCTTTATAAACTAGGTTTTTATCCATTTACATCGTTTTCTTCAAATTAAACTTTTTCTAACCGTAAAAATTTAATTTTTATTGGGGACTTTTGCTATTGGTCACCCAATGGACAAAAGCCCTCAAAAATATTCGAGTTTCATCGGTTGGTTATCGAGAAACTTGAAATTTTCCACTTTTGACCTAATTTTCGAGATTTTTCACATTTATTGAAATTTCTTCAAATTTGATCTTTCAAAATTAAATTTCCAACTGTATGAGCCTTGCAGGATGGTTTAGAACCTATGTAAGTCCTCCTGCCCAAGTGTATGGGTGAAAAGTGAGGCTTTTGACCAATGTATGCCGTTATAATGCCAAAATTTTTGGGTTTTTCACCATTACTGATTTATTATTTGTTTTTCTTTGTTTTGGAAGATAACATGGCTCGTACCAAGGTGCCTAGGGCTCATAACCCAGTTCGTTTCCTCTCCAACAAGGCCGAAGCTCAGTATGCTCGCTATGAGCGTAAGAAGGTAGAGGGGGGTCACTATATGGACTTGGCTAGTCTAGCCTTGTTCAACGTGGAGGGGGCATTTGGTGACATGTGCTGGCTCCCTGTGATCACCTATGACGTGTGTACCCGTTCGGATTTGGTGAGACAGTTCTATTGCAATCTCCAGGTAGTGGGGGATCGCAATGACACAGAGAGGGGTAGGGAGCTCAGGATCACGAGCTACGTCAAAGGGGTAGAGGTTTCCTTTGACTGCCAACAGTTGGCTGATCTTCTGGGCATATCAAATGATGGCCCTTTGGTGTACTGTGCTCCCAGGGAGCCCCAGTTCCTTTCCTTGGAGATGCGTGCTGAGATTGACAGTCAGCTTATCAGAGATGATCGTTGGGAGATGAAAGCGATCAATCTACATCCAGAGCCTCGGATGTACTGCAAGATCATCCAGCACAACCTGATACCCCAGAGTGGACACTATGAGAGGATCTCCCAGTTGACCCAATATGTCCTTTACTGCATTTGCACTAGGCAGCCTGTCTGCCTACCTTATATTATCCTGAGGACGATGATCCGTGCTACGCTGCCTGGTCAGATAGGCAACCTGCCCTACGGGCATCTGATCACTACTCTGCTCACCCGCCTAGGCGTTGATTTAGTTGATGAGAGGATTCAGGAGAAGACCTTCTCATCGGTTCTGAACTGGGAGGCCATCTGTAGGATGGGTATGCGAGATGCTCAGGTCAGTGATGATGAGAGGAATGCTCTGGTGCATCCTTGTACTCGGGTAGAAGTAGCAGACACTGAGGCGGCAGCAACAGCAGCAGTCGGAGCAGGGGTTCACAGGGGTGATGCTGAGGATGAGGATCGCAAGTAAATGGATGTAGATGTTATACCTCCTCCATTACCTCCACTTTCTACTGGAGCTGGTCCATCTCGGGCTCCTTCACACATGGCTGGTCCTTCACACCCACCATCTGATGATATGATGGGATTACTGCGTGAGATCAAGGAGGCTCAGCGCGTGATGGACCTGAGAGTGGGAGAGCTTCTAGATGCTCAGCGTGCGTCTGATCAGCGGATGGCCAAGTTGACAGCTAGTCTCTAGATGACCCAGACTCAGGTAGCCTGGTTGACTAGAGTATATGCTGAGGACTAGGACAGAGATTGTGAGGCACCTCCTCCTCCATCACCTCCAGCTTCATGATGTATATTTTCTTTTTATCTTTTTCTTTTGTACTACAGAGTAACTGTCCGGGTTGTAGACTGTACTCTGCTTTGGATATGTATAAACGTGTTTTTTATTTGATGTATATAAAACTTATGTCTCCTTTTTATATATGCATTATTCCCTTTCTTAATTTTTGTCTCAAACAACACAGGTGCTTACAGTGTGTTCTTATTAAAGTTTTAAAATTTTGTCCTAACTCAGTTCACAAACTTTTGTGGAAATATACTGGTTTAATAGACAGGGTCTGAGAGCTCTAATATCAAGTTGTCACACCGCAATTTCGTACTTATTCAGAATGGTGTGATAAACCACTAATTAACCAATAATTCAACCAGGATCTCGAATAGGCTGTGTCCGTTTGCTTAAACCATACACATCCACGACAATAATCAGAGTAAATACACAATAGCGGAAGTCTTTATACTAATGAACTGAGAGTCTAACAATTATAAAATAATAAATTATCCAATTATTCTCCATTGACTAAGATATAAAATAAAATTTTTAATCAATTACATCGTCTGTATAAATTGAATAAAATTCTAATAAAAAACACAAGAGTTGCACTCGCATGACGAATCATGCGACTCCACCATAACTTCAGTGTCCATCGCCGCCGCATGTCCATACATAGGAGCATTCATATAGTCTTCAAC
This sequence comes from Protea cynaroides, assembly GCA_028583415.1. NCBI lineage: Eukaryota > Viridiplantae > Streptophyta > Magnoliopsida > Proteales > Proteaceae > Protea > Protea cynaroides. The sequence continues at coordinate 56,614,412 of CM053273.1, read as the reverse complement.
CGTGGTACCTGCATCATTAACTAAAAGCATTCAACGATGAAAGGGTGAGCACACATCACGGCTCAGTGAGCAAACAAAACGATGCAACAAACATATGCATGCATTCAATTCATATCTTTGGTCTGGTTCATAATTTTGCAATGTGCTATAGAAAGGTTCGGTGGCCGCCTCACCTCTATACACAGGGTGTGTAAGCCCACCCAATGGATCAAACACCATTGTCATCCACATCCACCCCACCATGGAATAGAGATATAGCTAAAGTGCTTAGGACCGCACCACATCACACTTCCCCTGATGTTCTACCCATACCAACACGTAAGCCCCTGTTGGCGAGGGCTTGCAAACTGGGCTTGCAACTAACCAATCCTAATGTCAAACAGTGTATCTGAGGCCTCACCCCAGCATCCCTCAATATGTCCATAGAGATAGAGCTAAGGCCCCCGACAGAGTCAGAGACTACACGGTCCGAGACCACCTCCCGTGATGCCCTACGACGTAATAGTTCTGCTAGGGTAATAGCAATACGACGATGTTAGTGGACAAGACTTGAGTAGAGATAGGGCTAAAGTGCTTAGGAACGCACCGCATCACACTTCCCCTGATGCCCCACTCGCATCAAGTACACCAACTATACACAAACATTCACATGCCTATCCCTAGCATCATCATCATCATTATGTTGTAAATAAACTGAATTAAATATGCATGAAAAGTAATAACAGGAATAGTAGATGACATGTGATATGCACATTATAATCATACAGTCATAGAATCATACATGATATTGGACTCAATAAACGAAAATAGTTTATTATTAGCCAATTAGTTTAGGTCTTGTTCCCTCACCTTTGATTGAGTGTAGATCATCGTTCAAGCTTTATGAATCACCTTTAAATCACTAGAAAGGCCTAACAAGTCTATAGATTTTAATTAGAATTAATTTCAACAAATTTAGACTAGCTGAAATCATAGGATCGCAGGTAGGGCAGTACCTAGGGTCGGTTACCAATCGACCCTAGGGTGTAGGGTTGGACATGGGGTTGGTTATCAATCAACCCTACGTGCGACCACACCCTCCCTAGGACTTCCCGAGGTCATGTGATCGATCATGTGGTCTTGTAGGTCCATTCTAAGATTGTTCTATGGCTCATAACTATGATTTTTACACACTTTCCATTGCCTATGATGATTACTTCCATGGATTCCTTTGGAACTCATCCATGGATGGATGATTTGGGTTTCTCTTAATCCTAACTTCCTCATAATCTATTCTAGGCTCTTACTTTATGAAGGAAATACCTGAGGTTGGCTGAGATTTAGAGGTTTCTCTGAACTTCCTCCTCTTCCTTACCCTTTTCTTTAATTTTCCTTCTCTTCTTCTTTTCCTTCTCTTTCTCTTTTCTCACTTTCAATTAGGGTTCTAAAAGGAGTGAAAGAGGCTAAGGGACGTCCTATTTATAGAGGAAAACCCTCCAAAATAAGTCACATTGAGTTTAGGAAAGAACCCCTTGGAATTAGGAAAGTTTCCTAATTTACGATTTCTGTCTGAAATCGTAGGGTCGCAGGATCCGTCGACCCTACGTTTTTCTAGTCATGCGACCCTATGACTAGAAAATCATAGGTTGGACTTCTGTTGAGGTGGGTTCGACCCTACCTGTTTAGGCATGCGACCCTACCCTCACATTTATTGTTTTTGGGTCAGACTCATACCTGGTCTTGTGATTTTCTTCACGCACTTAATCCACGTGGCTCGACCATGATAGGTAGACCTGGTACAAGATGGTAAGACCGGGTGGTCCCATGCTACATCTCGTCAAAATGGTGATCGGGTAGCAAGTCCGACCAGTGATGCTCCAACTAACACTATCGACCCTTTCCCTTCATCATTCCATCCTACCAATACCTAACCCCCTACTGGCCAAGGTTGCATACAGGGTTTGTACCACTAACCAATTCTACATGTCATCCAATGTATCCCTCTCACCAATCCCAGCAGGAATCCCAGACCATCCATTTTATCTCCCCCTAAGATGTTGTCATCCCTCTAGGGGTGAGTGACATACTCATCAAGATTTGCCTAGCAGGTCAGATCCAGCAGTCCTCGATAGTTTCACCACTGCCCACTAGGTCTCAATCATTACATAATCACAAGATACCATTAATCATCACACAATCTCAAGATTCATATATAGATGCAATTCATGGAAGTATAGCTATTAGATGGCATGTTATTACAGCAACATACAACACAGCAATCATATATTATAAACACTCCAAAATAAATCAGAGGTTATGTTCTTCACCTGGAATCATGTAATTGTGGTTATCCATGCTCGAATATTCGATGTTTTTGAGGTGCTTGACATCTATACAGTTTGGAATTATTCGTTATAATTTCTACATTATTTATTAACAAATTATGGAACTATAGGGTTAACCGGTCGGTGCCTCGGTCACACATATCGCGACCAGCGTAGCATCCGACAGAGGTCTAAACATTCTGCCAATGGTTGGTCATGGCGTCGGTCGAAACAGTCTCAACGACTACTGCTATGTCCGACCACTTTTAGAAGCCTTTTAAGATGATTTGGTTATTGGGATGGATCCTAGGATCCATCGTCCATGGTAACGTCCGGACAGCTCCCAGATTCCATCAGAATCTAACCTTTGCCTCTTCCAAAGACCATAAGTCCATGATCCTAGATCCAAATTACCTCAAGTTTCATTCCTATGACTCTAGACTTAAAATATAATGTCTCCTCCAAATTTCATGTCATTCCAATAAGTGTAATACTATGAACTAGGACTTCCAATTTGGACTTACATAATCGGATTCAATCTATGCATAGCAACTTGCAGAGATCATATCTCCCTCATACCAAGTCCAAATGACCTCATTATTTTGCAGTATCAACTAGACATATAGAGAATATCTCTTCAAAATTTCAGGTCAAAATTCCATATTTAGGTTGGTCAAACCATTATTTCAAGATCAGGTTCCAATACTGGCCAATTTTCCTTACATTCTGGAAGTTACCGGTCACACAGGGTTGCATCCGGTGCTCAATCCGTTGTTGCGACTGGTTAGAGTCCATGGCCTATCCAGAGGTAAGGATTTTACCTACAGGGCTCCATTAATTTACTCTATTATTCCTTGGCCTAGTAGGGTCGGTTAAGGATGTACCTCCTAGGTCTAGGTATCAAAATCTTGAGCTTAATCCTAATATGGATTCAAGGTTTACATTGAATCAGCCATTGAGAACATACCTTCTCGGTATAGGAAAGACAATACTCTGTTCTACCATTAATGGCGAATGGAGCTTCATCAAGGAATGAAGTTAGATCTAACAATGGACTAGTATTACACTCTAGATTAAGAACCTACAGTAAGGTTTAAGGTAATTTACCGACAATCGTTTAACTAGAGATAATTAGCGTCAATGGATGCCAGGAGTTCTTCAAGTTTCTTTCCACAAAGCTTTTCCTTCTTCCTCAACTCTCCCTCCCTCTCTGAGAATGCGTCAGAATTTTTATGATGAATATGTACTCAATGGGGAGGTTAATTAGAGGAGGAGTCATACTAATTGAAGTCTCCCTCTTAGAGTAAACTCCTAGTTAGACTAAGGGACTCTAGGGAGATGCCAAGTGGCAAATAATTGGGTTGGAAGAGGATTCCTTCCACTTAACAAACTCTATGGTGGTTAGGATAGGGTTGGGACCCACTAATCCGTCCATGGGTCCAGGGAATATTCCCATGCAACTTTCAAAATGAATTCAAATCATTAAATCCAAATAAGCCAATTTGTCCTACCCGATCGATGATCCCGGCTGCTACCCTATCGGGTTTACCGACCAGCCCTAGCAACCGACGCTGGTATCAATGGCTTAAGTTGTAATTTTTTTTTTATTTCTAATTTGGTCCACCATTGGTGCAACCAAGTTTCTTGTTAATGACTTGGGAACCCATTTGATTGACGGTGAAAAACCCTCTTAGCACAACAGAAATCCGGTTAGGCTGGGTTTTCTGGGTCCGGGTTTTACAGTTTGACTCCCCATTTTATGGGATTCAATTTATTGGTGGGAATCATCTTCCCACACTTAATACACTAAATGGGAGCCATTTATGACTCTATTTAACTCCATTCATGGAGTTGGCTGAAGAAACCTAACTTCCTAGGTTTAGCTTGGTCTCCATTAATGGTGAGTCGGTGACAACCACTCTAGGTTTTACACTGATTTGCCAAAGAAGAAAGAATGAGAGAGGTTCCATTAGACTTACCTCAATAAGGCTAGGGTTTGGAGCTTTGAGTTCTAAGTTCTTCTCCTCTTCTTCTTTCACTCTCCCACACACTCTTTAAGTAACCAATAAAGAATAAAGATGCTTGAGGCCTCCTTTTATAGAACTCATGGAGAGAGTGTCTCTCCAATTCGAGCTCAACCGGATGCTGATAACCGAGGGATGTACCATCCGGCAGAGCATCTGGTTAGGCCAAAATATGGATTTTAAGTCAGCCAATTGGCCCGGATGCTTTGGGATACACATCAAGACCACTTATGGTCCACCATGACTCCTAACCCTACCAGGTTTGAGTAATGAAGCTTACCTATGGTTCGGATACCACCATTTGGTCCGTGTCGGGTGCTTCATCAGTCGATATGTTAAGACCTGGCACATGAGGAATCTGGGTTAGTAAGGGATTCTGGGTGCGGATCTTACAGCTTAAGGACATCCTCTATTTATAGAGGACTAATACCCTTTGAATGTAGTCGTAGGATGGGGTCTGACTCTCGATAGACCGTCCAGATCGCGTCTGATCTCTAATCTTGAGATCTACGACTGAGATGGCACCCCTTATGCGTAGAAATACAACTCTACACATAAGCACCCTTCCAAAAGGGTGTTAAGTGGAGGGGTGTGTCCTAACCCATCCACACCTACACCCACACCCATGCCCAGCTCCCAGTGCCCACGCCCGAGTCACAGTCTCTGTGGCAGGTCGCAAGTCTCGATCCGGTCTGGTCCAATCCGATCTGGTGGGTACACGTGTGTATGTGTGAGTCGTCTCGGACCGAGCTTAGCTTTCTTTTTGCAGCTCAATAGGTAAGGGACATCCTCTACAAATAAAGAACTCTCCTCCACAATCCTTAAGCAATGTGGGACTAAAAATCCTACATTGCATAAACCAACTCAAAACCAAAATTTGAAAATTCCCACCCAAAACCAAAAACCCAAAGTTTGAGTTTTCATTTAAAATCTTTTAAAAGTTACTTTATTCTTGCTTTTGACTTTTTACAACATCTTCTCATCCTCCTCTATTATACACAATGCTGGTATGTCCTCTGAGATAGAAGATGACTCCCCATCATTTCCCCCAATCTTTGAGGTGGAAATGGAAGATGACTCCATGGAAAGAAAAAAAAAAAAAAAAAAAAAGCCATAATTGGCTAGAATCTAAATCGAGGATCGGTTGTTGGGAATCCAAGTCCTTATTGTCATCCAAATACTATGCCCTTCTTCATCCCTAGTTTCAATAAGATTTGCATAAACACATTGATCCACCGATCTTCCCTTGTTTTATTATTTATAAGATTGAAAATAGTGAAACGATTGAAACCTAGGGTTTGGATTGGTATTATGTATTAGTTTAGTGTAGTTGTTTTTACAGTTAGATTTTCTAAATGAAGCAACAGTTGGTTACATTTTCATTTTTTTTTTCTTTTTTTCTTTTTTAGAGCTTCTACTAGTCGAACAATGTGATTTTTTTTTTTTTTTTTTTTTTTTGATACTTTGATATTTTATTGTTCAAGAACACCACCCAACCACCGACATGGTTCAGCCCCTGAAAGGACCCACTAACCCTTTACAGACAGGCACATCCCCATGGCTGAATAGAACCAACACAATCAATTGGGGGTTCGGAGCCCCCATTGATGCACAACATATATACATTTCGGAGATAAGATTCTCTAAGCAGGCTCCAGATGTTGCATTTTCACATGACATCATCTTTAATATACTTAAGAACAATTTCTCGAGGTCTTGCCTTATTTCTAAATCTCTTAGCATTCCGGTTCTCTCTAGAGATGGGTGATAGATGCACAGAAGGCAACTTTCACAATTTTCCGAACAATCCCACAATCATCAAAACTTCTTGCAATCCAAGTGGCTTCCTCCACCACAAGAAGTTGGTCCCTTATACATGTATGGCTATAGAGACTTCAGATCTTTTTCCAAATCCAAGCTGCAAAGGGGTATATTAAATTGGCGATGGACAAACATTTTCTTGGCTAAATGTATTCATTGGCTACTTACACTTTGTTCATGTCGAGTACTTTCCTGTTTGTCCTAATGTTGGATCTCATACGCCATTGTAACTAGCAATCCAAATGAGAAATTTTTGGATGACTGTGTTTCATGGGACAGAGTGGTTTCCAATTTTTCCCCCTCCCCCCATCCCTCGGTTTTGACTTGAACTAGCTATTGGGAGTATACAAGATTACAAAGTAGTCCCACTACCTGTTGCTCAATTAAAGATGACGAAGTCGAAGATATTACGAGCCAGAAGATTTACTTGCCATTGATGCCTTCACTTCAGTCAATTGATTGCAGTTTTGTCCATTGTGTCTTCTCGATTTCAAAAGAAAGAAGAAGAAGAAAGGGAAGGGAAAGGAAACGAAAAGTAAGTGACGGTTAGTTTTGTGTTTTCACTTACAAAAGAATAAATAGTCTTTTCACAATGCCCATTTGTATTTTTAACCTTCATAAATTGAATTCGTGCTAACATCAACAATTAACTGAAAAAATCTAATGGAATGGGCCTCTATGTAACAATGTTTAGTATTTAGGGATAGTACGTGTAATTGTAATGAACTTTAGGGTAGTCATTGTATTTGGACCTTAGTCTAGAGATGTATGAGTAAATTTCCTGAATTTTAATTCAAAATATGTATTACTATTTCTATGGCTCAAAACAAAAAAAAATATAAAGGTGTGACTCACAAGAACAAAGCAACAAGCGAACTATAATAGCAGACAATTTTATCAGTCTCGCTCACACAATATGGAGCTCTTGTGTATTAATTTATATAGGAAATATACAAAGAGATATACAGCTGTTATACAAGGAGATATACAACTGTTTTGGTAACACAGACGTAACAGGATCTGTTGGAGATTCCTAAACATTAGGGGGGAGTTGGTGTAGCTAACAACTTGTCAGTTTTGGATAGACATGAAGGTTGTTTGGATACACTATTACACCCCCTCAAGTGAAGCTGTCCATCCTGGATAGTGAGCTTGTCCCGTAGTAACTGAAAATGAGTGTGAGAGAGAGGCTTAGTTAGAATGTCAGTGGTTTGCTCTTGAGTACATAAGAACTGAATGTCAAGAAGCTTCTTAGAGACCTGATCTCCGACAAGTGATAATCAATTTCAACATGTTTGGTGCGCACACGAAGGACTCGATTGGCAGCAAGGTAGGTGGCACCTATATTGTCACACCAGATTATCGGTTTTGTGGAGAGACAGAAACCGAGATATAGTAAGACAAACTGCAGCCATAGAAGTTTGGATGTAGTATTGGCAACACCCTTATACTCTGACTTTGTGCTTGACCTAGTAACTGTCTGTTGTTTCTTGGAGCTCCAAGATAACAAGTTGGGACCAAAGTAGATACAGTACCCACTGGTAGACTTGCGATCATCAGAGCAACCCACCCAATCAGAATCTGTAAAGCCCGAGAGCTCCAATGTGGATGGTGGGCAAATGGATAGACCATCGTGCATTGTCCCCTTGTTATAACGGAGTATTCTCTTTACAACAACCTAGTGATCCATGGTAGGAGCATGCATGTACTAGCACACCTTATTGACCGAGTATGAAAGGTTAGGTCATGTTAAGGTGAAATACTGAAGCACTCCTACAGTGCTTCAATACAATGTGGCATCATAAAATAAAGCATTGGTTGCTTTGGATAACTTAGAACCAAAAGGCGCCATCGAAGTAGAATAGGGCTTCACATCTAGCATATCCGTTCTTTTCTGCAAATCAGATGCATATTGTGCTTGAGACAAATGAAGGCCAAACATAGATCTGTTAACCTGAATTCCAAGAAAAAAATGTCAGCAGTCCCAGATCTTTAATAGCAAAAGCTGTACCAAGACTGGTGATCAGCTTGGAAATGGCAGTAGGACTGGTCCCTGTGATGATCAAATCATCTACATAAATGAGGACAATCAATATGTGATCACCCTGGCGCTGTACAAACAAGGAGTCAACATGAGAGGCCTTGAAGGTAAGGGACAGTAAATAGGAACTGAGATGATGGCACACGGGGCCTGTTTCAATCCATACAATGCCTTGGGCAATGCACAAATATGAGTTGGATGTTGAGGGTCGACAAACCCTTGTAGCTGATGCACGAAAACTTTTTCCTCCAATAAACCATGCAGGAATAAATTTTAAACATCCAACTGACAACTAGTCCATTTGTAGGTCACAGCCAAAGATAGAACCAGTCGAATAGTGGTCGGCTTTACTATAGGACTGAAGGTCTCATCGTTATCAGAGCCTGGCTACTTTGTGAAACATTATGCAACCAGAGGAACATTATATCTTTCAACCGACCCATCAGATTTCCTCTTGATGCGATAAATCCATTTGCATCCAACCAAATTCATGGAAGGATTATAGGGAACTAACTCCCACATACTGTTCTGAACTAAGGCATTAAATTCAGCAACCATGGTAGTACGCCATTCTTGGTGTTTGGAGGCCAAAGTGAAGCACGTGGATTCCACAAAGTCAGAGAAGCATGAACAGGGATGGTTCCAGGTAGTGTTAAAAACCTTGGGCTTGCAAATATTGTTTTTAGAGCGAAGTGAAGCACGTTGGCTCCACAGAGTAAGAGAAGCATGAACAGGGATGGTTCCAGGTAGTGTTAAAGACCTTGGGCTTGCGGATATTGTTTTTTAGAGCGAGTTTGCATTGGGTGCCCTTGGGTTGTGGGGATGGCGGGGAGTCAGTCAGAGGTAATAGGTGGTGCTGGTGGGGTGTCAGAGGATGGGTTATCAAGAGATGAGGTAGGCACTGGGGCAGGATCAGGCGGTGGCAGTGCCTTAATGGCAGGGGGAGAGGTGGTCAGCTGTAGCGATGGAATGGACGTATCGACTGCTCCCCTTGATTCAGAGAAGGTAAGGGGAGGGGTGGTAAGCAGATCGCCTGAGATGGAGGAAGGGTCGAGGCCATCTCTGGCCGATAATGTTGATAGGGAAAATGCTCGCGAAATACAACGTGTCGAGATACATAAAACCTGCCTGTTGGTATATGGTAACATTTGTAGCCATGATGTTGGGAAGAATGCCCTAGGAAAACACAACATTGAGAACGATCACCAATTTATGCGTACGATAGGGCCGAAGCCATGGGTAGCAGCTTGAACCAAACACCTGTAGCCATGTATAATCGGGAGTCTGTATGAATAGCTTCACATAGGGTGAAATATTTCCCAAAACGGAAGACGACATGCGGTTGAGGAGATGCACAGCCATTTCAAAGGCATGACCCAATGATGCTGAGGGAAATGAGCCCCAGTCAAAAGAGTGAGCCTAGAATCTACGATGTGACGATGCTTGCGTTCCACACTTCCATTTTGTTCTTGTGTATGAGGACAGGAAACACGATGCATAATACCAGCTGATGCAATAAAATTTTTAAAACTGAGAAACTCGCCACCACCATCACTTTGAAATGACTTAATTTGGGTATTGAAAAAATTTTCATCTTGCGAATTAAAAATCATGAACTTAGAGAGAGCTTCAGATTTAGATTTTAATGGATAGAACCGAGTGTAGCAGCTGTAATCATGAACAAACGATATATGGAGCTCACACAATATAATAGCAGACTGTAATACCATATAATAGCAGACGATTTTAGCAGTCTGTCATACAAGGAGATATACAGCTATTTTGGTAACACAGACGTAACAGGATCTGTTGTAGATTCCTAAACATTAGGGGAGTGTTGGTGTAGCTAACAACTCGTCAGTTTGGTGCTCATGGGGCCCTCAATCGAGGCGTGATCCCTTCCTGAATTAGGTATATCTAAATTCTTCCAATAAAAGACCATCGTGAATTATACAGAGCACAACAAGAATCACGAAATCATACACAATAGATTCACAAACATTGAAGAAATAACTTCATATCAATCATCAAATCCATGAAAAAGAGAAAGAACTTGAAACAAGTGACCACTGAACCGCTAATTGAGATCTTGAATTACCTCGGCAGAACTAATGCGAACCTCTCTCAGAACGACGTTAGTGAACTGACTAATGCCTTTCCAGTGCTCAATAGAAGGCCTTTCGCTCAACATATTGCTCAAAGCACATAATCAGAACAAATTCTCTCTCTCTCTCCCTCTCCCTCTCTCTCATCTCTGAAATGCCAGCCATGGCGTCACGACTATGGTGATAATGGCAGAGGCAGCGTTCATTGAATAATGTGACACCAATATGCTTTTTTTTTTTTTTTTTTTTTTGGGGGGGGGGGGGTGGGCATCACAGTGAATTTTCTTCCTCATCTGGCTTATAATTAGATTTTTTTTTAAACAAATTAATATATACAGGTTTCCTAATGGCATGATACTCGCTTAAGCTATATATTTTATATACATTCTTAGATTACATTATATGTCGAGAATATATTGTGTAATGACAAAAATAATGTTTGGTATATATACTCGTTCTTGGATCAAGAGATGTAATAGAAAAAATGACTCACAATGCAATGCACTTTCGAAGTCTATTCTGCAATTTGAGTCGAACAAAAATGTCTCTTTGGCCCACTCATTCTATGTAAGAATTTCTAAGAATTCATTCAAAAAATGAATATCAAACACAGCCTTAATATCACGGTTTTGCATTTTCACACTCAGCTCCGACTTCCAATCGATACACTATAAAGGCACAAACTCACTATACTAGGGCCAGGTTATGGGGAATAAGATCACTTAAGGATATGGTCATTAAACTGCAATTTCCAGCCTGCCCTACATTCGACAAATTCGTAACGATTTGCATCAATTTACCAACCCCCATACGAATAGGTTCACAAACCTTAAGGAATGCAATTGGGATAAGTTCCTGGATCTTAAGTCAATGAATGAAAACCCGTGGATTTAGAATATGTACCATAGATCAGTATGGACACTATCAATCAGTCTGTGTCGGCCAATCAGGCCAGATGCTAATTGAGAAGGAAGTGGCCAAACTACCTTTAAAAAAATAAAATAAATAAATAATACAGCGATGCCCACATAGAGAAAAGACGCAAACATGATTCAAGGTTATCAGATCAGCCGAATAAGAGTTATATAAGCAATGTTGAAGAATGAGGAATCAATCACATCAAGGAGTAGATTGCTCCAGATCATTGGAACATGGTGATATCAGGTTTGGTCATCCAAATGAATCACCACACCCATATAATGTAGAATTACCGTAGTTGTGGCATTGAAGGCATAACCATTACGAAAAGAAAAAAAAAAAAAAAAAACTCACTTTATTATCAGGTTATTATCAGTACATTCTTCGATCCTACAGAACTCGGCCAACGAAGCTAGAAACAAAACATTGCTTACAGCCTCCATGATTCAAGATAGGAATACTCGACAAAATTGAGAAGACATCAACCTCAGATGTCCTCAGGGCGATTGATCACCTGGACATCACAATGAAAACATTAAGAAAAATAATAGTCCTCTCAGCCGTAATAAAACAAAAGAAATTTGAGGAATTTGTAGCGATCATACCTTGTTCTCAAGTACAACTCCATCAGGGATTTCCAATTTCACTCCAGGTTTCACAGAAACGGTCACATTCCCCTTCAAAAAAAGTAGAAAATATAACTTTAAGTCAAAGACGGGTTATGTTTGTGTAAAGAGAGGAAAGCAAAGCTTGGATCGGGGAAGTCTGGCATCTGTTGGATAGCTGAGCAATGAGAAAATTTGAACCAATGTCTTTTCTTGTTGGGCTTTTTTTTTTTTTTTTTTTTTTGTTGAAAACTACCGACTTAATTAAAACTGATTCAGGAAATAACCAAAATTTCCATCTTTCCTAGGCTGCAGTTCCATGAGAAAGTATGCAGAAATATGCACTAATAACAAAGTGAAGAAGCACCAGCAATCAAAAACCTCCAGTTGTATTGAAGACGTGTGAGCTTTCGTGTGTTTTGTTGGTCTGGTTCATTTCGGAGCTATTTTAGTTTTTAGTGAATTTGGGGTTTCCCTCTCTAGTGAGTTGGTGTTTTTTTGGCCGCACTTAATTGGGCTTGGGCTTGGGCTTGGGCTTGTTGGGAAGGCTTTGTGTTGGCCGTTGGTCCGCTTGTCTTTTGTTTTGGCTCCCATCTTTTGAAGGTTTGCTTGTTGTGTTTGTTTTGTGGTCATTGTCCCTATTGTGTGGGGAGTGGTTTCCCTCATGGAGGGTGTGTAATCCTTTCCCATCCCCTTTTCTCTTTTCTTTCTTGGGAATAAAGAGAAGATGTTAATCAACTCAAGAGGTTACACTACAAGATATATGCATATTAAATGGCCTAAAGCAGACTACGGACATAAAATACATAAGAAAAATTAGCATTAATGAAGCAGGAGCTTATGTTGCATACCTTGAGTGTTATGCCAGCACCAAACCAGGCATCACCAGTCACCTTCAAGCTATCAAGTTCAATGATGCTTGGGATAGCCTTGAAGCGACTAAGGAAGTTGCTAACCTGGGGAACATAAAATATAAGAAAAAAAATAGATAAATTATAATAATAATAAATTCTAGGAAGGTCATTGGTGTGGAGATGTGTTTGGGATGATGGGAAGAATTCAAGGTGGGTTGGTGAGTTCCGTTCAGTGCATGTCACTCACATTAATTTTGGGGAAGAGGGAGTGTGGCTTCTGTTTTACTGGGGTTCCAACCTTGCTATTTGCGTTCCTTTATCCTTTTTTTTCCTATTAAAGAAATAAAAAGTCCATGTAATGGCACAATCCCTCAGATAGCTTACCTTCTTGAACTCTGGCCCCAATTCTATAGTGGGATTTGAAGGATTTCTTCTAGCTTTGTTACGGGTTACAAAGCCATCAGCTAAGGTATAGAGATCAGACTGCAAGTACAGGAAAAATGCTGTTACCAAGGCTAAATCAATTTACAAAGATCAAGATTAATATCAGAAAGGGTTATAGGGTAACCTGGACAAGAAGCAAATCAGATGTTGCCTTCACTGGAAGGAAACGAGATCGGGGGCCATTGATTCCAATAGCATGATCAAAGAACTAGTTCACGGAAAGGATACAAATAATAAATAAGGAACTTGGAAGTCACCAGATGGGGGAAAAAAAACATATCAAGGATAGTTTAGTAGATCTGATGAATACCCGAATAGCTGCACCAGCTGCCGTCTCCAGCTGAAGAACCTTGATCCCATCAACTTCCTGGAAACACCGTGTGTTCCAACATTAAAACCAATACATTATTGACCTAACAATCAATAAGGAGAAAAAACCTACTTTTGGATTAGGAATGATCTCCATTTTTAGTGCATGAGCATCTACAAGCCTTTTAATGGCCTTCAAATTTACCCACCTGTACAAAACATGTATTGATATATCGTGAAGTCATTACTGCACTTTTTTGGGACAACACGATATTAAAAATTAGATCTTTCACCCCTGAAGGATCACATTTTTGAAAGCTGTTTTATTCAGATAGAGAACTGCATAGTGGATAACTACTTATTAAGGTGCCAGTAGCCGTTCTACCAAACTACCAATGAACAATTAGTTCACTTACAAGTTGTTTGTGTTGAAAATCTTGAACTTCTCAATAGACTTGAATTCACTGACCTGTATGAAACATAAGGAAACTTTAAATTCAAATCCAAAAGAATATTCTTAGGAGGCCCCCGAGGAAGGGGGAGGGGGGAAGGAAGGGAAGGGAGAGCCCAACCACAACATTTAGACTAAACGTAAATCCTTTCATCCCTTCAATAAAACTATTGGAGTATTCATCAGAAAAATAACTGTAAAAGAAATCTCCAGACAAAGTATAAGAGAAAGGTAAAAGGAAAAGAACTTCCAACTTACATGCTGATCAGGAACCTGTGCAATTTCCAGGAGCTGCATTGCATAATGGCAGAAAGAGTAATTAAACATAGTGTTTAAAGATAAAGCACAGGGAAATAATTTATACAATTAGGGCATGTCAAAGCAGCTCACTAGGTTTAGGTTTTGAACAGATCAACATGACATTACAAAGCTTTTTCTTTCTTGTATTCTAAATACCCAAAGGATATAACAAATATATCTAATAATGTGAGGGACTGAGTAACTAAAATAGCTTCAGACTGCACCATAATTTGCAGTTTTAATTGTTTCAAGTTGTTTGACAAAGAAAGATTCATCCAACCAACAATTGAAGAAAACGTAAAATAATTTCAACTCATCCATAAACTAACTAAAAGGAGTTGGCTACTTGGATTCTTTTTCTCCAATCATTTCTATTCAAAGCCATTCTTGTTTCTAGTTCTAACCTATGAATGTTTTTTCTCACCACTTCTTCTAAAGTCATTTTAAAACCTCAGTACTAGAGCATTCAAAGGTTTTTATTGCATATGTCCATGCCACCTCAAATGAATTCTCACAACTTATAATGTATTGGAGCTACGCCTAAATTGGTTCTAATTTGTTTATTCTTTATTTTAACTTGTTTAGTTTTACCACTCATCGATCACAACATCATTATTTTAACTAATCTAAGTTTGTTTATACGTTGTTTCTTTATTGCCCAGCATGCCCCATAAGTCATTGCTGGCCGTATAACTGTCTAATAAAATTTTCCTTAGTTTTATAGGAATATGTCAATCAAAAGATACTCCGGATGCACCCCTCCACTTCATCCACCCTATTCTAATTTTTTTGTGTAAATCATTCTCTATTAAAACCATTTGATTCCAATGTTGATATCCATAATTCCAACTTTACATTTATCCCTTGCTTTTGTTTTATCCACCAGAACATTCATCAGCAAAAGGCAGTAACCAAACGATTTGATCTTGAATATATTTAGCTCATTCGTGATTAGTGCAAACAAATACCACCTCAGATCTGATCCTTGATATAATCAAACTATAATTGAGAACTCACTATCATCTCTCCCCATAGTCCTTACACTATTCCTTACACCATTATATATATCTTGAACTATGTTCACAATTACTCGAAACAAGTATTGGACCTTGCCAACTGAGCTACCCCATTGGGTATGACTCATAAGTTTCAACAACAACAACAACAACAAATCCTTATCCCAACTTAATGGGGTTAACTTAATGGGGTTGGCTACATGGATTCTTGTCCTCTAATACCAGCTTTTGTTTTATCCACCAAAACATTCATCAGCAAAAGGCAGTAACCAAACGATTTGATCTTGAATATATTTAGCTCATTCGTGATTAGTGCAAACAAATACCAGCTCAAATCTGATCCTTGATATAATCAAACTGTAATTGAGAACTCACTATCATCTCCCCCATAGTCCTTACACTATTCCTTACAATATATATATATATATATATATATATATATATATATATATATATATATATATATATATATATATATATATATATATATATGTTCACAATTACTCAAAACAGGTATTGGACCTTGCCAACTGAGCTACCCCCTTGGGTATGACTCATAAGTTTCAACAATAACAACAACAACAAATCCTTATCCCAACTTAATGGGGTTGGCTATATGGATTCTTGTCCTCTAATCAAATATGTTCAATGTCATAATTGAAACAATGGCTAAGCTATGCATGTCTTTCTTCACCACCTCCCCTAGGGTCATCTTAGGTCGGTCCCTAGTTCTTTTAGATCCTTCAATCCGAATCAAATTGCTCCTCCATGCAGGAGCATCTAATAGCCTAAACAGTCTCCGTTAAGCATGGACATACCATCTCAAACAGCTTTCTCGTAGTTTATTATGTATCGGCACTACTCCCAAATCAGCTCTAATACGATCATTTCTTACCTTATCCTTCTTAGTTTTATCACACATCCATCTCAACATCCTCATCTCAGCTACATTAACTGCCCAACATTCCGCACCATACATACATCATAGCCGGTCGAATAACTGTCCTATAAAATTTTCTTTTAAGTTTTAAAAGAATACGCCGATCACACAGCACTCCAGACGCACCTCTCCACTTCATCCATCCGATTTTAATCCTCCGTGAAACATCATCCTCTATATCTCCTTCTTTATCTATGATTGAACCTAGATACTTAAAATGATCACTTTGTTGTATCTCTCTCTCATGAATATTCACCACATTATTATCCGTCCTTATGTAACTAAAGTTACACACCATATATTCTGCTTTGGTTCTACTTATCTTAAAACCCTTGGATTTCAATGTTGATCTCATACGTTTATTAGTTTATAATTATTACATCATTGAATATCACCTTTATTTTATAAATGGGTACCAAAATGCTTCCTCTCCATTTTGATGCAGTAGAAGTGTACTGCCGCAAGAAGAAGCCAGCAGTCAAGCCAAGCCACCGCTCCCACTTACGGAAGCTAGCTGTCCGAGAGGGGAATTTCCCCTACTATAAATATTAGTTATTAGTAATAAGAGAAAGTTAAGCAACTTACATAAGAGAAAGTTTCTTTTTTCAGTTTTATAATTTCAGTCTTTAGAAAGTTTCTATTTTCAGTTTTTAGAAAGTATGTATTAGGTAACATAATATGAGATTCTTCTTCTTTTGTAAAGTTCTATTTCCAAGATTGGACTTTCCCTCATTGCTAATTGTCAACAAGGACGGATTGACCAATCCACATTCTATTTGTATTCAAAGACAACTCTATAATTATGAATAGAAGAGAAGAAGAAAGCAGTTTTGGAAAAGAAGAGAGCTTGATTACAATTTCGCAATAGGGCTCTAGGCTGTGAGACTCAGCCGCTGGGCCGATTCCCTCCCCTCTCTTATTATTTCTCCCTCAATCAATTCCCATTCACCTATCGGTTTGCTTGTCTTACCTATATCTTCCACTATCGATATTGCTATCTTCTCCCCTCTCTCCCATCGGTTTCAGCATCCAACTACAACATTCTTATTGCTGCAATTAGAAGACCAAAGTCTATGCTTGCTGCTACAATCGAAGGACTCAAGATCTCCTACAACAGCAACCTACGAACATCAATTCCAGTTATTGGTTCCTGAGCAGGAAGCAGTTTTACAGAAAGTTTCAAAAATTCAATCTCCCCAACTACTGACCCGATCGACTTCAAATTTGGATATTGTTAAGAGAACATATGAAGCTTCAAGCCCCCCAAAGTTATTTGGTCATCCAACGGTCAGATTGACCAAAAAGATAAGTTTATTATTGCTGGTTTCTTGGTTTTCTATTTAATCTATTGTTGGGACTGGTGTAATCAATCTTATTGCAAGGCTAAGGGTCTAAAGTGACTGTAAACCCTAGCCTTTGCATCACATTCCTTTGACATTTTTCTGGAGCTCATAATCTTACACAAAAAATAAAAAAAAAAATTAGGTAGGCCTGAGACAATAATGAGGTGCATCTACTGCATATAGCTAGTACAGTTGTTTAGATTCTGGAGCTACCCTTCCCAATTCAGTTAATTTATATTCAATGAAAACAAGAAAGTAAGGTAGTTTTAAGAATCTATAATATAAGCAATAAAAAATATCCAATTGTATACCCATTTGACATATATATATGTTTCGGCCCTGATCCGTCTCGTAGGCCCACCAAGCTGACTAGACCTGCAAGACAAGCAAAGACAAGGGGAGGAGGCGGGCCTGTGGCCCCGTGTCCACTCCGATGCCAAAGTTAAGGCTCTGTGAACAGTCGATGGGCTCGATGTAGAGCCCACGACAATATTTAAGTGTAAGTGGCGTAGGTGTGAGATTCTCCGTCCCAGGTGTCAGAGCGAAAATCCCGAGGATGAGTAAATGAGTAATCAATGTTCTAGTACCTGAATTCTCGAGATTTGCCCTATTTATAGTGAATAGTGCATTTTCCTTAAATACCGTTTTTGCCCTTTGCTCCTGTGTTCGAGTTCGTGAAGATGTTTTCTTATATCCAATCGGGAACATCCACGTGGCTTGTTGGTCGAGTCCTACGTGTCGTGGTTCTATTGATAGCGTAGTAGATTTCCCTAACACTTGCCTCGTTGCCCTGCTGAATCTGTAGGGTTCGGCTGAACAAAGAAGAAAGATGGAAATTCCCCCCAATAACTTGTCTCGTTGCTCTGTTGAATCCCGTAAGGTTCGGCTGTGCCAAACTGTTGTCACGTTATTCTCTACGCAGAAGACCGAGGCCGATGTTGAATTTGGGGGTGTGCGAGATGCGTTGATGTCAAGTTGGGGATGAGGGTGCTGATGTGGGCACTGCGGCCAACCCATATCGGCTAATTTCCACATTTCTACAGAGGTGATCACGGGATTGTCACGTGACCTCTCTGCCGTTGTTGATCCGATGTGACTGATCCGATGTGACTGATCCGATGTGACTGATCTGATGTGACCGATCCGATGTGACCGATCCGATGTGATCGATCCGACGTGACTGATCCGATGTGACCGATCCGATGTGACTGGACCGATGTGACTGATCCGATGTGACTGATCCGCTGTGACCGATCCGATGTGAACAATCCGATGTTACTGGACCGATGTGACCGATCCGATGTGACTGATCCGATGTGAATGATCCGATGTGACCGATCCGATGTGACTGGACCGATGTGACTAGACCGATGTGGGCACTGCGGCCAGTACACATCGGTCTATTGAAAGAAATTCACCGATGTGGTCATGGGATTGGCACGTGACCTATGTAGCGGCGGTGATCCGATGCGACTGATCCGATGTGACTGGACCGATGTGACTTGACCGAGGTGGCCGCTTCGGCCATTTCGCATCGATTTATTTGAAGAAGATACGCTAGTGGTCACGGGATTTGCACGTGACCTATGTCGCTGGACCGATGTAGGCGCCGCGGCCATTTCACATCGATCAATTTGAAGAAGATACACTGGTGGTCACGGGATTGGCACGTGACCCGATGTCGCTGGACCAATGTGGGCGCCACGTCCATTTCACATCTGTCAATTTGAAGAAGATACTCCGATGTGGTCACGGGATTAGCACGTGACCTATACTCCATTGAAAACTCCAAGGACCCGATGTGGCGGGGCCGATGTGGGCACTGCGGCCAGTTCACATCGGTCAAATCTGGAGGAAGTTGCCGATGTGTGGCCATCGAGATTAGGATTGGGGCTGTCTACCCTCCTCGGCCCCAAGTGTCCATCAGTTGGTGAACTTTTTGGGCCGTATGGGTCTCCATTAGGTTCGGAACCGTGTCTACCCTCCTCGTCCAAGTCTGTTCTAGTTGATGAACTCTTGGCCGTATGGGTCTCAATTGGGCTCGGAACTATGTCTACCCTCCTTGGCCAAGTCTGTTCTAGTTGATGAACTATTGGCCGTATGGGTCTCAATTGGGCTCGGAGTCGGGTTTACCCTCTTCGGCCAAGTCTGTTCTAGTTGATGAACTCTTGGCCGTATGGGTCTCAATTGGGCTCGGAACCGTGTCTACCCTCCTCGGCCAAGTCTGTTCTAGTTGATGAACTATTAGTCGTATGGGTCTTCGACCAGAGGTCGGTTCTCAGTCTACCCTCCTCGGCCAATTGTTGCACAAGTCAGTGAACTCTGTCAGCCGCATGGGTCTCTGGCCAAAGTCGGGGCTCAGTCGACCCTCCTCGGCTAACTGTGTTCACAAGTCGATGAACTCTGTCGACCGCATGGGTCTTCGAGCAGAGGTCGGTTGAAAATTCCAAGGATCTGATGTGACTGGGCCGATGTGGGCACGGGATTCGCATGTGACCCAAGTTGTGTCGGAGGTCCGATGTGATTTTGACCGAGGTGGCTGCTTCGGCCAATGCGCATCGGTCTATTTGAAGAAGATACGCTGGTGGTCACGGGATTGGCACGTGACCCGATGTCGCTGGACCGATGTGGGCACCGCGGCCATTTCACATCGGTCAATTTGAAGGATTTTGCCGATGTGGTCACGGGATTTGCACGTGACCTATTCCTTTGAATATTCCCGAAAAGGATCCAATGCGAAGGGGCCGATGTGTGGCCGTCAAGATTAAGATTGGGGCTGTCTACCCTCCACTCTTCTCGACCTCTTGTGCTATCCTCTCTGTGGGAGGTCTTGCCTTTCGTCTGTTCGCTTGCGGGGAGCGTCCACTAAGCCCTTGCTGGCTTCGTAAATCTCGTTAGCTGTGGCGAACTTTTCATACAGAGCCAAGAGCTCTTGCTAGTCTGCCGGTTCCTTTTTGGTAATGAAAAAGCTGAGCTTTGGGTCAGTGATCGCTGCTCTCAACGTAGCGAAATGAACCGCCTCGTCGATATCCTTTACTTGTAGTACCTCCAAGTTGAATCTGGCCAAGAAAGCCCGCAAGGTCTCATCAGACCTCTGTCTCATATTCATAAGGTGCGCGCTGGTTTTCCGCTGCACCCTGCTTCCTTGGAAGTGCATTCTGAACAGCCGTCCCATAGTCTTGAAAGAGTCAATGGACCGCGGAGGGAGGTTGTTAAACCACATCCGGGCTGCGCCTTTTAAAGTAAGGGGGAAGGCCCTACACATGATCGCATCAAGGTTCGCGTGGAGGACCATCGCTCCCACGAAGTTATTCAGGTGGTCGACTGGATCAGTGGACCCGTCGTAGGAATCTACTGGTGGCATGCTGAAACGCTTGGGCAAGGGGACCCTCATGATGATATCGGTCAAAGGGTTGTCCATAGAATAATCCCTGTCCTCATCCTGGGTCACCCCTGCCTTTTCCATCGTCTCGACCTTTCCGTGCAAGACTGCTAACTGGTCCGCTATTTTCGCGGCTACCTCCAGGTCCATGGGAGCACTTTGTTTGTCTGCCCTCATGACGACCTCTGGCAGCGCTGCGTGTCGCAGAATTAGAATTTCTTCCAAGGCATCTTCGCCCCGTCCAGTTACTGCTCTTAGTTGGGGGCCAAGCCTTTCTCTGGCAGGGATCCTTCCGTGTTGTGACGTCGATCCCGTTCCGCTTAACTCTGGAACTGGGTGCACGCCGGTCCCATGTCTGGCGGCTCTAGCTCCGCTTTGTCCATGACAATCTCGAGGTGGATCTCTAGGGGGGTCAGCTTCCTTATGCGGGTCAGTTGGAGGAACGCCTATGGGTGGACAGGATGTAGCTTCAGCGACCGGGGGCTGTAACCCTTGTACAAATTTGTTCAACACTACGAGCTGTTGTGCCATGGTCTCAAATTGTTCATATGTGACGAACGCCTCATGCGCGGGCACTTGCTCGGCCACTCGCTTTCCTCTATCTCTATTAGGTCTCGGTTCCGACCTATCTCCATCTTCAGGGTTCATCCGCTGGTCAATTAGAGGGGGGTTGGGATTGACCATATGGCTTCGGGTTCTCCTCGGACTCATAACTCAAGATTTCTCTCTGGCTTTTATCTTTCGACGTCAAATCTCAAAGGGCCCCACGGTGGGCGCCAAACTGTTTCAGCCCTGATCCATCTCGTAGGCCCACCAAGCTGACTAAACCTGCAAGACAAGCAAAGACAAGGGGAGGAAGCGGGCCTGTGGCCCCGTGTCCACTCCGATGCCAAAGTTAGGGCTCTGTGAACAGTCGATGGGCTCGACATCGAGCCCACGACAATATTTAAGTGTAAGTGGGGTAGGTGTGAGATTCTCCATCCCAGGTGTCAGAGCGAAAATCCCGAGGATGAGTAAATGAGTAATCAATGTTCTAGTACCTGAATTCTCGGGATTTGCCCTATTCATAGTGAATAGTGCATTTTCCTTAAATACCGTTTTTGCCCTTTGCTCCTGTGTTCGGGTTCGTGAAGATGCTTTCTTATATCCAATCGAAAACATCCACATGGCTTGTTGGTCGAGTCCTACGTGTCATGGTTCTATTGATAGCGTAGCAGATTTCCCTAACAATATATATATATATATATATATATATATATATATATATATATATATATATATATATATATATATATATATATATATATATATATATATATATATTCCCAATTTAAAACACTTGATATGAAACTGTTAATATTTGAATATAAATACAGAAGCAATGAAATGAATGGATTATATGTACTGATCTTCCATTCATAAAACAACATGGTTATACGTTACAATTGAGATTTAAGTTCAAATTCAGATCCAAAGCTGGCGTACATATTTTTCAATTAACCAGACCCAAAAAATAAAAAATAAAAATTTTTAGACAGGAGAAATGTAGACTAAAGCTCCCATTGTTTGCAGACGATGCTAAGTGTATCATTCTCCAGGTTATTACTGAGAATCCATGGCTACCCAATTATAATAATTTAAAAATATCTTCAGAATGAAATTATGCTCGGAGGAATATAATCTATCCGTTGCAAAAATCAATTGTCTTTCCAGTATGGTAATTATGAGTAGCCTTCATGGAGATAACAGGATGTCCTTGCTGGATATAAATTTGGGTGACAATATATAATTGTACTTCCGCTTGTTCAACATACCTGAACCCTCCCTTCATAAGAAATAAGGGTACCACCTTTGATATCTGCCAAGGTTTTAGGAGTCACCTGCACAATTAAGTTTTAGAAGACAACCCAAATTCCAAAGCTGATAAGCAATATGAAAATGTCATCTCCAATTACCTCCATACAGTATTCATTCTTGTTTTGGATCAAATGATTCAAGATTTCTGCAATAACCAGTCAAGGAGCATATGTCTAGTAAGCTTTTCATGGCAGATATTGCACTGTGTTGAAGTGAAGAGAATTATAGAAGGGAAAGAGAAAAAAAGAAAACCCCACAGAAAACCACAATATAGAAATTGTTGATCAATATATAAGCTTTAAAAAGGATACTCAGGTCAACAACAGCGCCCAAATTATCTGAGTTGGCGACAAAGACAAACTCCTTACCCTGAATGGAAAAAGTTTGAAAATTTAAAAAAGAAAGAGAATAAAATAGCAAGAGTTCAGAATAAGGTTGAATGAAACCAAGAAACATCCAAGTGTCTACCTTTGCTAATAATGCATCCAGCTTGCCACTGTTCATCAAGGCAGAGAACACATCACCATGACCAGGAGGATACCTTCAGATTTGTGCAGTAAGTGTGAGGCAGGTGTGAACATGAAATGTGCTTGTGTTCAATGCATGAAGAAAAAAAAAATAGGCCCTTCACTTATTTAAGCTAGAGCCCAAATACATGTAGGTTATTGAATATCATTATGGAAAGTAATCTCCCAAGCATGCCAGTTATCAGTTTACATGCATCAGAACTAAATAAGCTATTAGTTGCTGACAAGTGGTGGCCATGTGTAATTGGCAGAAACTGGTAATGCCTGTAATAGACAAGGAGGTCCAACCCCAACCCGCCCCTTGATAGGAAACGGACTTCTTTTTCTTTTTATACAAAGGCAAGTTAAGTTTTATTCACATAAAGGAACAAAACTGTAAATAGGTTGTAAATCCCTATAGAGTAGTATGTATAATTAAAGCTCTCTACATTTGTTGACAAGGCACAAGTACATTATCTCCAATTGAAGCCACGACATTTCTCCAGAGTTAGAATCTGAAAGCTTCAGACAAGACATATGACTTTATATACTTGAGATGATGACTTGTTTTCCAATCAAAAGCTACAACATCCCCTCAATTTCCTTCCTAAAACTGAGAGACCATTGGAACATAATTTAAGAAGCTTTGCAATTGGGATTCCATATGAGAAAACACTAAATCAGGTTAAATGTTATTAAAAATAAATAAAATAAAATAAAATAAAAAAACAGATGAAGAATACATTATATATCAACTAATCATGATGATTAAACCATTAACAGTATGAAAGAGAATAGAGTACAATAAACAGATAAACAAAATGTGTCATCATTAGCAAATATGACATAGAAATAGGCACTGTATCTGGTCCTGAAGTGCACTTAGATACTGCTACTCATATAAGGAGATACGGTGGTCATATGCAAACAAAACAGGAGTACAAGTTGACAAGAAAGTAAACCACAGCCCGACCAAGTATCTTCTAGTACAAATTAACCAGTAATTTTTTTATAAGAAAAAAAAATCAGGTAAAACAAATAGTTAAGGAGAGGAAAAGCAGAAGAAAGGCTTCTTACTATAATCTCCATTTTCCCACTGATACAGTCAAACAATCTAATCATAGCATTAACTTATGAACACTAGAATGACACACATACCATCCATCCTTGCCAGTTTGCCCCTTGCATGGCAATGGCATGAAATCTTCAACAACCAATCGAGGATATTGACTCTGGAGAAATCATATTAACAGTCATACAAGCTATCACATTTACAAGGAATCTACAATTAAATATGGCAGGATATTCAGACCTGATTAAAAGTATGAATTTCAAGATTTGACTTTGAGTATTTCTCAACAATCTGCATCACAAATTTCAACTGATGAGTATTCTGACAGAAATGAAAATAAAAAGTTTGCAAAATTATAAAAAGGTATAAGTGAAATTCACTTACCTTCTGTGTATCATCATGTGTGTTAAATGAGTTCATCAGAAGCAGGGGGACATTACATCCATATTTGGCATTAAGTGACTACAGGCAATTGGAAATTGTGAGTTAAGTGAAAGGAAACACATAACACCCAAATATAGAAGAAGAGAGGAAGAAGAGAGAGAGAGAGAGAGAGAGAGAGAGGGGAGGGGGGGGGAGAGAGAGAGAGAGAGAACTGGTGACCTCAATTTGGATGACAATTAAGTCAAGAAATGTCAACCCATTACGAACTTCAATGACAGATCTGCAATAAAACAGAAGACAGAAAATTATACAGATTTTAAAAGTAAACAAGAAATAAAATATGGCCAATATTGATTCTCACTCCAACAGAGTTTAATAACATCACCTAATCTATGGAGTACAAACTTGACATATTTATTACCAAGCAGGAGTTATTACATAACAAAATTTAGTTCATTCAATAAGGAAAGATAATGAAAAAAATTAGATATTTTGCATGAAATATTGAGCAAATATTTTTCTCCTTCATTTAAGATCGTGATTTTTGTTACCAACATTACCACATGTTCAATGAAGGTAATCAAACAAAAACAATGTAAATCTAATTCAAGATAAACTAATGAGAATTTAAGGTTTGCATGTCAAAAATTCATAATAAAACTGGTTTTATTTCTGTTAAACTCAATATATAAAATGATACAGTGAATATGTTAAAAAAAAAAAAAAAAAAAAAAAAGAAGATCAATTAGATCAGTAGTTTCATGCTCCTGGTATGTTTAACCTGTAAGACCACGCATTAGAACAGAGATGACAGAAAAAAAATGAAAGGCTATTGATAAATACAAGGCCATCAAATTGAACCTTCTTAACATACCAGAGAGAAACTAAAAGGAGGTTAAGACTGACCAACCAACTTGCACTCGCATAAGAAAATTTATGAGCACACATCAATAACAATAAAGTTCACAAATGATATTCCACCCCAAAAAAAAAAAAAGAAACGGCAAACAAGCACAATCTTTCAAGTTCCTACATTAATAAGATGCCTATGTCATTCACCTAAAAAGAAAAAAATTTGCCTATCTAAGTTTTTGTTGTAACAGGTCTCACTTTTGAATGCTCACACATGCAGCTGTTTTTTGCCATCAATCTTCAATCTATTTTATATATAATATATAACAGCTTGTGAAGATGTCATGAAAATTTGAAACAGAGGATCTGACAAGTGCTACGCATCATCTTCAATAGTAACAGTTACAGTAATAAACTTTATCCTCTGCATGGTGCAAACAACAGAAGCATTTACTTTATCAACAACAATCGGAAAAAGATGGCCAATAGCATTACTTGGGACCAGTACAACCCATCGTCGTCCCCAAACCACCATTGAGTTTCAAGACAACAAGCTTGTTCAAGAGATTTTTGGTTTCTGCAATATCTGCATTATTCAGAGAGCACAGATTTTGGTCAGAAGAAACTGCCATCGAATAAAAGAATAGATATACAGGGGGGAAAACTTTCTATGTAGCTAATAGATGCATTAAGTTGTTAGACCATAAAAAATACCATCAGGAGAAGGAGCTAAGCTATCGTAGGGAACAACTACGTTATCAGTCGGCGTCTGAATCTTGCTCCAGTCAATGAATTGAGCTTCGCCGCTTCAATACACAATTCAGTCCAAAAAAATCAGGAACAAGAAAGAAAGATTAAGAGAATTACACAAAATCAAATCCAATATCTCTACCTGAGATAACGACCCACAAGATTGATGAATCCAGCCTTCTCCTTCTCACTGTCAACAGAAAAAACTCAAATCTGAGATCTTACGCCTCAACATGCACAATAAAAAACCAGAAACAAAATCGGAACTTCGAAACAAGTTTTTTGCATCACAACCAAAGAAAATAGTCACAGATATTGATGGGCAGCGAAAGAACAAATTACCTGATCTGATTAAGGCCAGTTGTAGCAGATTGTAGCTTGGAGAGCTTCTCGGCTTCGGGAGGGTTAAGAGCAACAGTAGCCATTAGAGATAGCAACAGAGCTTCAAGTTCGAGCAGAGAGAAAGAGATAGAATGAGAACCGTGAGAGAGAAAGGGGCATCTATAAGAAAGGCAAGAACGCAGGAAAGGACAGAAACAAGCAGCGCGAATTTATAGCTAATGGGGTTTGACACCTAAAACCGTTAAGAAGGACCCAAAAGGAGGAAAAAAATCCCCTGCTGCAAGTCCAGTGTAGAAGAGTTTATCTTGAGCATTTAGAGAGTATGAAAACTCAATCTTGATACTCTCTCAATGCTCAAGACCGAGTCTACTACACACAAGCGCAGCAGACGATTCCAGTCTCCAGGAAAGTAAATTTCGGCGGAAATGAAGCATTTTTACTCGGAACGTCGAAGAGCAAAAGCAATGGAACCTTTGAATTCGAACTGCCACGTGGCGGTGATTAGAAGGAAAGGTACTCAAAGACGTCCTTCCATTTGGAGATGCATGACCCACCACCGTTCCTCAGATTCCTTAGATTTGGGAGGAGGGGCGGCAATCTGGATGGATGGCTGACACTTGATTTTTGGATGAATTCGAATCCTCCATCTGAGTCAATACCCCTTATCATTTTAGCTTGTCGGCTCGGTGTCGGTTAGGGTAGAAGGCTGGGATTCACCCGAGAACCAGGTATCGACCATCCATCTAGACCATCGCCCCTCCTCCCGAATCTCAGGGTGGAGAGGATTTGAATCCCCGTTCCTCTAGCTCGTTTCTTTAGTGTTCCTTGTAAGAATATTAGTGTGGGCTAAATTAATTATACGGTTAGTTTGTTCAGTGAGAGTCTGGTTACAGGTAGACCAGTTTAAGTATGATTAGAGATGGACCAATCTGGTCCACTGTGGGACTGGTCCAGGATTGGGGTGGTATTATATATACCAATGGTTAGGGTCCCCGCAGCCACGGTTATTCTTCTCCTGTTCCCATACGCAGAGAGAGTTCAAGGGATCCCCGGAAGGCTGTGGAAGACTCAAACCCAAGTGTACTACAGAGGAACGGCGGAAAACAATCTTCAACGTACAGGTATGAGATTTATATTGTTTACTGTGTTTTCCCATTGTGTTCTAGATATTGTGTGGATTTCAGGGTTGATTGAAACCCTAATGGGTTTACTGGGAAACCCAAAAGAGATCTTAGTTTTCCTACAAAGTAACTTCCAAGACAGGGGTGAACAGTACTTTTGCTGTCGTGTAGTATTTCTAGCTCGTTTTTTTATTTTTGATTTTTTAATGGCAGTGTACTGTAGGTGAAGCCCAAGCAACAGTGGTTCAATGATAACCATTTGTTTTATGGATCATTTTGTTGATTAAATATTGAGATTGTAACTTGTCAGTATACAATTCTGGGTCGGATTAGTTGTATAAATCCCCGCGCAGTTGGCATCCTCGTCGACATGACTAACTTGAGACTTGTCTGTGATCATTCGGTGGCCACCACGTGTCGTCCATGAGATCCATCCGTCATTAATCAAATGAGGTAAAAAGTAATGGTGAATGACTATGTATGGAATAATTGTCAAAAAGCTGTGATATAGGAATACGCAGGTGGAGTTCCATGGG
The DNA here is from genome assembly GCA_028583415.1 of Protea cynaroides. Taxonomy (NCBI): domain Eukaryota; kingdom Viridiplantae; phylum Streptophyta; class Magnoliopsida; order Proteales; family Proteaceae; genus Protea; species Protea cynaroides. The sequence continues at coordinate 56,586,136 of CM053273.1, read as the reverse complement.
TTGCAGGTTTGCAATTTCATGGAAGGGGAGAGAGAGTGACGAGGAGGAGAGAGAAGAGGGAGCGTGGAGGTTGGGGAGACACAACAGGTACTCCATGAGGGTGGGTAATAGGAGAGAGAGAGAGAGAGAGAGAGAGAGAGAGAGAGAGAGAGAGAGAGAAGAGGAGGAGGAGAAGGAAAGAAGAGAGACGCAAGGGGCACTTCGAAAGTGGTGAGAATTTTCTAACAAATGCATTTACAACCCCATCTTCTTCGGTTTCCAAAACTAGACCTTAGAAATTCAATAGCTTCCAAAACCTCTTTATTTTAAAACCCATATTTAACGACGAGTGCTTGGTTCACGTTCTCTTGCAAGATGGGAAGAGCAAATCGTTATCGGAGGGCAGACTGAGATGGTCTAGCATCCACTCCGACAATCAAGTCAGTAAAGGAGCTGACAGTATGGAGCTTGACAAAAAGAGAGCAAGCTCCTAAGACCTGGGGGGAGAAGAGGAATTCAAGACTGAAAATAAGAAAGGTTATTAGAGAGTGTGTCTCAGAATGAATATTACCTAAGACCGTCAAGTGGTTAAATAGTCGTTGGAAGATCTTGGATTATCTTTGGATAAGATCCAGGAATAACCATCTAACCGCCAGGAGCATCCCTGATAATCTTGCAGGATCGTAGGTTGACAATCCTACGATCAGGATACACTAAGTCGCCCGTTTTATCAGCCATAGGAAAACTCCCTGCTCATATGGCATTCTTACTACCGTGTCAGTTTAGAACTCTTCCTTAGAGCGAGCCAAATGAGATGTGAGGCGAGGCACGAGTTGAGGCACAATACTGCCAAGTCGCAAGGCACAATACTGCCAAGTCGCAAACTAGCAACGCAGCTTGTCATATTGTGCGAGTAAATGGCAGGTTCCAACCCACAGAATGTGCGACCTTCAACCCGCAAGAATGGCGAGTTAGAGATCATAACTGTCTAGACACCTGTCACCCTCCCATATAGTCATGCCTAGGGACACGTGTCATATAACCGTTGGTATCTGAAATATGGTATCAATAGTTGCCCCTTATTCCAGTGAACTCAACGAGTAATGGGACAATCCTCAAGAGAAATAAATTTCGTCCCACGTTGCTAAGATAACTTGTAGAAGTACAACGCCTGAGAGAAAGTGTCGATCTATCTCCAACAAGACACCTCCATGGTCAAAGTTGATCTCGCACGCTACCCCCTCAAACTGGAAAAGTTGCGTACCATTTTGGAACCTAGAGTGCGAGTTAGCAGCACACGAGTAGTCGCTTGACTATAACATATAGGACAACTTTAAACACCATAACGAACAACTCATTACGGGATTCAAAGTATTTAACACTCCATAAAGGCATAACGGCTCCGTAGTTGGGAAGTTAAGCAGATATTTTAATAATCCCACCTTTTCCATTCACATGATCACACAAAATTATGAGTGCAAAAGGAGATATTTAAACTAAGTAGTCGTAGCAGCGTGCCACATGTCCCTCCGACGGTTGATTCTGACAGAGCCGTAATCCTCAATGAGCCACGTGTAGATCCAGCCTCTTCTCAAAGCTTGGTCATTTAATAGAGGGTAGGGCTTGAGGCATAACGTCCTATCGGAGAGGATTTCGAATTGCCTAGTAATGATTTCGTGGAGATAGCTTCGTCCACACACTATTCCTTCATTGTCAAGAGTTTGTAAAAGGAAGTCTGATTCCATTTGTGAGGACAAAGATGGAAATCTTTTTGAAGTCGCCACCTAGATTTAGGTCTAGGACCTTAGAAATGTGAAATCTCACCCCAAGGTAAGACTTCGATTGACTCATGACCCTTAGATTGGAATTCTGGTCCATCAGAGATTGGGTAAGTGTCAGGTTACGGTTATGGGAAGGGGTTAGGCACCCAAACCGCCCGATCGAAATTGGTCTCCTATACCTTTCCTATGCTAGACTCTATTTGCTAAGCCAAACCAAACCAAGGGGTTTGATATCATTGAACCGAATCTGTATCCATCAGATTGCCTACGTATCACGGAATTATTCCAAAAATCAGGTTCACCATCGTAGTTCAAGTGTGATTAAAGTTTATGGATGTGATTTATGCTTGTGCATGTTTAAGTTCTTTGTTCAAGTTGAAGTTTATGCTTGAAAGGCTGAGAAATCCTATGGGTTAAGATCTGGATAGTCCATGTGGACTGATAGATAGTCCTAGTGGATCTAAGGATAACCCTATTTGGGTTGGAATGTGGATAATGTCATAGTGGATCTATGGATAGTCCAAGTGGACTAAGATGTGGATAAATATCCTAGTGGATCTATGGATAGTCCAAGTGGACTAAAGTTTGGATAAATATCCTAGTGGATCTATGGATAGTCCAAGTGGACTAAGGTGTGGATCCGAATTTGGGTTTCTCCCAAATGGCCTACGTATCCTAGGGTTTGCCCTAGGAATCAGAATCCGCGTAGTTCGGGACTCTGGGTTGAAATGGGAATGGATATCCTAGTGGATCTATGGATAGTCCGAGTGGACTAAATGTGTGGATCCGAATTTGGGTTTCTCCCAAATAGCCTACGTATCCTAGGGTTTGCCCTAAGAATCAGAATCCGCGTAGTTCGGGATGATGGGTAGATATCCTAGTGGATCTATGGATAGTCCGAGTGGACTAAGATTTGGATAACCCCTTTTGGGTTGGAATATGGATAGATATCCTAGTGGATCTATGGATAGTCCGAGTGGACTAAGGTGTGGATCCGAATTTGGGTTTCTCCCAAATAGCCTACGTATCCTAGGGTTTGCCCTAAGAATCAGAATCCGCGTAGTTCGGGACTGGATAACCTTTTCTAGGTTAATGATTGAGAACCTATTCTAGGTTTGGTATTGAGAACCTATTATAGGTTTAGGGTTTAGAACCTATTCTAGGTTTAGGGTTTGCCGAGGGGCAAATCGTCCTAAATTACCCTTCATTCTGAATTCTAATTTTGGAAGGTTTGGCAAAGAATTCTCTTTCTTTATTAAGGTTTTATTATTCCCATTATGCCCTTCCCAAGAATGTGGGTGCCTAAATGCACGTCCCCACGCCTAGATTGTCTTCTAGAAGTGTGCAGATATGGCAGTTTGACTAGGGTGTTGCATAAAATAAGTTATTGCCAAAAAAATAGAATATTCTATCTAAATATGGCACATAAAACATTTATGATAAGAAATTCACATACAGTGTTTAAAAATCTTTCAAATATGGCATGTATTGCAAATAAGGCAAGAGCCTATATGGCATGATCTAGTAGGCTATCTTCTAAGCATGGCAAGACCCTAATTGCCATTATCTTTCCATATTTAGGGTTTTCTATCCTAATTGCTATTTTCTTTCCATTTTAGGGTTTTCTACCCTAATTGCTACTTTCTTTCCATTTTAGGGTTTTCTACCCTAATTGTAATTTTATTTCCATTTTTTAGGGTTTTCTACCTTAATTGCTATTTTCTTTTCATTTTTTAGGGTTTTCTACCCTAATTGTTATTTTCTTTCCATTTTAGGGTTTTCTACCCTAATTATTTTCTTTCCATTTTTAGGGTTTTCTACCCTAATTGTTATTTTCTTTCCATTTTTTTAGGATTTTCTACCCTAATTGTTATTTTCTTTCCATTTTAGGGTTTTCTACCCTAATTATTATTTTCTTTCCATTTTTTAGGATTTTCTACCCTAATTGTTATTTTCTTTCCATTTTAGGGTTTTCTACCCTAATTGTTATTTTCTTTCCATTTTTTAGGGTTTCTACCCTAATTGTTATTTTCTTTCTATTTTTTTATGGTTTTCTACCCTAATTGTTATTTTCTTTCCATTTTAGGGTTTTCTACCCTAATTGTTACTTTCTTTCCATTTTAGGGTTTTCTACCCAAATTATTATTTTAGTTTCATTTTTTAGGGTTTCTACCCTAATTGTTATTTTCTTTCCATTGTAGAGTTTTCTATCCTAATTATGACAAAAAAACATTTAATATAGCATGTGAGTATGATCATTCCAATCATGGCAGTAATCATCCAATTATGGCAGTGTGACCATTCCAATTATAGTAGTGTATGTATACGAGCATCCGAACATAGCATGTGAACAAATATAGCATCAAATATGGCATGTGAGAAACAACCAAAGCATATGAGAATCAATCAAAACATGATGGAACACACAGCAAGATGACAGCTTTGTCAGGCTGGACCAAAATGGGCACATAGGGCACTGTACTTACTCAAAAAATTCTTAAAAGATATCCTCGGAAAGATGACTCAGAGGCCAACATTTTGTCTCAAGGAAGCTAATCCTGAAAGAGACCATAGGCAGGTCGAAAATATTCCCCAAGTACAGGCAAATACACTGGTCAGATCTGTTCCAGATTCTGGCCAGTGGTACTATAAAATCAATATAAAATAATATTGCTCATGAAAATAAAATCCAAATACATGGTCAGAAAGAGGACTCAGAGGCCAACATTTTGTCTCAAGGAACCTAATCCTAAAAGAGATCATAGGCAGGTCGAAAACATTCCCCAAGTACAGGCAAATACACTGGTCAGATCTGTTCCAGATTCTGGCCAGTGGTACTATAAAATACATATAAAATCATATAGCTCATGAAAATAAAATCCAAATACATGGTCAGAAAGAGGACTCAGAGGCCAACATTTTCTCTCAAGGAAGATAATCCTGAAAGAGAACATAGGCAGGTCGAAAACATTCCCCAAGTACAGGCAAATACACTGGTCAGGTCTGTTCCAGATTCTGGCCAGTGGTACTATAAAATCAATATAAAATCATATAGCTCATGAAAATAAAATCCAAATACATGGTCAGAAAGAAGACTCAGAGGCCAACATTTTGTCTCAAGGAACCTAATGCAAACAGAGGCATCTTCCTAATGCTAGACACCAATCTCAGACATGCATTTGCAGTATGCTTTGACTTTGAAAAAATAAACTGACAAAAGCGATGGGTGATTCTTACTTCAGGCTTCTTCTCTCTCCTTCTCTCCTTTGCATCTTCTCATCATCCTCTTTTCTGCCTCTCTGATCCTACCCTCTTTTTCCTCTAGATCTTCTCTTCTTAACACCTCTCTCTCTCTCTCTCCTTCTCTCTTTCTCTATTTTCTTCTTCTTCTCTTTTCTTCCGATTTTTTTTTCTTTTCTCTCTCTCACTCACGTTTTTCTCTCTTAGAAAACGTTTCCCTTTTTTTTTTTTTTTTTTTTTTTTCTTTTTCTCTTTTTTTTTCCTTTTCTTTCCCTTCCTTTTTTTTTTTTCTTTCTTTCTCCTCACTCTCTTTCACGTTTTCTTTCTAGAAAACGTGAAGGGGAATCTTTTTCCCCCTTTTCCTTTTTTTTTTCTTTTATTTCTCTCTCTTTCCTTTTTTCTTCTCAAGATCTTTTGGATTATCTCAAAACCCTAAATCCCCTTCTCTTTCACGTTTTCTCTCTCCCCTCTTTCCTTTTTTTTCTCAAAATCTTTTTGGATTATCTCAAAACCCTAAATCCCCTTCTCTTTCACGTTTTTTTTTCTCCCCTCTTTCCTTTTTCTTCTCAAAATCTTTTGGATTATCCCAAAACCCTAAATCCCTTTCTCTTCCACGTTTTTTCTCTCCCCTCTTTCCTTTTTTTTTTCTCAAAAATCTTTTGGATTATCTCCAAAACCAAAATCCCCCTTCACTTTCACGTTTTTTTCTCTCCCCTCTTTCCTTTTTCTTCTCAAAATCTTTTGGATTATCTCAAAACCCTAAATCCCTTTCTCTTCCACGTTTTTTCTCTCCCCTCTTTCCTTTTTTTTCTCAAAAATCTTTTGGATTATCTCCAAAACCAAAATCCCCCTTCACTTTCACGTTTCTCTCTCCCTTCTTTCCTTTTTCTTCTCAAAATCTTTTGGATTATCATTTATATATAATAATATATATTATATACATATATACACATATATTTAATAACATACATACATATACATACATATATATATATATATATACATATATATATATATATATATATATATATATATATATATATATATATATATATATATATATATATATATATATATATATATATATATATATATATATATATATATATATAAATATTGTGCACATAGATGAACTGATTCGAAATGGGTTGAGACTTAATATGGGTTGAGCTAGGTTGGACCAAAACTGGTTTGAACTGAGTTGACTGGACTGATTGGAATTAACTGGGTTTTTCCTCCTTGTCATTTCACGGGTCATTCCCGCTGTTATCCCGCATGGAATTTTTTGATGGCCACTATTCCAAATTTTTTGTGTTCATTTTGTAGAACATTGAAAATGAGGAATATAGGAACTTGAATCACCTCATTTGGAAGTAAAATGGTCAACTTATGAATTTTTGAAGTTTAAGCGGACCAATTATCGATAATTTGGCTGACCATTCTGCATGAGATCCTTCGGAGGCTTCTACCGGAAATATTTTACGTCCACTTTGTAGAGCACTAAAAATGGAGCATAATGAGACTGGAATCACTGGAATCCGATGTAGAACGAAAAAGATATGCAGCTTTGAAGTTCTGATGATAATTTTGCATGCAAGCTTGCATGGGAACCACTGGTGACTTCTACCCGGGATTTTTTACGTCCACTTTGTAGAACATCATGAATGAAGAATAATGGTCTTGGAATCATCTGAATCCGATGTCGGATGATTTGAAATTCAAACGATCCGACTTAGGATAATTTGCATGGAGGCCCCTGGGATTATTTATAATAATTTCAGAAACCTCCCTTATATGTATCATCCGACTAAAATGGTCATATCTTCCTCATTTGATATCGAAATTGAGCAATTTTAGTCTCGTTTCGAAGATAATTCCATGACATATGCATCTATGCAGATAATAGCTCATGACCCTGCTATGGGGATCAGTGGAGAATTACAAATCTTTGGGTTAAAGGTCAGAAAACTTGCCATATTGGTTCACTTATGCCGAGGGTGGCAAAAATGGGGTGCTTACACCATTGTTGGCCTTTCTCCGAAGTTCCAGTCTGCAAAAGAGTTAAAGTTTGGTCCTCTTTCTTCACTTCCATTGCACTCTTCGCTGCCACAAGCTCGTGATTGTATTATAGACTCTTTTGTGAGGAATATTTGTCACTACAACAATTTCTTCAAGTAGTAAGTTCCAATTTCTTCTCTGTTCCTCATACTAGTAGATGAGACTCCCAGTCAGTTTTTTTTTTTCGTAACCTGAAGATTCGATCTACTGGACTAGTAGCGCTCTGCTATTGCTTATTCAGCCTTTGATTGCCCCAGTTCAGGGATCGATCGCCCTAGGGCCTATTGCCGTAGGGAAATTTCCAGTAGGAATCTAGGTCCTGGAAGTAATTGTTTCTGCTCTTTTTTTTTTTTTTTTTTCCAGAAACAGAAAGCGTCCCCACGTAATACCTATGGAGCAAAATCCAGCGAGACCCGGGGAACCCTTGACCATCGCCCATGCTTTAGGGATCAAGGCGGTAGAAAACACGAACCAACTTGAGGCAACTGACCACGACTTTAGGCGAGTTCTCTCCAATCTGTCCGAGCAGTATGTATGTCGCATACCTGGTGAGGACGAGGAGGCTTGCAAAGCCAATGCCTCGGAGATGTGCGTATACCTAGCCTTCTTCGACTCCGGGATCAAGGCCCCAGTCCCTAGGGAAGCGGTGGAAATCGTGAAGTTCTATAGTCTCGCTCTCGCATAACTCCATGTGAATTCGTGAACATCCATACTCGTGTTCATTGTGATGCTTTGGCTCCTTGATAGGATAGCATCGGTGGATCTGTTCAGAAACCTGTTCATCCTGAACAAAGATGACCTCAAGGGTAATATGCCTATCGGGTGGTACTTTTTGAAGGCGCACAGGGATATGCCAAAAGTAGCCACTGTGAGGAATAAGGTCCACCATTGGGGGAAGAAGTTCTTCGTCTGTTGGCACGATGGGAGGCCCATGCCGCTTACAAAAGTATGGTGACTCCCCGAAGTTGCTGCAAAGAACATCCCGCCAGTCTTGAAGGAGTTCGACAAGGAGAGTTATGATATGATTAAAACATGCGACCCCATCTCGTATTCTGAACTCGCATATGCAGAGGTTAACTGCCACAATGACTTTGGGAATGGGGATGACCAATACGTCTTGGATGATCTCGCTGAGGGCTCAGGTGAGTATTTGAACCCTCACGAGTTGTAGCTTTTCTTAGTTATTGACCCTTTATTTTCTGATGTTTACAGTAAGTAGAGACGGACTGGATGTTGCGGCTGTAAGACCCGCACTCCATAAACCCGATCTAAACCTTGATTTCATGTCGTAACAGGTCTTTCGATCATCACCAGGCCAGACGGGACGAGCGGATGACAATCAGGTACGAAATCGGACCAAACAGACCAACTTAAGTATGAATTTCATTCATACCGTACCGGTCGATGGTACCGGTCGACTGGTATGGTCTGCGCAGCAGACTATCAAGATCTGGAATTAGATCTCTGAGGGTCCCACTTTCTTAATTCTGAATCATAGGACTTTCTTAATCCTAAGAGGCTTCCTAAACCTAATTCCTAGCCTATTTAAACCCCTTTAAACCTCCTAGAATCCCTTCCATTGATCCTCACAAACCCTAGAGAGGAGAAGGAGATTGGAGAAGGAGAAGGAGCTAGGAAGAAGAAGGAAGAGCCGCCGTTGCCGTTCGACGATGGACACCTTACGCCAGTCGACGGTAAGTGTTTAAACCCTTCCTCTCACATAATGACTCTAGGATGGTTGGGTTGTTTGGATCAATACCATGCAAAGCAGGTATTGACCTAAACCCTACTTTGCCGTCAAACCCTAATTTAATCGTTAAACCCTAGATTCGAGTTCTAGGATGAATACCATCAAAGCTAGACTTGAATGGAGTTGGAAACAACTCTAACTCAAAGCTCAAACTTATAATGTGTAGGAGAAACCCTGGAATCAATAGAGAATGATCGACGACAGTCGAAAAACCAAGTGTATGGTCTTTCGGAGACATACTGGTCGACTGGGGACCGACTGACCATACCGGTCGCCAGTTTTCCCCATAGAGCTACGACCGGTACCTGTGGCCGGTCAGCTCTGTGAGGTGTATTTTGTAACCTCGTTGGTTTCTGATAACGTAAACCCTAAGAAACTATTCTAATTGAACCCTAATATTATGTAGGACTTTGCGATAGCACGTTTGGATCTTGCGACGTGGAGCAAGCTATTGAACGAGCGTCAGGTAAGGGAATCGGACCTAAACCCTAATAATTAATGGACAGTAAACTGTTGTTAATAACAATCTCTATGGATTGATGTTTGTGCATACTCGCATGTCATCCTTTACTTTCAGCTATTATTATTGTTTATGCATACTCGCTATGCTAGGATGTGATTGCTAGGCATGTGATTGTTTTTGTTGGTGTATGGAATGGAAATGGCCTGGGGTCTGGGATCATTCCTCACACTGGTACTTTTTTGTAGTTTTATCTTAGCATACTTGGTGCGGGTAGGGCATCAGGGGGAGGTTGTGGCACTGTGGTCTCCGGCCTGGCCACCACGCTCTAGCTCTATCTCTATGCCGTAGGGAGTTATGTTGGAATAGAGTCTACTTGCGTATTGTTCAGTCTTAGTATGCTTGGTGTGGGTAGGGCATCAGGGGGAGCTCGTGGCACTGTGGTCTCCGGCCTGGCCACCACGCTCTAGCTCTATTTCTATGCCGTAGGGAGCTGTACTAGGATAGAACCTACAGTGACGACATATATGATTGGTTAGTTGCGAGCCCAGTTTGCAAGCCCTAGCTAGTAGGGGCTTATGTATTGGTATGGGTAGAGCATCAAGGGAGGTAGTGGATGCCTTAGCTCTATCTCTATTCCATGATGGGTGCATGTGGGTCGGCAACGGTGTGATCTACTGTGCGATGCTACACACTCGTGAATAGAGGTGCGGTGGCCGCCAACCCTTTCTATAGCACATTGCAAACTTAAACCAGATCACAACATAAAATGATTGTTACTCATGCATATAATATTGATTCACTGTCTGATTGTCTTACTGAGCTAAGTTGTGAGCTCACCCCTTGTGTATACACCATTTTTAGATGTTGATGCAGGTTACACGGTGGACGACTACGTGAACACTTCGGCATATGGAGGTGTTGCTGCTTTGGATGTGCAAGCAGGAGAGGACGAGCATGACACTTCATGCGAGTGCCCTTTCTGCGTGTACCTTTAGGGTTTTACTTTATTTATTTCAGTTATTTTTCTGTTGGGATACAGTTGATGTAAAAATATTTATTTAAGTTTTGGTCATTGAATAATTGGATATTTTATTAAATTTATCAATAGATTACTCAGTTCATTTATTTAAAGACTTCCACTGTATTTATTATATTCTGATTGTGGTTATGTGCAATGATTTGTATGAGTGGACACGGTCTTATTGAGATTTTGGTGTGAACCGTTGGTTCAGTGACGGTTCACTCACACCATTCTGGTTGGTTCAGAATTGGGGTGTGACAACTTGGTATCAGAGCTACCAGGCTCTGTCCAACAGACCATATTGCACTTAACTAAGTCGATGAACTGAGATAGGAAAAATTAAAAGCTTTAATAAGATAAGAACACCTTAAGCATTGTTTGATACTTGAGACTATATAAGAAAGAGCATGACATACTATACTAAACATGGAATTAATAAATGCACATGCTCTAGATAGGCAAAAACCATAAATTACTATTAAAACGTTCAAGAGTGATAAGTTAATAGTGCTACAGGGTACGGTCCACAAGCCGGACAGTTACCCTGTTATATAAACTGTGAAGAGAGAGAAAAATAAGAAGACAATCATGGGGTAGAGGGCCTAGGAGGAATAGGGTCGGCAATATCATAATCCCGCTCGTAAGCGACCCTAAGCCAGTGCACCTGATCCTGAGTGACTCTGAGGCTGCGAGCCAAGTGCCCCAAGTCATGGCTCATCTCACGCTGAGCGTCCCTGAGCTCCATGAACATACCCAACACAGTGTCGGGAGGAGGTTGAGATGGTCCCGCTGCATATGTGGGCTGTGGTGCTGGTGCTGGAACGTCCTCCATATGATCATCGCCACCCTCGTCACCACCCGCTGCCTCTACTGCATGAGCAGCATTGGCTGCTCGCTGCCGCCGCGCCGCCGCCGCCGCCGCTCGCCGCTACCCTCCTGAGTGGGCGAGGGCGAGCCTCCAAATCCTCATCGCTGATCGGCAGGTTATCCATCTGCATCCGCAGGATGGCATCCCAGTTGATGTCAGAGGTCATAGTGTCCTCCACAGCGATCTCACCCCTTGTGTTCACTCGTAGTCGCTGTAGGAGAGTGGTGATGAGCCGGCCATAAGGAAGGTTACTGGCTTGACCGGGTAGTGTAGCCTGATTCATGGTCCTGATGATGATATAGGGAAGGTAAACCTGCTCCCCAGTGTAAACGCAGTAAGTCAGGTACTGAGTGAGCTGAGATAACTCACTATAATGGCCGCTCTGGGGCACAATGTTGTGCTGAATGATGCGGCTATAAACTCGAGGCAAAGGCTTCAAACTAGCAGCCTTCATGGGCGCCCCAGGGTTGAGAAGTTGTTCGGAGATCTCCTGGCGCAGATTGTCAGTGAGAAAGCCCTTCATCTTAGGGGCACAGTAGACTAAGTCCCCATCATTGGGAATCCCCAGAAGATCAGCAAGCTGATGGGTGTCGAAAGAGATGGGGACACCCTTGGCGTAACTAGTGATGCGGAGTGCTTGACATTGAATGAAGTCGTTGACGTCCCCATCTATTTCCAGGTTGGCATAAAAGTGTTTGACGAGGTTGGGACGGGTAGTCGTCGTGTATGTGTTGACCGGCAACCAACCAAGCCTGCCAAAAGCGGCTTCCACAGCGAACCGCTGCAACTGCTCCAAATTGGCACACCGCCCAGACTCGATATTCTTCCCTTTGAACCAAGGGAAGCGGGCTTATGCCGCCTCAGATTGAAACCAATGCTCGTCGAGCTGTGGTACAGGCGGGTGGGGAAGGTGCATGCCTAGACCATAGGAGCGCTTGCCAGCACCTCTGCGTGGAGCCATTAGAGCTGCAAAACAAGGAGAAATGGTTAAAACTGTCAAAATTTCGACAGCATAACGACAGCAAATTAAGAAAAAACCTCGAACTCACCCAAAAACATGGGGAGGAGGACTTACGTAACCCCCACACACTTCATGGAAGCCAAACATAGAACAAACAACAAGAAATTTGAGAAATTTCAGCAAAAATTGATTTTTTTGTCAAAACCTAGGTCAAAACTTGAAAATTTTGATTTTTCCTAAAACCTTTCGGTGGAACCTCAAATTAGTTGAGGGCTTTTGCTCTTAGGGGTCCCTAAACCCTTTTTAAACTAAAGGAAAAGAGTTCCTATGGTTAGAATCTTCCAATCAATGAAAACCATAGTTTTTAAGCTTAAGACCATGAAAAAACGATATGAAAATGATGAATGGAAGGAGAGAACTTACTTGGAGGCGATATTCTAAGTCTTGATCAGAAGAAAATGACTTCTAGGATCACCGGTCGGACTGTAGCAACTCAGGAGCCAGAGGGAAATCGCCACCGGAGAGAAAGAAGAAGAGAAAAAGTGAGAAAAACTCACTTTTTCACGATTTTAAGGGGTTTTGGGCATACCGGTCGACGGTTTTGCCCATACCGGTCGACCGGTACCCCCTAGGGTACTGCGACCGCTATGTCTCGGCCAGAATGAAATTTTGACCGGTCGACTATACCGGTCGCCCAATCCTCTACAGAGTCGCGACCGGTATGTCGCGACCGGTCAACTGGAAAAGGGCCAGAAAATGTTTTTTTTGGAAAAAAAAATTAAAATTTTTTTTTATTAAATTAAGTTTCCATTTCGACTTTCTGCCTTGTATTGTTAAAGACTAACACTATTATGATTATTCAACTGTACCTTATGTGTTATGTCTTTGTTTCAGATCCAAACAGAATAATCTGAGATGGTAGGCGGAAACGGTCGTAGAGGCTCACGAAAGCGCCACCACTCCAGGGTGCGCCAAATTGAGGAAAATGTGGAAACTGGATATGTTGAAGAGCAAAACCAGAACCCGGAGAGTGGAGAAGGGCAGGTTCCCAGGGCACCCACAAATTTACTAGGCCCTCTTCATACAAACTTCGAGACAATTGTCACGAATCTGGTGTACCAGATGGAAGCTCAGCAGAAGACATTCTTGAATGAGATGCTGAAGATGTTCAGGCCACCAGGATATGTTCCCACTGAAGGTACGCCTCAGTCTGGAAGAAATAATACTACACTGCCAACGGATGGTAGCCCAGGGCTGATGGGCCAAGGATAAAATTTACAACCACCGCATCAGTTTCCATCATCGTCTGCTTACCAGGGAGCCTACCCGTACCCACCACCATGGTATGGAAACAATGCACAGGGGCAGCACGATCTGAGTCGAGCAGTGGATAAATTCTTAAAACTGAAACCCCCTACATTTACAGGGAAGCCAGGGAAACCACTGTGGCCAGTACAGTGGGTTGCAGAGATGGAGAAGAATTTTTGCCTGATGACATGTTCTGAGGATGAGAAGGTACTGTTTGCCACACATATGCTCAAGGAGGATGCAAACGCCTGGTGGAATTCTACACGGGCATATTTGGAGACAAAGCACACTCAGATTGATTGGGCAGTGTTCAAGGGAGCCTTCTTTGATAAATATTTTCCGAAGAGCTTTAAAGATCAGATGGAGAAAGAATTCCTCAACGTACAGCAGTCTCAGTCGACTGTGGATGCTTACCAACAAAGATACGAAGAGCTATTTTTCTTTGCACCGGAAAGCATGCAAGAAGAAGAAACCAAGACCCGTAGGTTCACCATGGGACTGCGTGGAAGCATTAGAGAGCACATTTTGGGTCTAGAAAAGAAGATATGTAATGAGGCTGTATAGGTTGCCAGAGTGATCGAGTCAAGTCAAAAGGACAGTTTCTTTGCTCAGAACAGGGGACTGAAGAGACCGGCCACTGAGACTTTAGGTGGCGGTAATAATAGATCCTTCCGCCCATACAGGGCTCAGTCCACCATGGTGCCTATAAGAAACACTGCTGCACCACCACCACCACAGTTCGCTGGACAAAACCCGAACATTAAATGTTTTAACTGTCAGCAACTGGGTCATATTGCAAAGACCTGCACTCTACCTAAGAAACAACCTCCACAACAAGGAAAGGTATTTGCAGTTACCATTGAAGAGGCAGCCGCATCACCGGATGTGGTCACTGGTATGATTCTATCCCTTCCTATTTAGCTTACTAGTTATATTGTGTGTGAGCATGTAGAACTAAGAGATAATTAAATTTCAGGAACGGTAAATATAGCTGGTATACCTGCCAGAGTACTCTTTGACTCTGGGGCTACGCACTCCTTTATTTTTATTTCTTTCGAGAAGCGAATGGAATTACTTGTGAAGCATCTAAACCCAAGCTTGATAGTTCGCTCCCCACTAGGAGTCGAAGTGGCGTTGAACAAATATTTTGGACCATGTACAGTTAGCATTGACGGTCGAGATCTAGAAGCTAATCTAGTTCAACTCGAGATGGCAGACTTTGACATCATCTTGGGAATGGATTGGTTAGGCTAGCATTCAGCCAGCTTATTATGTGGTGAAAAGAAGCTTGTGCTTAAAGACGAGAAAGGAAAAGAGTTTAGCTTCACCAGGACCAAGTTACCTAGGAAGCGGAAGCTGATCCTCTCCGCCCTAAATGCTAAGAGATGCTTAGAGAAGGGAGGAGTGGGGTATTTAGTGTCTGTGGTCGACATAACTGCTGAGGTGCCAAGGATGGAAGATCTAGATGTGGTACGAGAGTTTTCAGATGTGTTTCCAGAGGATCTCCCAGGTCTACCTCCAGACAGGGCTACAGAGTTCGTGATAGACCTAATGCCAGAGTCGGCACCAGTGTCTAAAGCACCGTACAGGATGGCCCCTACAGAATTAAAGGAGTTGAAGACCCAATTACAAGAATTGCTAGATAAGGGTTTCATACGACCAAGCATATCGCCATGGGGAGCACCTGTATTATTCGTCAAGAAGAAGGACGGTAATGTACGGCTATGTATTGACTACCGAGAGCTGAACAAGTTAACCATCAAGAATCGATATCCTTTGCCTAGGATCGATGATGATCTGTTCGATCAGTTATAGGGTGCAAAGGTTTTCTCGAAGATTGATCTCAGATCAGGGTATCACCAATTGAAGATCAAGGCCGGAGATATTCCAAAGACTGCTTTCAGGACAAGGTATGGGCATTATGAGTTTCTAGTTATGTCATTCGGGTTGACCAATGCCCCAGCGTCGTTCATGGAACTGATGAACCGAGTGTTTCATGACACATGTTGGATACTTCGGTCATCGTATTCATCGATGACATATTGGTCTACTCAAAGGACAGGGAGGCTCATACAACACATTTGTGAGCAGCCCTACAATGGCTGAGAAGGGAGAAGCTTTATGCCAAGTTCAAGAAGTGTGAGTTTTGGTTGAAGGAAGTGGCTTTCTTGGGCCACGTAGTATCTGAAGACGGTATCAAGGTAGATCCAAGTAAGATAGCTGCTATAGTAGGATGGGAAACACCAAAATCAGTTGCGAAGATTCGTAGTTTCCTTGGATTGACTGGTTACTATAGAAGATTCGTGGAAGACTACTCAAGGATCGCCGTTCCACTTACCCGACTAACCAAGAAGGGAGAGAAGTTTATATGGTCAAATGAGTGCGAGAAATGCTTTTAGACTTTGAAGTCAAGACTAGTCTCTGCACCTATGACCATCCTAGCACCAGGCATACCGTTTACCCTATATACGGACGCTTCAAGGTTGGGTCTTGGATGTGTATTGATGCAAGGAGAACAGGTGATTGCCTACGCATCAAGACAGTTGAAAGAGCATGAGAAGAATTATCCTACACATGACTTGGAGTTAGCAGCGATAATACATGCAATCAAGACTTGGAGACACTACCTCTACGGTGAAAAGTTTCAGATTAAGTCAGATCACAAGAGCTTAACCTATCTTTTCACTCAAAAGGACCTGAATACGAGACAGAGGAGATGGCTGGAGTTATTAAAAGATTATGATTGTAACATCCAGTACCATCCGGGTAAGGCAAATATTGTGGCTGATGCCTTAAGCAGAAAGTGGGCATTGAAACCTGAGGTAGGACCAAGTACAAATGTTGCATTATGTGCTGCAGCCTCGAGCTCAACAGAGAATGATGAAGAGTATATATAGAGACTGCAGGAGATCCAGTGGAACAGGGCTTAATTCATAAGTTTACATTGATGTTTGCAGCCTTGAAGATCTCATCGGATCTCATAGATGAGGTCAAAGTAGCAATCCTACAGGATCTACACCTCAAGACTGTACAAGAAGATCTAGAGAAAGGTAACAGCAATCCTGACTTTACCTTGGATTCAGACAAGGTACTCAAGTATCGTGGACAATTATGTATACCTGAGAGTGAGAACTTAAATATCAGAGATCGAGTAATGACAGAAGCTCATTACACTTCATATTCGGTACATCCAGGAAACACCAAAATGTACCATGATTTACGAAGATTATATTGGTGGAGGGGTATGAAAGCAGATATAGCTCGTTTCGTATTCCAATGGCTGAATTGCCAGCAAGTTAAAGCGAAAAGGCAGAAACCCGTAGGTTTACTACAACCATTACCGGAACCTGCATGGAAGTGGGATTGTATCACAACGGATTTCGTCACTGGCCTACCTTTGACACCAAGGTCGGTGGATGTAGTTTGGGTTATAGTCGATCGACTTACCAAGACAGCTCAATTCATAGCGGTCAGACCTCAGTATACCATGGACAAGCTGGCCAAGCTATATGTTGATAATATAGTCAGACTTCATGGCGTCCCAGAAAGTATAGTATCTGATAGAGATCCCCGTTTTACATCAAAGTTCTGGGAAGGATTACAGAAAGCTATGGGAACAAAGTTGAAGTTTAGTACAACTTTTCACCCTCAGACGGACGAGCAGTCAGAACAAACTATTCAAATTTTAGAAGATATGCTCCGAGCTTGTGCCCTAGATTTCAAAGGAGCTTGGGACGAGAAGCTATCGCTCATTGAGTTTGCTTATAACAACAGCTACCAGGCTACAATCCAGATGGCTCCATATGAGGCACTCTATGGGAAGAAATGTCGTATACCTCTGTTATGGAATGAGGTGGGAGAGAGAAGAATTGTAGGACTGGAGTTCGTTGAAGAAACTTGTCGAGTAATTGATCAGATCAAGGAAAGAGTAAAGACAGCTCAAGTTCGACAGAAGCACTATGCGGATAATCGATGTCGAGATCTAGAGTTTGCAGTGGGTGACAAGGTATTTCTGAAGATATCACTGGTGCGAGGTCTGAAACGGTTTGGTAAGAAGGGGAAGCTATGCCCCAGGTACATGGGACCATACGAGATATTGACCAGACGTGGTGTGGCATATCAACTGGCTCTACCACCATCTATGTCAAGCGTTCATGATGTGTTCCATGTATCATTATTGAAGAAGTATGTCAGGGATCCATCACACATCTCGACAGCAGACCCCCCAAACTTGACAGAGGACTTAACATTTGAAGTGGTACCGGTGATGCTCTCAAGCCGAAAGGTACAACAACTTCGAAGCAAGGATATCCATTATGTGAAAGTGCATTGGAAAAGGCAAGATGTCGAAGAAATTACTTGGGAGGAGGAGAGCGCGATGAGAAAGGAGTACGATCAAGGTATGTTCAAATTTCGAGGCCGAAATTTCTTTTAAGGGTGGGGGAGTTGTGAAACCTACATGCAAATTTCGGGGAGAAAATTTCTTTTAAGGGTGGAAGAGTTGTAAGACCCGCACTCCATAAACCCGATCTAAACCTTGATTTCATGTCGTAACAGGTCTTCCGATCATCATCGGGCCAGACGGGACGAAAGGATGACACTCAGGTACGAAATCGAACCAAACAGACCAACTTAAGTATGAATTTCATTCATACCGGTCGATGGTACCGGTCTATGGTACCGGTTGACCGGTATGGTCTGCGCAGCAGACTATCAAGATCCGGAATTGGATCTCTGCGGGTCCCACTTTCCAAATTTTGAATCCTAGGACTTTCCTAATCCTAGCCTAAACCTAATTCCTAGCCCATTTAAATCCCTTTAAACCTCTTAGAATCCCTTCCATTGATCCTCACAAACCCTATAGAGGAGAAGGAGATTGGAAAAGGAGAAGGAGCTAGGAAGAAGAAGGAAGAGCTGCCGTTGCCGCTCGACGACGCACACCTTACGCCAGTCGACGGTAAGTGTTTAAACCCTTCCTCTCACATAATGACTCTAGGATGGTTGGGTTGTTTGGATCAATACCATGCAAAGCAGGTATTGACCTAAACCCTACTTTGTCGTCAAACCCTAATTTAATCGTTAAACCCTAGATTCGAGTTCTAGGATGAATACCATCAAAGCTAGACTTGAATGGAGTTGGAAACAACTCTAACTCAAAGCTCAGACTTAGAATGTGTAGGAGAAACCCTGGAATCAATAGAGAATGATCGACGACAGTCGAAAAACCAAGTTTATGGTCTTTCAGAGACATACTGGTCGCAGGTCATGCGACCGGTACCGCGACCGGTACCTCTCGGGGAGTGACCTGTGGGGACCGGCTGACCATACCGGTCGTCAGTTTTCCCCACAGAGCTGCGACCGGTACCTACGACCGGTCAGCTCTGTAAGGTGTATTTTGTAACCTCGTTGGTTTCCGACTAACGTAAACCCTAAGAAACTATTCTAATTGAACCCTAATATTATGTAGGACTTTGTAATAGCACGTTTGGATCTTGCGACGTGGAGCAAGCTATCGAACGAGCATCAGGTAAGGGAATCAGACCTAAACCTTAATAATTAATGGACAGTAAACTATTGTTAATAACAATGACTCTGTGGATTGATGTTTGTGAATACTCGCATGTCATCCTTTACTTTCAGCTATTATTATTGTTCATGCATACTCGCTATGCTAGGATGTGATTGCTAGGCATGTGATTGTTTTCGTTGGTGTGTGGAATGGGAAGGGCCTAGGGTCTGGGATCATTCCTCACACTGGAACTTTTTTGTAGTTTTATCTTAGCATACTTGGTGCGGGTAGGGCATTAGGGGGAGGTTGTGGCACTGTGGTCTCCGGCCTGGCCACCACGCTCTAGCTCTATCTCTATGCCGTAGGGAGTTATGTTGGGATAGAGTCTACTTGCGTATTGTTCTGTCTTAGTATGCTTAGTGCGGGTAGGGCATCAGGGGGAGGTCGTGGCACTGTGGTCTCCGGCCTGGCCACCACGCTCTAGCTCTATCTCTATGCCGTAGGGAGTTGTACAGGGATAGAGCCTACAATGATGACATATAGGATTGGTTAGTTGCTTGCCCAGTTTGCAAGCCCTAGCCAGCAGGGGCTTATGTATTGGTATGGGTAGAGCATCAGGGGAGGTAGTGGATGCCTTAGCTCTATCTCTATTCCATGATGGTTGCATGTGGGTCGGCAGCGGTGTGATCTACTGTGCGATGCTACACACTCGTGTATAGAGGTGCGGTGGCCGCCAACCCTTTCTATAGCACATTGCAAACTTAAACCAGACCACAGTATAAAATGATTGTTACTCATGCATATAATATTGAGTTCACTGTCTGATTGTCTTACTGAGCTAAGTTGTGAGCTCACCCCTTGTGTATACACCATTTTTAGATGTTGATGCAGGTTACATGGTGGACGACTACGTAAACGCTTTGGCGTATGGAGGTGTTGCTGCTTTGGATGTGCAAGCAGGAGAGGACGAGCATGACACTTCATGCGAGTGCCCTTTCTGTGTGTACCTTTAGGGTTTTACTTTATTTATTTCAGTTATTTTTCTGTTGGGATACAGTTGATGTAAAAATATTTATTTAAGTTTTGGTCATTGAATAATTGGTATTAAATTTATCAATAGATTACTTAGTTCATTTATTTAAAGACTTCCTCTGTATTTATTATATTCTGATTGTGGTTATGTGCAATGGTTTGTATGAGTGGAAACGGTCTTTTTGAGATCCTGGTGTGAACCGTTGGTTCAGTGACGGTTCACTCACACCATTCTGGTTGGTTCAGAATTGGGGTGTGACAGCGGCTGTGGCTCAAATTCTCGCGAGCCAATGGCATAAGAAAAGACCAGCGACCGACACTAGCAAAGTTGCCGGGAAGAAGGCATGGGTTACCAAAACTACCGCAACAAAATCTACTCCTCTGAGACGTACTGCGGGGTCCTCGTCGGGAACACAAGTTGGCTCCAAGTCGTCCCATCCTGTAGTTCTAGAAAGAGTTACCCCTCCCGAAGATGTCACACGGAGAGATCTGATGATGTTTTGGAGGTTCCTCCTCCAGAGCTTCACCAACAAGAGGATACGGTGGGACTCGCGAGCTCACTGAAAGAGACGCAGGCGGCTTCAAGGTTGCTATCATGGACACCCTCTGACTTACTGCCCTATAGAGAGCGATAAAAGGGACATGAGACGATCCTGGTCCCACTGTCAAGGCAGGTTACAGAATTGCCAACTTTACACCGATCATCGCAGGTGAGGAGCTCAATAAGCCCCTCCAGGTAGACCCACCGAGCAGACTTGCTAGCCAAGCTTCAAGGTCGAGAGCCAGCCCTTGCAATATCCACTAACCGAACTGGAATGTCCATAAGGGGGCTAACGTGAAGGGATCTGCCTCCCCGCCACCGTCGACTTCTTCAAAGGGGTAGAGAGGCCCGAACTCTACCATCTGCTGAAGATGGATGTAGTTCGGGTAAGTGCTCTGTCATGACTGTAGTAATTTTTCTCTCTTTTCTTTCTTTGCTTCTCCCCTTTTTTTCTTTGTTTACTCATACTTCTGGTGTCTTTCCCATTGACAGAAGGCCCACCCCATAATGGAGCTCGAGCAATGCGATGAAGTCTGGGCTGCAAAGTTTTGACAAATGGGAATTGAGAGGGATTAGGAATTGGAGCGTGCCCGAACGGTCGAGCAGACCAGGGACGACGCCATCGAAGAAGGCACATATTCTCCGAGATGATCAACTCCTTAATAAAGGAGCGGGATGACCTTAAGGAGGAGTTGAGGCATGCCCAGGATGGTGCCATACTCGCCATTGCTGAGAAGGGGTTCCTTGAAGACTCCCTTGAGGGGGAGAGGCTAAGGGCAGATAACCTGGAACTGTCTGTGTCGGCCAAGAAGGCTAAAGCTGGTGAGTTGGAGTCCCAGCTAGGGGCGGAGAGAAAGAAGAGGGAAGAGGACCAGGCTGTGGGTTTTGATAGGCACCGCGTTGAGCTGAAGAAAGTGAAGGCTAGCATTCCAGTGCTAATTGTTGACGTGATAGGCGAGTTTAAAATGTCTGAGGACTTGGAAGCCTATGTCACGCGGGACCCTGAAATGGCTAACTTCCGCCTTCGGTTTGGGGTGAAGCACTTCTTTGACAGGGCAAAAGACCTACAAGTGTACTTATGGGAGAAGTTACAGATAGAAGCTGATTTCTCAGGCTACTCCCTTCTTTTGGACGAGCCTGACGACAATGAAGAAGATGACGAAGCGGCCGCGGGAGATGGCAAGGATGAAGAAGAAGCAGATGAAGAGGTTGCGCCAGGTGAAGATGGTGTGAGAGATACTGCGGGGGATACTCCGCACGAGGGCTAAGAAAGTGAGGGCGAGCCTGTTGAAGGGGCCGTTGAAGATATGAGATTAGCTGCCCAGTAGGGCCAGCCAGATCTGGCTCTTGAGGTGGAGCCCCTAATCACCCTCTTACCGCGTAATCCCACCCCGCTACTAGCCTTGCCAAAGTCAGACCTGCGGCTAGATTAAGCCATTCAGGTGGAGCTGCGAGACCCTTGAAGACTTTTATCCTTGTTCTTCTTTCTTGTATCATCCCTTTGTAAGCCTGCCATGTCACACCCCAATTCTGGACTAACCAGTGGTGTGATGAACTGTCATGAAAACCAACGGTTCAAACCAGGATCTCATATAGGCTATGCCAACCATGTTAAATCAAAACACATTCCACAATAATAATCAGAGTAAATAATAAATAAATAGCGAAGTCTTATTAATAATGAACTGGGAGTCTACAGTGATAATTAAATATTTAACAAGTTATCTTCAAGTAACCAAAACATAATTAATACTAATTATAAGTATCACAATACGAAAATTAACCACTAAGCATAAATATAGTTGAAACACTAGCTTGACGAGCCATATTCGTCATCTACAGCTTGCACGTCCATAGCCGCTGCATGTCCACACGTTGGTGTATTCATATAATCTTCAACCGTAATAATTGCAACATCAGAAACTAAAAGAATTGTGTGCGTAAGGGTCAACTCTCCAACTTGAGCTTAGTGAGAAAACAAAACAATGCAACAAACATATGCATGCATTCAATTCATATCTTTGGTCTGGTTTATAAGTTTGCAACGTGCTATAGAAATGTTTGGTGGCCCCCGCACCTCTATACACGAGTGTGTGAATCCGCCCAATGGATCAAACACCATTGCCGTCCCACATGCACCCACCATAGAATAGAGATAGAGCTAAAGTGTTTGGATCAAACACCGCCAACACTTCCCCTTATGCCCTACCCATACCAACACATAAGCCCCTATTGGCGAGGGCTTGCAAACTGGGCTCGCAACTAACCAATCCTAATGTCAAACAGTGTATCCAAGGCCTCACCCCAGCATCCCTCAATACGTCCATAGAGATAGAGCTAAGGGCCCCCAGCAGAGTCAGAGACCATATGATTTGAGACCACCTCCCCTGATACCCTACGACGTAATAGTTCTGCTAAGGTAATGGCGATACGACGATGTTAGTGGGCAAGACTTGAGTAGAGATAGAGCTAGAGTTTGGTGATGAGGTCAAACACCACCATGCCACGTCCTCCCCCTGATGCTCCACTTGCATCCAACACATCAACCACACACATACATTCACATGCCTAGCATCATCATCATCAACATGTTATAAATAAACAAAATTAAATATACATGAACAGTAATAGCAGAAACATTGGATGACATGTGAGATGCACATTGCAAGCGTACAAGCATAGAATCAATCATGGCATTGGACTCAATAAAGTAAACAGCTTATTATTATCCAATTAGTTTAGGTCTTGTTCCCCCACCTTTGATCGATGGTTGTTCCTCTTCCAAGCTTTGTAAATCACTTTTGGACCACTTGAAAACCTAATAAATTTATGGATTCTAAGTTAGAGTTTATATTCATTAATTACAGTGTTTAAATGTCCCATCTAAAATCAATCAGACCTCTATAAACTGAGTGGTCGCAGGTGTGACTGCACCTGTGGTCTCAATTTCTATGACCACAGGGTGTGGGGTCGATACATGTGGTCGCATATCATGCGACCATACACATGTGACCACACCCACCCTAAAACCTTCCGGAGGGCGTGTGGTAGAACATACGTGCCTCGTGTGGTTGATCAAACTGCGACCCCACGAGTGCTGATCGATTTTTCACTCTTAATCCAATACATTCATGTCTTGATTCCTTGGCCTATCATTATGATCCTTCCTATGATTGTTCTATGACTTAAAATTTACACTTTTACATAATTCTTCACTTTAATCCATTCTCCAAGGATCCCTTAGAGTTTTGTCCATGGTCTTAGTATTTAGATCTTACTTTGAATCACTATCTCCTCCATGAATTATTCTAAGCATTCAACTGATGTAAGGGATGTTTTCATACCTTAAACTTGTTGAAGAATCAAAGCTCTCTCTGAAATTCCTTCTCCTAGTCTTCCTCTTCAATTCTCCTTCTCTTCCTCCTCCTCTCTTCGTCTCTCTTTTAGTTTGAGTTCTAAAATAATGAAAGATGCTAAGGGACGTCCTATATATGTAGGGAAACCCTCCATATAGAGTCCTACTTTGATTAGGAAAGAACCCCCTTCAGATTAGGAAGGTTTCCTAATCACGGAGTCAGTTATAACATCGTATGATCGCACGTTGGGTCGCAGAACATGTCGACCACACTTCCAAAAACTGCGACCACACATCCCAGACTCCAGTGGTCTCATTATTCTGAGGTGTGGTCGACCCCACCTGTTTAGGTATGTGACCACACGCTCCTAATTAGATGATTTTAGGTTTAATTTCATACCTAGCCTTGTGGTTTCTTCACGCATTTGGTCCGCTTGGTCTGACCATGATAGGAAGACCTGATACAAGGTGGTAAGATCGGGTTAGTACGATACGGGTCTTACAACTCCCCCCCTCTTATATAAATTTAGTCCTCAAAATTTACACATACCTTCCTAATCGAAAAGGTGAGGATATTTCTTTCGCATAGCATTCTCTTCTTCCCATGTGATCTCTTCCACATCTTAGCTCCTCCAAGTAACTTTAACATAGTAAACGTCACGGTTGCGTAGATGTTGAACCTTTCGACTGGTAATTTCGATTGGTGCTACTTCTAATGTCAAATCATCAGTTAGACCGGTGGATCCGCAGTTAGGACGTTTGTTGGATCTCGGATGTACTTCTTCAGTAATGAGATATGAAATACATAATGCACACTTAACATGGATGGGGTAGTGCTAACTGACACGCCACCTTTCCACATTTAGCTAGAATCTCATATGGCCCGACGTACCTCGGACTTAGCTTTCCTTTTTTTCCGAACGGTTTTAAGCCTCACATAGGTGATATTTTCAGGAATACCTTATCACCTACGACGAACTCAAAGTCTCGACGTCAATTATCTGCATACTATTTCTGACGATTCTGAGATGTTTTAAGTCTTTCTCTGATTATGTCGACTACTTTGTAAGTTTCTTCCACAAATTCAGGGTCCACAATTCTCCGTTCTCCAATTTTGTTCCAAAACAAAGGAGTTCGACATCTCCTGCCATACAGTGCTTCATAGGGTGACAATTGTATAGTAGCCTGATAGCTGTTGTTATAGGCGAACTCGATCAATGGTAGCTTCTCATCCCATGATCCTTTGAAATCAATAACACAAGTTCAGAGCATGTCTTCTAGAATCTGAATAGTACGCTCTGACTGTCCATCAATCTGAGGGTGAAATGCGTGCTAAACTTCAATGTAGTTCCCATAGCCTTCTACAAAATCCTTCCCAGAACCTTGAGGTAAAGCGTGGGTCTCTATCGGACACGATGCTTTCAGGTACACCATGTAATCTGAAAATATCATCCACATATAGCTTAGCTAACCTCTCTAGGGTATACTGAGGTCGTATAGCTATGAAATGAGCTGACTTGGTCAAACGATCCACAATCTAAACCGCGTTAACTACTTAGGAACCCGGTGACGAAGTTCATAGTGATGAAGTCCCATTTCCATGCCGGTTCTGGTAGTGGTTGCAACAATCCTGCAGGTCTTTGCCTTTCAGCCTTTACCTGCTGAAAATTCAGGCATTGAGACACAATTTAGCTACATCCGCTTTCATTCCTCTCGACCAATAGAGTTTTTAAATCATGTCACATCTTTGTGCTTCTAGGGTGTACTGAATACGCAGTGGTGTGGGCTTCCTTCATAAGTTTTTTGCTCTGATACCAAGTTGTCACTTCAAGGAACACATACTCTCCCTTTATATCTTAACACCTTTTTAAGGTCCAAGGTGAAGTCAGGGTTGGTCCTACGTTTTTCAAGGTCTTCTTGCACTGTTCTCAGATAGGGTTCTGATTTAATAGCTTCTTTCACTTCGTCTAATAGATTAGGTACAATCTTCAATGTAGCAAACATGTTTGAGAATAGATGAATAAACCCTTGGTCAGTTGATTCATCTAGAATATCAATCATGAACTGCTCTTTATAGTAACTAAATACTCTTCCTGTGACACACACTACAGCATTTGTACTAGCTTCTTCTTAGGATTTTATCATAGCTTTCCTACTTAATACGTCAGCAACTACATTAGCTTTTCCTCGATGATACTGGGTATTGCAATCATAATCCTTCAGTAATTCTAGCCATCTTCTCTGTCTCATGTTTGACTCCTTCTGATTAAAAAGATGAGTGAGACTCTTATGATCTGATTTAATTTGAAATTTCTCTCCATATAAATAATGTCGCCATATCTTGACAGCATGTACCACCGCTACTAACTCCAAGTCATGAGTCGGGTAACTCTCTTCATGCTCCTTCAGTTGTCTTGAATCATATGCAATCACGGCTTCACCTTGCATTAACTTGCATCCTAAACCCAATCCAAAAGCATCGATGTATAGGGTAAAAGGTTTTCTTGGTGCCAGAACGATCAAGATGGGAGCTGATATCAACCTTGCTTTTAGAGCCTGGAAACATTCTTCACACTTGTCAGTCCAAATAAACTCCTCTCCTTTCCTAGTTAGCTTGGTAAGAGATATTGCGATTCTAGAGTAGTCCTCTATGAATCATCTATAATAACCAGCTAAACCCAAGAAACTTCTGATCTTTGCAATGTTCTTTAGGTGTTTCTCACCATACGATTACTTCTATCTTAATAGGGTCCACCTTTAATCCCTTTTGATGATGCTACGTGTTCCAAGAAGATCACTTTATTTAATCAAGTCTCATATTTCTTGGACTTGACATAAATCTTCTCCCTTCTCAGCTGTTGTGAAGCTGATCTAAAATTTTTTATAGGACTTTCTTCATCTTTGAAATAAACCAATATATAGTCTATGAAACTATATCCGATGCGTCCAATACATCATGAAACACCCGGTTCATAAACTCCATAAAATATGCTGGAGCGCTGGTTAATCCCAATGATATACCCAGGAACTCATAATGCTCATTCCCGATTTTAAAAACTATCTTTGGAATATCGCTGTCCAAATTCTTCAGCTGATGATATCTTGACCGAAGATCAATCTTAGAAAATACCTTTGCTCCTTGCAACTATTTAAACAAGTCATTGATCTGGGGTAGTGGATATCGGTTCTTGATCGTGAGCTTGTTCAATTCTCGGTAGTCTATACATAGACGAACACTACCATCCTTCTTCTTTATGGGCCACACTAGTGCTTCCCAGGTGGTATACTGGACTGGATTAAACCTTAGTCTAATAATTCTTGTAGTTGAGTCTCCAGTTCATTCAATTCTATCAGAGCTATTCTATAGGGTGCCTTAGACATAGGTGTCGTCCCTGGTAACAAGTTAATAACGAACTCGGTCGTACGATCAGGTGGTAACCCGGGTAAGTCTCCTACAAACACATCAGGGAATTTACACATCACATCAATATCTTCCTTCTATCATGCTTCTTTAGTAACGTCCACCACAAGTACCATATATCCAACTCTTTTCTTTTCAAGGCATCTCTTCGCCTTTAGTGCAGAGAGGATAAGCCTTTGCTTCCTAGGCAACATGTTTCCAATAAAACTAAATTATGTGCCGTCTTTATTCTTAAAGGACAACCTCTTCTATGCACATAATAACTTTATAGATTGTTGAGACAACCAGTCTATCCCCAACATGACGTCGAAGTCTGCCATCTCAAGTAGAACTAGGTTGCATCTCAATTCTGTCCATCCATACGATTCGAACATTGTTCATAATACTCACCTATGCAACATTTAGTCCAAAAGGGCTTAAACTATCAAATCTGGTTTAAAGTTCTTAAGAGCTTGTCTAGTTCCTTCATCTCTTATGATTTTTCAAAGACTAACGCCAATAATCTCATATCCCAAAAAGTTCATTAGCTTGCACGTCTTTTATCATTGCTATTCTACCCTGATCTCTCTATCATATACCTCGAAAAGTACCTTGTGATTGTTACTCACTTCATATCCCAAGTTTACCTATAAGCATTAGGGTATATGCTTATAATTTCATTAATTCTGTCAAACCTTCTTGGTCTTTACTTAATCATTTCATTTAACATTGGGCGTAACTCAATATTACTTGTACTAATCCGAATACTATCAATGCCACCATTTTCGATTTCATACTTGCATCCACTCTTAGATATGCCTTTAGAAATCTTCTTCCTTGTCAAACTTCATACCGATATAGCCATCTTTAATTCTATTTGAGTGTTATCTACTATTTACTAGCTGCACTTGGAAGTTTTCACTTCTTGCTCATGCACTCTTTTACAGACCATGACTCCTATCCATCCATTCAGTAATCTCAAAATAGATTCTCCATTGCTTTATCTGAGGTCTCTTGGCTATAGCATCTAATCTGAATTCAATCGTTTTACCTTCAATAATTCCCTTATTAACTAAGTATCTTTATCAAAGAAGGTCGAGAAATGTAAGAATCAGAATGTTTATCCAAAAGCGATTCACTTCTTTTTTTTGAATTTAATACAATGATGATCATTTATTTTATCTAGTGGACCTAGAAGAGTAAATCTATGATAATCCAACCATCATCCAAAGGTCATTAAGTTGCACGGTGGTCCAAATATATGGAAATAGAGGTTTTACAGTTCTAACCTCATGGTTGCAGGTTCTATCGAGTATATAATGCCATTGGTTAAGGCACTACAGGAGTAAATCTGGAGAAGTTTGGTACATCAATAAATCAGGTATAAATAAAAAAAGATGTACGTTCAAAATGATTAAACCTTTAACTATTCATTCAGTTGATATCTTTATTCATGTTATCGATCTTGAGAGTAGCTTAGATTGGTATAATTAGGACTAATTCTAAGGAAACAATATCTATAACTCCAATTGACAGGTTGAATTGAGAAGGTATCCTGTCAAGGCACGAGAATTTAAAATCAGGTATGTGCATCCTCTATATTCATAAGAGTAAATCAATGGATGCACCGCATCCTATATAAACCTCTCTAGTTATATGGCCACAATAGATTTGATCCCGTACAGAAAACGTCCGAGGCTTCATCTTCAGAAGACATTCTTCAACCCTTGTCGGATTATTCTGCCTTCGTGTTTGGGTTCCTATGGCTTGCTCCTACAGTCCATTCAACATGCATTCCATGGTCTAGAACCATGAATCACCCACCTAAATAGCTTTCATGTATTCTCCCATGGTTTTCCATGAAAACCTAACCATGGGTTGATGATTTGGGTTTCTTCGAGATCACACTCTCATCATTATCTAACCTAAGGCCTGTAGAAACTCATGGAATTAGTATCCATACCTGAGAAGAACACTCCTTCTCTGCAACTCTTCTCATTTTGCTTTCTTCTCTACCTTGTTTCTCTTCTTCTTCTCTTCCTTCTCTTCTCTTTCTCCCAATTCAATTAGGGTTGTAAAAGGAGTGAAAGAGGCTTAGGGACGTCCTTTAAATATAGTAGAAACATCCTAAAATAAG
The DNA here is from genome assembly GCA_028583415.1 of Protea cynaroides. Taxonomy (NCBI): domain Eukaryota; kingdom Viridiplantae; phylum Streptophyta; class Magnoliopsida; order Proteales; family Proteaceae; genus Protea; species Protea cynaroides. The sequence goes on along the minus strand of CM053273.1, from coordinate 56,556,733 downwards.
TCCCTTTGAGATTAGGAAAGAATCCTAATCGAAATTATGAAAATTTCTTAATTTCAGTTTCGGCGGCAACTGAGGGTCGATGATCCTGTCGACCCTAGGTTTCCTAAAGTGTCCGACCCTCCCTGTAAAACAGAGGGTCTGACTTTCTGTCTTGGGGGGGTCCGACCCTCCCTTGTTGGGTATGCGACCCTCCCCCTAATTTAAGTGTTTTTGGGCAGATTTGATATGGGATCACGATCTCCTTCATGCCCTTGGTCCATTTGACTCAATCATGATGGGTAAACCTGGTTCAAGGTGGTAAGACCGGGTTAGTTTGATACGGGTCTTACACTCTTCCTCTTCTTTATTCGTCCTCTACTTCGTCTTTCATCATGTCCTTTTTTCTTTTTCTTCTTCATTCTTCTTCTTCCGTCTTCTTTTTCCTTCTTCTTCTTCATTTTTCTTCTTCATTCTTCTTCTCGTGCATCTTCTTATTTTTCTTCTTCTTCGTTCTTCTTCTGTTTTCCACCTTTCTGTGACACTATGGGTTACGATCATCTCATGTGTTATCATCTAAGTTTTATTCTTCTAATAATCTGATTTGAAGACCCAACTCCTTCTTAGGATTAAGCTACTCTCTAGCATCATCGCATTTGGATTCCTTCTGTATCTAGAAGATGCGGTTGAGATTGAGTGTTGGGTTTGCAACTCAAATTGTTAGAAGAATAAAATATTGATGCTAACTGCATGAGATGATCGAGATCCTTACTATCATAAAATGGTGCAAAATGTGCTCGTGTTCTTTGAATTAAAATGAAGAAGAAGAAGAATGAAGCTGAAAGACGAAAAGAAGAAGAAGAAGAAGAGGAGGAAACGAGAAGAATAAAGATGAAGAAAGAAGTAGAATGAAGAAGACAGAGGAACAGAAAGAAAGAAAATAAAAAGATGAAGAAGAAGAAAAAGAAGAAGAATGAAGAATGAAGAAGAAAAAGAAAGAAAAAGAATGAAGATAAAGAAAAAGAAGAAGAAGATGAAGATTGAATAATGATGAAGAAAAACGAAGAAAAAAATAGAAGAATAAGTAGAAGAGGTCGAATAAAGAAGAAGAATGAAGAAAAGAATTAGAAAGAAGAAAAAAGAACATAGAAGAAGAAGAAGAATGAAGAAGAAGAATGTAGAAGAAGAATGAAGAACAAAGAAGAAGAATGAAGAATGAAGAAAACGACGAGAAAAAAGAACAGAGAAGAAGAAGAATGTAGAAGAAAAATGAAGAATAAAGAATGAAGAAGATAGAATGATGAAGAAAAAGAAGAAGATGAAGAAAGTAGTTGAAAGAAGAAGAAGAATGAAAAAGAAAGAAGAAGAAAAAGTTGAACAAGAATGAAAAAGAAAGAAGAAGAATCAGAAGAAATTTTCCACAAAAAAAATAAAAGTTGTTGAAGGGCGCTCACGCACTTCTGAAGTGCGCTGGCGCCCTTCTGAAGGGCGTTGGCGCACTACCTCTTTTTCTTCTATATTCTTCTTCCACTTCTTCTTTCATCATGTCCTTTTTTCTTTTTCTTCTTCATTCTTCTTCTTCCGTCTTCTTTTTCCTTGTTCTTCTTCATTCTTCTTTTTCATTCTTCTTCTGTTTTCCACCTTTCTACGACACTATGGGTTATGATCATCTCATATCTTGGCATCCAAGTTTGATTCTTCTGACAATTTGATATGAAGACCCAACTCCTTCTTAGGATTAAGCTACTCTCTAGCACAATCACATTTTGATTCCCTCTGCATCTAGAATGTGCGGTTGAGATTGAGTGTTGGGTTTGCAACTCAGATTGTCAGAAGAACAAAATTTGGATGCTGAATTGCAGATGATCGTGAACCATATTGTTATAAAATGGTGCAAACTGTGCCCGTGCTTTTTAAAAGAAGAAGAAAACGAAGATGAACAATGAAAAAGGCGGAAAAAGAAGAATAAGAAGAAGAGGACGAAACATGAAGAATGACGAAGAAGAAAGAAGAAGAATGAAGAAGAATGAAGAAGAAAGAGGAAGAGAAAGAAGAAAAATATTGAAGAAAAAAGATGAAGCAGAAGAAAAGGAAGAAAAAGAAGAAGAATGAAGAAGAAGAAGAAGAAGAAGAAGAAGAAGAAGAAGAAGAAGAACGAAGAAGAAAAAGAAAGAATAAGATTGAAGACGAAGAAAAAGATGATGAAGATTGAAAAATGGCGAAGAAAATAGAAGAAAAAGAAGAAGAATAAGTAGAAGAAGTCGAATAAAGCAGAAGAAGAAGAATAAAGAAGTAGAAGATGAAGAAGAATGAAGAAAACAACGAGAAAGAAGAAAAAAGAACATAGAAGAAGAAGAAGAAGAATAAAGAATAAGTATGTAGAAGAAGAATGAGGAATAGGGAAAAAGAATGAAGAATGAAGAACAAGAATGAAAAAAAGAATGAGAAAAGAGAACATAGAAGAAGAAGAATGAAGAAGAAGAATGTAAAAGAAGCATGAAGAACAAAGAAAAAGAATGATGAAGAAGAATGTAGATGTCACACCCCAATTCCGCACTGTACAGAATAGTGTGATGAACCGCTAGCAAACCAACGGTTCAACCAGGATCTCGAGTAGGCTATCCCCGCGTTATCTAAACTCCCATACATCCGTAATCATAATCAGAGTAAATACACAATAGCGGAAATCTCATAATAAAATAAACTAAGAATCTACAGTGATATAAATATTAAATAGCAAATTATTCTGTATCAACTGAGACATAGATAATTATCAAATACATGTCTTTATTAAATTCAAATAAAGAAAACTAAGAAAATATCTAATCGAATACACATGAGTTGCACTCGCAAGAGGAGTCATGTGTATCCCCTTCAGCTTCAGCTTCCATCGCCGCCACATTCCCGTACGCTGGAGCATTCATGTAATCTTCAACTGTATAACCTGCATCATCAACTAAAAATATTCGACGTCGAGGGGGTGAGCACACATCACGGCTCAGTGAGTAGACAAAACAATGCAACAATACATATGCATGCAATCAATTCATGTCTTTGGTCTGGTTTATAGTTTGCAATGCGCAATAGAAAGGTTGGGTGGTCAAAGGTTAACGTCTATTGACCCAGCCTCTATACACAGGGTGTGGAAGTCCGCCCGAAGGTTAACGTTTATCGTCGTCCCCATCCACCCTAACCATGACATTATACAACAAAGGTTAACGTTTATTGCTATATAATACCATACCAACACGTAAGCCCCTATTAGCGAGGGCTTGCAAACTGGGCTCGCAACTAACCAATCCTAATGCCAAACAGTCTATCCAAGGCCTCACCCCAGCATCCCTCAGAATGTCCATAGAGATAGAGCTAAGGCCCCCGATAGAGTCAGAGACTACAAGGACCGAGACCACCTCCCCTGATACTCTACGACATAATAGTTCTGCTAAAGTAATGGCGATACGACGATTCTAATGCACAAGACTTGAGTTAGAGATAGAGATAAAGTGCTGAGACCCGCCAAAGGTTAACGTTTATTGACGTTCTCATCACACCTCCCCTGATACTCGCTCGTATCAAGTACACCAACCACACACATATAATCACATGCCTATTCCTATCATCATCATCATCATGTTATAAACAATAAAGTAAATATGCATGAACAAATAATAGAAATATTGGATGACATGTTGTATGCACATTACAAACATATTCGCATAGAATCAATCATGGCATTGGACTCAAGAAATAGAAACAGTTTGTTATTAACCAATTAGTTTAGAGTTCTGTTTCCTCACCTTAGCTTGCTAATAGATACTTTTCCAAGCTTTAGAATCACCTTTATAATGTTATTATATTGCTAGAAGACCTAACAAAGTCGATAGAATTTAATTAGAATTAATTCTAAATTTAAAAACCTTCCCGTCAACTGAGGGTCGGAGGTAGGGTCGGAGTCATGATCGACCCTGGGTGCGACCCTCCCCAAATTCTGAACTTCCCGAACACTGAGGGTCGATGGTCAGGATCACCTAGGGTCGGATGATCATCGACCCTCGGTGCGACCCTCGGTGTACTTTGGTCAATTTCCCTCTTTTAGTCCATTCTTCGTGCTTGGGATCTTATGGCTTGCTCCTACATTCCATGCTATATTCATTCCATGGTCTGAAACCATGAATCATCCATCTAAAATAGTTTTCATACATTCTTCTATGGTTTCCATGAAAACCTAACCATGGTTGATGGTTTGGGTTTCTCCGAGATCACATTCTCATCAATATCTAACCTAAGGTCTGTAGAAACTCATGGAATTAGTATCCATACCTGAGAAGAATACTCCTTCTCTGCAACTCTTCTCTTTTGGCTAAATTCTCTTCTCTTTCTCTTCTTCCTCTTTTCCTTCTCTTCTCTTTCTCTCAATTCAATTAGGGTTGTGAAATGAGTGAAAGAGACTTAGGGACGTCCTTTAAATAGAGTAGGAACATCCTAAAATAAGTCCCTTTGAGATTAGGAAAGAATCCCAATCAAAAATTAGGAAATTTCCTAATTTCAGTTTCGGCAAAAATTGAGGGTCGATGGGAGGGTCGATGATCCCATCGACCCTAGGATTCAAGATTTTCGACCCTCCCTTCAAATTTGAGGGTCTTACTTTCTGTTCTTGGGGAGTCCGACCCTCCTTGGCTGGGTATGCAACCCTCCCCTAAAACTAAGTGTTTTTGGATCGATTTGATACCTGGGATCTCGATCTCATTCACGCCCTTGGTCCATTTGACTCGACCATGATAGGTAAACCTGGTTCAAGGTGGTAAGACCGGGTTAGATTGACACGGGTCTTACAACTCCCCCCTACTTATAAAAATTTCGTCCTCGAAATTGTATATCTTCTGAATCAAATAAGTGAGGGTATTGCTTTCGCATAGCATTTTCTTCTTCCCAAGTAATTTCTTCCGTGTCTCTACTTTTCCATGTGACCTTAACATAATAGATATCTCGGTTGCGTAGTCGTTGAACCTTTCAACTGGTGATTTCAGTTGGCGTTACTTCAAAGATCAAATCTTCAGTCAAATCAGGTAAGTCTTCGGTCAAAACGTGCGTTGGATCCTTGACATATTTCTTCAATAGGGAAATGTGAAATACATCATGCACACTTGACATAGATGGTGGTAGTGCTAACTGATAAGCCACTTTTCCACGCTTAGATAGAATTTCGTACGGTTTGATATATCTTGGGCTTAGTTTCCCTTTCTGCCCGAACCTTTTCAATCCTCGCATAGGTGATACTTTCAAGAATACTTTATTACCTACGGCAAACTCAAGATCTCTGCGTTGAGTATCTGCATATTGCTTCTGACGATTCTGGGCTGTTCTTACTCTTTCCTTGATAATGTCGACCAATCGGCAGGTTTCTTCGACAAACTCCGGCCCAACAATACTACGCTCTCCAACTTCATTCCAAAACAAAGGAGTTCGACACTTCCTACCATATAGTGCTTCATAAGGTGACATCTGTATAGTAGCCTGATAGCTATTGTTATAAGCGAACTCGATCAATGGTAACTTTTCATCCCATGATCCTTTGAAATCAATTACACATGCTCGTAGCATATCTTCTAGAATCTGGATTGTACGCTCTGATTGTCCATCTGTCTGTGGGTGGAATGCAGTACTGAACTTCAACGTTGTACCCATAGCCTTTTGCAATCCTTCCCAAAACTTGGAAGTAAATTGTGGATCTCTATCAGACACAATGCTTTCTGGAACACCATGTAATCGGACAATATTATCCACATACAGCTTTGCTAACCTTTCCAGGGTATACTGAGGTCGTATCGGTATGAAGCGAGCTGTTTTAGTCAGACGGTCCACAATCACCCAAACTGTGTCAACTACTCAAGGAGTCAGTGGTAGTCCTGTGACGAAGTCCATAGTGATGCAGTCACATTTCCATGCTGGTTCCGGTAATGGCTGTAACAGTCCTATGGTTCTTTGTCGTTCAGCCTTTACTTTCTGACAATTGAGGCATTGAGACACGAACTTGGCTACATCTGCTTTCATTCCCCTCCACCAATATAGTTTCTTTAGATCATGATACATTTTTGTACTTCCAGGATGTATCGAATAGATGGTGGTATGGGCTTCTTTCATCAGTCGGTGTCTAATGTCCATACTTTCTGTTTCAGGTACACATATTCTTCCTTTGTATTTCAGTACTCTCTGTTCGTCCAAGGTGAACTCAAGATTAGTCCTACCTTTCTCGATATCTTCTTGCACTGTTCTCAGATAAGGATCTGATTTGATAGCTGTCTTCACTTCATCCATTATGTCCGGTATAATCTTCAATGCAGCGAACATATTTGAAAACCGATGAATGAACCCTTGGTTGGCTGATTCATCCATTGCGTCTATCACATACTGCTCATTTCCGTGTTTAAATACCATTCCGGTCGTACACATTGCTGCAGTTGTGCTACCCTTTCCTTGCGATTTTATCATTGCTTTTCTGCTTAACGCATCCGCTACTACATTCGCTTTTCCCGGATGATACTGGATATCACAATCATAGTCTTTCAATAGTTCCAACCATCTTCTTTGTCTCATATTCAATTCCTTCTGATTAAATAGATAAGTAAAACTTTTATGGTCTAACTTAATCTGGAATTTCTCTCCGTATTGGTAATGTCTCCATATCTTGACAGCATGCACTACTGTCGCTAGCTCCAGATCATGAGTGGGATAATTTTTCTCGTGTACCTTTAACTGTCTTGAAGCATACGCAATTACTTGCTCTCCTTGCATAAGCACACGCCCTAGTCCCAATCCCGACGCATCAGTGTATAAAGTAAATGTTTGTCCTGGAACGGGAATAGTCAAAATCAGAGCGGATATCAATCTGGTCTTCAGCGTTTGGATACTCTTTTCACATTTATCGGTCCACACGAACTTCTCACCTTTCTTAGTCAAACTAGTGAGAGTTACGGCAATCCGGGAATAGTCTTCTACAAATCTCCGATAATAACCAGCTAGACCCAGAAAACTTCTAATCTCTGAAACGCTCTTTGGTGCTTCCCACTTTACAATAGCCTCGATCTTGCTGGGGTCCACTTTGATTCCTTCAGCAGATACTACATGGCCTAAGAAGGCGACTTCACTTAGCCAAAACTCACACTTTGAAAATTTGGCATATAGCTTCTCTTTCCTTAAACGCTGTAGGGTAGCGTTTAGGTTCTTGATATGAGTTTCTTCGTCCTTGGAGTATACCAATATATCATCAATAAATACTATAACCGACGTATCCAACATGTCATGGAAAACCCGGTTCATTAGTTCCATAAAAGTTACGGGTGTGTTTGTTAATCCAAAAGACATGACCAAGAACTCATAATGTCCGTATCTGGTCCTGAAAGCTGTCTTAGGAATATCACCCTCTTTAATTCAATTAATGGTAGCCCGATCGAAGATCGATCTTAGAAAATACCTTTGCTCCTTGCAACTGATCGAACAAGTCAACGATCCGTGGTAATGAATATCGATTCTTGATTGTCAGTTTATTCAACTCCCGATAGTCGATGCATAATCGAATGCTACCGTCCTTTTTCTTCACAAATAACACCGGCGCTCCCCATGGTGATATACTGGGTCGAATATAACCCTTGTCCAGCAGTTCTTGTAGTTGCACTTTCAGTTCCTTCAGTTCAGTAGGAGCCATTCTATAAGGTGCTTTTGATATAGGTGCGGCTCCAGGTACAAGATTTATCACAAACTCTATGGCTCGATAGGGTGGTAATCCTGATAGTTCCTCTGGGAATACGTCGGGATAATCCCGCACGACTTCAATATCTTCCATTTGTGGTACTTCCTTGGTTAGGTCGACCACTGATACTAGATATCTGACTGCCCCTTTCTCGAGGCATATCTTAGCCTTTAGTGCTGAGAGTATGAGCTTGCATCTACGGGGAAGTTTGGTTCTCGTAAAACTAAATTCTGCTCCTGCTTGGTCTTTAAATGTTAGCTTCTTTTTGGTGCATAGTAGGTTTTCCGAATGCCGAGCTAACCAGTCCATTCCCAAGATGACGTCAAAGTCTGCCATTTCAAGTTGTATCAAGGTTGCATCTAAGATTTTCTCACCAATGCGGACTGGACATGGTCCATATCCTTTCTCTAATTCCACTTCTAACCCCATAGGTGACCGTACAAGTAATTTGTAGTTTAATATTTTGATGGGTAAATTTATCTTCTTTTCGAATGACACAGATATAAATGAATGAGTAGCTCCTGAATCAAAGAGTACTCTGGCGGGTGCGCCATTTATAGGTACGATACCTGTGATTTATTTTAACTTAGTCTACTTGCTCACACAATGTAATTACAACTTCAAAAAGTTTCGGTCATACCTGTGACCACATTGGGTGATGCGGCTGCATCCTCGGATGTAACAGCATATACCCGTCCCTGATGGAATTGCTTCTTGGGCTTGGGGCACTCTCTTGCCATATGTCCTGGTTGGTTGCAGTTATAACACTTCGGACTTTCAGAATTTGGCTTTGGCTGAGGTTGAGTCCCTGGAGTAGTCTTGGTTGCAGCATTAAAATTCTGAGGGCCAAAAGGCTTATATGTCTTGTTATTGCCTCCGTTATAAGAATTTCCAGCTGGCCTTTTGATACCCCGGTTCTGTGTGAAATAACTTTCCTTCTGGCTCGATTCAATGACTCGAGCTATTTGGACAGCTTCATTATAAATCTTCTTTTCCAAGCCCAGAACGTGTTCTCTGATGCTTCCTCTTAGTCCCGTGACGAACCTACGGGTTTTGGTTTCTTCTTCCTGCATACTCAGTGGTGCGAAGAAAAATAGCTCTTCATAACGCTGTTGGTATGCATCCACTGACATCTGTCCCTGATATAGACTCAGAAACTCCTTCTCCATAGAATCTCTGAAGCTTCGTGGAAAATATTTCTCGAAGAAAGCTTCTTTATAAACAACCCAAGTCAGTTGGGCGTGCTTGGTGAATAGATAGTCCCGGGTAGATTTTCACCAGTGATGTGCATCGCCTTTGAGCATGAAGGTGGCACATAATACTTTTTCTTCCTCTGTAATAGTCATCATGAGGAAATTTCTCTCCATTTCGTCTATCCAGTGTGCTGGTCATAATGGATCAGACGGCTTGCCATTAAATTCCCTAGGCTTCATCTTCAAAAACCTCTCAACCAATCGAGAGTGATCCATCTGATTTTGGTATGCCCCAATCAGAGGGGGTGGATACTGATAATTAACCTGAGCTGCTTCCGGCCCTGGTACTGGAATCTGTGCAGCCGGTTGTTGAGGTGTCTGAGGTGCTGGGTGGTTACCCACCGGTGCTGCACTGGCTTGCCCCGTCTGCATGGGTGTAGTATGAGCAGCCTGAAACATAATTTCCATTGCAACCTGCATCTGAGCCTGTGCGTGTTGCATCTGTTGTAGCTGCTGAGCTAGGTTCATAACTACGGTTGCTAGTTTCGGTGGTGGAGGTGGCAAATTTATAGGATTTTCCTGATCTGGGTTGCCGGTAACATATACATTCTCTTGGCTAGTTTCCTCCACATGTGGTGGTGGTGGAACTGCATTTCGGCTCTATCTGGTTACTCTTCTTCCAGACATATTTTCCTTCTGAGATGGGTGGTGCCTGAAAATCATCAAAATAGGTGAGGCAATCATTTATACTTCATGTAGGCACCTTAACCGATACAAAATTTCAAAATTTTCAAATCATTCTGTGAAAAATACTGTCTTTTCTATGCAGGGTCGATGGTGAGGGTCGATGGTATGTCCGACCCTTAGTATCCGACCCTGGGAATAACCTGTTCTTCCCGAGCTGAGGGTCGATGTGAGGGTCGATGGGTGTCCGACCCTCAGTTTCGACCCTTAGTTTTCTATCAGATTCCCGAGAGCCGAGGGTCGATGGGAGGCTCGATTCGAGGGTCGATGGTTCTAGTCGAATTGTCCGACCCTCGGACTAAAAATCAGATTTTTAAGATCCGATTTTGGGTCATTTCTTATTATTTCCCTCCCGTTTCGACTCGTCTCTCCTCTCTGAGTTGCTACAATGCTACTCTACTATTTTTTGTCGGTTTGACTCCGGGTTTCGACGTCCACGTCATCCATACAGGTATGTTCTCTCATTTTTACCTGTTTTTAGGTTTTATTTTCTAGGTTTTTGTCCATTTAACTTGTATTTTTCAAATTAAACTTTTTCCAACCGTAAAAATTTGATTTTTATTGGGGGCTTTTGTTATTGGTATCTCGAGGAACGAAAGCCCTCAAAAATTTTTGAATTTCATCGGTTGGTTATCGAGAAACTCAAAAATTTGTCATTTTTGCCCTAATTTGTCAAAATTTTTGATTTCTTGAAATTTCTTCAAATTGGTCTTCGTGGGTTTCCATTTCCTACTGTGTGAGTGTCGTAGGGTGTGTTGGAACCTAAGTAAGTCCTCCTGCCCACGTGTATGGTGCAAAGTGAGTCTTCTGGGCAACTTACATCGTTAATTTCAGATTTTTGCCCTATTAACTCCTTGTCTCCATTTCTCTTTCTTATCTGCAGATACCATGGCTCGTACCAAGATACCCAGAGTTCATGACCCGCTTCGCTTTCGCTCTAATGAAGCTGAGGCACAGTATGCCAACTATGCCTGTAAGAAAGTGGATGGTGGTCGTATGGTGAACTTGGCTGAGCTAGCCTTGTTCAACGTAGAGAGAGCATTTGGTGACATGGGGTGGCTCCCTATCATCACCTACGACGCGTGCACATGTCAGAATTTGGTGCGCCAGTTCTATTGTAATCTCCAGGTGGTGGGGAATTACAATGACGTCGAGCATGGTCAAGAGTTGCGCATCACCAGTTACGTTAAAGGGGTGCACATTTCTTTTGATTATCGGCAACTGAACGATCTGTTGGGCATACCTTATGATGGCCCCATGGTGTACTGTACGCCTGGAGAGCCACAGTTTGTTTCTATGGAGATGAGGGCAAAGATTGACAATCAGCTATTACGACTTGATCGCTGGCAGATGAGAGCCTGTTACCTGCGTCCAGCTCCACGGGTCTTCTGCAAGATTATCCAGCATAATCTGATCCCGCAGAGTGGGCACTATGAGAGGGTTTCTCAGCTGACCCAGTTTTTGATATACAGTATCTTCACCAGATAGTCGGTCTGCCTTCCCTACATCATCATGCGGACAATGATTAGTGCTACATTATCCGGTCATAGGGGTAATCTACCCTATGGACGCATGATTACAGTCCTACTGACCCGTTTGGGGGTTGACCTGGTAGATGAGAAGATCCAGGAGAAGACCTTCTCGTCTCCTCTAGATTGGGAGGCTATCTGCAAGATGGGTATGCGGGATGCCCAAGTCAGTGATGAGGAGAGGAACGAGATGGTGCGCCCTCACACTCGCATCGAGATGGCTGACGTCGAGGCCGCTGCTGCCACTGCTAGAGCTCGTGTGGATCCTGTCGACGTTGACGACCGTATGTATATGGATGTTGACTCGATACCACCGCCTTCCCCTATACATGCGGCTGGAGTTGGTACTTCTTCTGAGGCGGCTCTTGCACCTGAGGTTGGTCTTTCTCATGCGACTGGTCCTTTACTCCCACCTTCTGACATGATGGAGATGTTACAGGAGATCAGGGAGGCTCAGCGCAGATCTGATCTGAGGATGGAGGAGTTGTTAGACGCTCAGCGTGTGAGAGTGGATGAGCTGTTAGCCGCCCATCGCATATCAGACACACGGATGGGAGAGCTTATAGAGGTACAGCGTGCGACTGATCGGAGGGTAGCCGATCTCACAGCTAGTCTACAGACGACCCAGACTCAGATAGCCTAGTTGACTAGAGTCTTTGCGGAGGACTATGATAGAGATCGTGAGGCCCCGCCTCCTCCTTCACCTCCAGCTTCTTGATTGTACTTTATTTTCTTGTACTACAGAGTAACTGTCCGGGTTGTAGACTGTACTCTACTTTAGTTGTGTATATACATTTTGTTTCTCTCTCTCATTGTATGTAACTTGTTTCCCCTTTAATAGATGCATTATTCTCTTTTTAAATTTGGTCTCAATCATCAATTTTGCTTACAGTGTGTTTATATTACTGTTTTTACTTTTATCCTATCTCAGTTCATAATTGCCTCGAATGTATGTAAGTTTAGCGGACAAGGCCTGAGATGCTCTGATACCAAGTCGTCACACCCCAATTCCGTACTGTACAGAATAGTGTGATGAACCGCTAGCAAACCAAGGGTTCAACCAGGATCTCGAGTAGGCTATCCCCGCGTTATCTAAACTCCCATACATCCGTAATCATAATCAGAGTAAATACACAATAGCAGAAATCTCATAATAAAATGAACTGAGAATCTACAGTGATATAAATATTAAATAACAAATTATTCTGTATCAACTGAGACATAGATAATTATCAAATACATGTCTTTATTAAATTCAAATAAAGAAAACTAAGAAAATATCTAATCGAATACACATGAGTTGCACTCGCAAGAGGAGTCATGTGTATCCCCTTCAACTTCAACTTCCATTGCCGCCACATTCCCGTACGCTGGAGCATTCATGTAATCTTCAACTGTATAACCTACATCATCAACTAAAAATATTCGACGTCGAGGGGGTGAGCACACATCACGGCTCAGTGAGTAGACAAAACAATGCAACAATACATATATGCATGCAATCAATTCATGTCTTTGGTCTGGTTTATAGTTTGCAATGCGCAATAGAAAGATTGGGTGGTCAAAGGTTAACGTTTATTGACCCCGCCTCTATACACAGGGTGTGGAAGTCCGCCCGAAGGTTAACTTTTATCGTCGTCCCCATCCACCCTAACCATGACATTATACAACAAAGGTTAATGTTTATTGCTATATAATACCATACCACCACGTAAGCCCCTGTTAGCGAGGGCTTGCAAACTGGGCTCACAACTAACCAATCCTAATGCCAAACAGTGTATCCAAGGCCTCACCCCAGCATCCCTCAGAATGTCCATAGAGATAGAGCTAAGGCCCCCGGTAGAGTCAGAGACTACAAGGACCGAGACCACCTCCCCTGATACTCTACGACATAATAGTTCTGCTAAAGTAATGGCGATACGACGATGCTAATGCACAAGACTTGAGTTAGAGATAGAGCTAAAGTGCTGAAACCTGCCAAAGGTTAACGTTTATTGACGTTCTCATCACACCTCCCCTGATACTCGCTCGTATCAAGTACACCAACCACACACATACAATCACATGCCTATTCCTATCATCATCATCATCATGTTATAAACAATAAAGTAAATATGCATGAACAAATAATAGAAATATTGGATGACATGTTGTATGCACATTACAAACATATTCGCATAGAATCAATCATGGCATTGGACTCAAGAAATAAAAAATAGTTTGTTATTAACCAATTAGTTTAGAGTTCTGTTTCCTCACCTTAGCTTGCTAATAGATACTTTTCCAAGCTTTAGAATCACCTTTATAATGTTATTATATTGCTAGAATACCTAACAAAGTCGATAGAATTTAATTAGAATTAATTCTGAATTTAAAAACCTTCCTGTCAATTGAGGGTCGGAGGTAGGGTCGGAGTCATGATCGACCCTGGGTGCGACCCTCCCCAAACTCTGAACTTCCCGAACACTGAGGGTCGATGGTCAGGATCACCTAGGGTCGGATGGTCATCGACCCTCGGTGTACTTTGGTCAATTTCCCTCTTTTAGTCCATTCTTCATGCTTGGGATCCTATGACTTGCTCCTACATTCCATGCTATATTCATTCCATGGTCTGAAACCATGAATCATCCATCTAAAATAGTTTTCATACATTCTTCTTCATGAAAACCTAACCATGGTTGATGGTTTGGGTTTCTCCGAGATCAAATTCTCATCAATATCTAACCTAAGGTCTGTAGAAACTCATGGAATTAGTATCCATACCTGAGAAGAATACTCCTTCTCTGCAACTCTTCTCTTTTGGCTAAATTCTCTTCTCTTTCTCTTCTTCCTCTTTTCCTTCCCTTCTCTTTCTCTCAATTCAATTAGGGTTGTGAAAGGAGTGAAAGAGACTTAGGGACGTCCTTTAAATAGAGTAGGAACATCCTAAAATAAGTCCCTTTGAGATTAGGAAAGAATCCCAATCGAAAATTAGGAAATTTCCTAATTTCAGTTTCGGCAGAAACTGAGGGTCGATGATCCCGTCGACCCTAGGATTCAAGATGTCCGACCCTCCCTTCAAATTTGAGGGTCTGACTTTCTGTTCTTGGGGAGTCCGACCCTCCTTGGCTGGGTATGCGACCCTCCCCTAAAACTAAGTGTTTTTGGGTCGATTTGATACCTGGGATCTCGATCTCCTTCACGCCCTTGGTCCATTTGACTCGACCATGATAGGTAAACCTGGTTCAAGGTGGTACGACCAGGTTAGATTGACATGGGTCTTACAGTAAAGAAGCATGAAGAAAAAAGAAAAAGATTGATCAAGAAAAAGAAGAAGAAGATGAAGAAAATAGTTGAAAGAAGAAAAATGAAAAAGAAAGAAGAAGAAAAAGTAGAAGAAGAACGAAAAAGAAAGAAGAAGAATCAGAAGAAATTTACCACAAAAAAAAAAAAGATGTAGAAGGGCGCTGGCGCACTTCTGAAGTGCGCTAGCACACTTCCTTTTCCTCTTCTTTATTCGTCCTCTACTTCGTCTTTCATCATGTCCTTTTTTCTTTTTCTTCTTCATTCTTCTTCTTCCACCTTCTTTTTCCTTCTTCTTCTTCATTTTTCTTCCTCATTCTTCTTCTCATTCATCTTCTTATTTTTCTTCTTCTTCGTTCTTCTTCTGTTTTCCACCTTTCTGTGACACTATGGGTTACGATCATCTCATGTGTTATCATCCAAGTTTTATTCTTCTGACAATCTGATATAAAGACCCAACTCCTTCTTAGGATTAAGCTACTCTCTAGCATCATCGTATTTGGATTCCTTCTGTATCTAGAAGATGCGGTTGAGATTGAGTGTTGGGTTTGTAACTCAAATTGTTAGAAGAATAAAATATTGATGCTAACTGCATTAGATGATTGAGATCCTTACTGTCATAAAATGGTGCAAAATGTGCTCGTGTTCTTTGAATGAAAAAGAAGAAGAAGAAGAATGAAGCTGAAAGACGAAAAGAAGAAGAAGAAGAAGAGGAGGAAACGAGAAGAATAAAGATGAAGAAAGAAGTAAAATGAAGAAGACAGTGGAACAGAAAGAAAGAAAATAAAAAGATGAAGAAGAAGAAAAAGAAGAAGAATGAAGAATGAAGAAGAAAAAGAAGAAGAATGAAGAATGAAGATAAAGAAAAAGAAGAAGATGAAGATTGAAAAATGACGAAGAAAAACGAAGAAAAAATAGAAAAATAAGTAGAAGAGGATGAATAAAGAAAAAAAATGAAGAAAAAACAACATAGAAGAAGAATAAGAATGAAGAAGAAGAATGTAGAAGAAGAATGAAGAAGAAGAATGTAGAAGAAGAATGAAGAATGAAGAAGAAGTCAAAGAAGAAGAAGAAAGAAGAAAACGACGAGAAAAAAGAATAGAGAAGAAGAAGAATGTAGAAGAAGAATGAAAAACAAAGAAGAAGAATGAAGAATAAAGAATGAAGAAGAAAAAATGATGAAAAAAAAGAAGAAGATGAAGAATGTAGTTGAAAGAAGAAGAATGAAAAAGAAAGAAGAAAAAGTAGAAAAAGAACGAAAAAGAGAGAAGAAGAATCAGAAGAAATTTACAAAAAAAAAAAAAATAGATGTAGAAGGGTGCTGGCGCACTTCTGAAGGGCGCGAGTGCACTTCTAAAGTGCACTGGCGCACTTCTTCTTCTTCTTCTTCTACTTTATTCTTCTTCCACTTGTTCTTTCATCATGTCCTTTTTTCTTTTTCATCTTCATTTTTCTTCTTCCGTCTTCTTTTTTCTTCTTCTTCATTCTTCTTCTTCATTCTTCTTCTTCTTCTCATTCATCTTCTTATTTTTCTTCTTCTTCATTCTTTTTCTATTTTCCACCTTTCTATGACACTAGGGTTTACGATCATCTCATGTGTTAGCATCCAAGTTTGATTCTTCTGACAATCTGATTTGAAGACCCAACGCCTTCTTTGGATTAAGCTACTCTCTTGCACAATCGCATTTGGATTCCCTCTACATCTAGAAGGTGCGGTTGAGATTGAGTGTTGGGTTTGCAACTCAGATTGTCAAAAGAATAAAATTTGGATGCCTAATTTCCGATGACCGTGAACCATATTCTCATAAATTGGTGCAAATGTGCCCGTGCTCTTTGAATGAAAAGAAAACGAAGAAAAATAATGTAGAAGGTGGAAAAAAGAATAATAAGAAGAAGAGAACGAAACATGAAGAATGAAGAAGAAGACAGAAGAAGAATGAAGAAGAAAGAGGAAGAGAAAGAAGAAAAATAATGAAGAAAAAAGATGAAGCAAAAGAAAAGGAAGAAAAAGAAGAAGAATGAAGAAGAAGAACGAAGAAGAAAAAGAAAGAAGAATAATGAAGATGAGGAAAAAGAAGATGAAGATTGAAAAATGACGAAGAAAAAAGAAGAAAAGGAAGAAGAATAAGTAGAAGAAGACGAATGAAGCAGAAGAAGACGAATGTAGAAGAAGAAGATGAAGAAGAATGAAGAAAACAACGAGAAAGAAGAAAGAAGAACATAGAAGAAGAAGAAGAATGAAGAAGAAGAATGTAGAAAAAGAATAAGGAACAGAGAAGATGAATGAAGCATGAAGAAGAAGAATGAAGAAAAGAATGAGAGAGAAGAACATAGAAGAAGAAGAATGAAGAAGAAGAATGTAGAAGAAGCATGAAGAACAAAAAAAAAGAATAATGAAGAAAAAGAAGAAGACGAAGAAAGTAGGTGAAAGAAGAAGAATGAAAAAGAAAGAAGAAGAAAAAGTAGAAGAAGAACGAAAAATAAAGAAGAAGAAATAGAAGAAATTTACCAAAAAAAAAAAAAGATGCAGAAGGGCGCTGGAGCACTTCTGAAGTCCGCTGGCGCCCTTCTGAAGGGCGCTGGCGCACTACCTATTTTTCTTCTTTATTCTGCTTCCTCTTCTTCTTTCATCGTGTCCACTTTTCTTTTTCTTCTTCATTCTTCTTCTTTCGTCTTCTTTTTCCTTCTTCTTCTTCATTCTTCTTCTTCTTTCTTCTTCTCATTCATCTTCTTATTTTTCTTCTTCTTCATTCTTCTTCTGTTTTCCCCCTTTCTGTGACACTATGGGTTACGATCATCTCATATGTTGGCATCCAAGTTTTATTCTTCTGACATTCTGATTTGAAAACCCAACTCTTTCTTAGGATTAAGCTACTCTCTTGCACAATCGCATTTGGATTCCCTCTGCATGTAGAATGTGCGGTTGAGATTGAGTGTTGGGTTTGCAACTCAGATTGTCAGAAGAACAAAATTTGGATGCCTAATTGAAGATGATCGTGAACCATACTGTCATAAAATGGTGCAAACTGTGCCCGTGCTCTTTAAATGAAAAAGAAAACGAAGACGAATAATGTCGAAGGAGGAAAAAGAAGAATAAGAAAAAGAGGACGAAACATGAAGAATGAAGAAGAAGAAAGAAGAAGAATGAAGAATAAAGAGGAAGAGAAAGAAGAAAAATATTGAAGAAAAGAGACGAAGCAGAAGAAAAGGAAGAAAAAGAAGAAGAATAAAGAAGAAGAAGAAGAAGAACGAAGAAGAAAAAGAAAGAAGATGAATGAAGATGAAGAAAAAGAAGATGAAGATTGTAAAATGGCGAAGAAAAAAGAAGAAAAAGAAGAAGAATAAGTAGAAGAAGACGAATGTAGCAGAAGAAGAAGAATGAAGAAGAAGAAGAAGAAGAAGAAGAATGAAGAAAACAACGAGAAAGAAGAAAGAAGAACATAGAACAAGAAGGAGAAGAATGAAGAAGAAGAATGTAGAAGAAGAATGAGGAATAGAGAAGAAGAATGAAGAATGAAGAAGAAGAATGAAAAAAAGAATGAGAAAGGAGAACATAGAAGAAGAAGAATGAAGAAGAAGAATGTAGAAGAAGCATGAAGAACAAAGAAAAATAATGATGAAGAAGAATGTAGAAGAAGCATGAAGAAAAAAGAAAAAGAATGATGAAGATTGAAAAATGGCGAAGAAAAAAGAAGAAAAAGAAGAAGAATAAGTAGAAGAAGTTGAATGTAGTAGAAGAAGAAGAATGAAGAAGAAGAAGATGAAGAAGAATGAAGAAAACAACGAGAAAGAAGAAAGAAGAACATAGAACAAGAAGAAGAAGAATGAAGAAGAAGAATGTAGAAGAAGAATGAGTAACAGAGAAGAAGAATGAAGAATGATGAAGAAGAATGAAGAAAAGAATGAGAAAGAAGAACATAGAAGAACAAGAATGAAGAAGAAGAATGTAGAAGAAGCATGAAGAACAAAGAAAAAGAATGATGAAGAAGAATGTAGAAGAAGCATGAAGAAAAAAGAAAAAGAATGATGAAGAAAAATAAGAAGAAAATGAAGAAATTCGTTGAAAGAAGAAGAATGGAAAAGAAAGAAAAAGAAAAAGTAGAAGAAGAAAGAAAAAGATGTTGAAGGGCGCTGGTGGACTTCTGAAGCGCACTGGCGCACTTCCTCTTCTTCTTCTTTATTCTTCTTCGACTTCTTCTTTCATCATGTCCTTTTTTCTTTTTCTTCTTCCGTCTTCTTTTTCCTTCTTCTTCTTCATTCTTCTTCTTCTTTCTTCTTCTCATTCATCTTCTTATTTTTCTTCTTCTTCGTTCTTCATCTGTTTTCCACCTTTCTGTGACACTATGGGTTACGATCATCTCATGTGTTAGCATGCAAGTTTTATTCTTCTGACAATCCGATTTGAAGACCCAACTCCTTCTTAGGATTGAGCTACTCTCTAGCGTAATCGCATTTGGATTTCCTTTGTATCTAGAAGATGCAGTTGAGATTGAGTGTTGGGTTTGCAACTCAAATTGTCAGAAGAATAAAATATTGATGCTAACTGCATGAGATGATCATGAACCTTACTGTCCTAAAATAGTGCAAAATGTGTTTGTGTTCTTTGAATGAAAATGAAGAAGAAGAAGAATGAAGCTGAAAGACGAAAAGAAGAAGAAGAAGAGGAGGAAACGAGAAGAATGAAGATGAAGAAAGATAAAGAATGAAGAAGACAGAGGAACATAAAGAAGGAAAATAAAAAGATGTAGAAGAAGAAAAAGAAGAATAATGAAGAATGATGAAGACAAAGAAAGAAAAAGAATGAAGGTAAAGAAAAAGAAGAAGAAGATGAAGATTGAAAAATGACGAAGAAAAATGAAGAAAAAACAGAAGAATAAGTAGAAGGGGACGAATATAGAAGAAGAAGAATGAAGAAGAGAATTAGAAAGAAGAAAAAAGAACATAGAAGAAGAAGAATGAAGAAGAAGAATGTAGAAAAAGAATGAAGAACAAAGAAGAAGAATGAAGAATGAAGAAAAAGACGAAGAAGAAGAATGAAGAAAACGACGAGAAAAAAGAACAGAGAAGAAGAATAATGTAGAAGAAGAATTAAAAACAAAGAAGAAGAATGAAGAATAAAGAATGAAGAAGAAACAATGATGAAGAAAAAGAAGATGATGAAGAAAGTTGTTGAAAGAAGAAGAATGAAAAAGAAAGAAGAAGAAAAAGTAGAAGAAGAACGAAATAGAAAGAAGAAGAATCAGAAGAAATATACCACAAAAAAAAAAAAAGATGTAGTAGGGCACTAGTGCACTTCTGAAGGGCGCTGGCACACTTCTTCTTCTTATTCTTCATTCTTCTTCCACTTCTTCTTTCATCATGTCCTTTTTTCTTTTTCTTCTTCATTCTTCTTCTTTCGTCTTCTTTTTCCTTCTTCTTCATTCTTCTTCTTCATTACTCTTCTTTTTTCTTCTTCTCATTCATCTTCTTATTTTTTTTCTTCTTCATTCTTCTTCTCTTTTCCACCTTTCCATGATACTAAGGTTTTCGATCATCTCATGTGTTAGCATCCAAGTTTTATTCTTTCGAAAATCTGATTTGAAGACCCAACGCCTTCTTAGGATTAAGCTACACTCTAGCATAATCGCATTTGGATTCCCTTTGCATCTAGAAGGTGCGGTTGAGATTGAGTGTTGGGTTTGCAACCCAGATTGTCAGAAGAATAAAATTTGGTTGCCTAATTGCCGATGATCGTGAACCATATTGTCATAAAATGGTGCAAGCTATGCCCGTGCTCTTTGAATGAAAAATAAAATGAAGAAGAATAATGTAGAAGGTGGAAAAAGAAGAATAAGAAGAAGAGGACGAAACATGAAGAATGAAGAAGAAGAAAGAAGAAGAATGAGGAAGAAAGAGGAAGAGAAAGAAGAAAAATAATAAAGAAAAAAGATGATGAAAAAGAAAAGGAAGAAAAAAAGAAGAATGAAGAAGAAGAAGAAGAAGAAGAACGAAGAAGAAAAAGAAAGAAGAAGAATGAAGACGAAGAAAAAGAAGATGAAGATTGAAAAATGATGAAGAAAAAAGAAGAAAAACAAGAAGAATAAGTAGAAGAAGACGAATGAAGCCTTAGAAGACGAATTAAGAAGAAGAAGATGAAGAAGAATGAAGAAAACAACGAGAAAGAAGAAAGAAGAACATAGAAGAAGAAGAATGAAGAGAAAAATGTAGAAGAAGAATGAGGAACAGAGAAGAAGAATGAAAAATGAAGAATAAGAATGAAGAAAAGAATGAAAAAGAAGAACATAGAAGAAGAAGAATGAAGAAGAAGAATGTAGAAGAAGCATGAAGAACAAGGAAAAAGAATGATGAAGAAAAAGAAGAAGATGAAGAAAGTAGTTGAAAGAAGAAGAATGAAAAAGAAAGAAGATGAAAAAGTAAAAGAAGAACGAAAAAGAAAGAAGAAGAATCAGAAGAAATTAACAAAAAAAAAAAAAAAAAGATGTAGAAGGGCGCTGGCGCACTTCTGAAGTGCGTTGGCGCCCTTCTGAAGGGCGCTGGCCTACTACCTCTTTTTCTTCTTTATTCTTCTTCCTCTTCTTCTTTCATCATGTCCTTTTTCCTTTTTCTTCTTCATTCTTCTTCTTCCGTCTTCTTTTTCCATCTTCTTCTTCATTCTTCTTCTTCTTTCTTCTTCTCATTCATCTTCTTTTTTTTCTTCCTCATTCTTCTTCTGTTTTCCACCTTTCTATGACACTATGGGTTACGATCATCTCATATGTTGGCATCCAATTTCGATTCTTCTGACAATCTGATTTGAAGACCCAACTCTTTCTTAGGATTAAGCTACTCCCTAGCTCAACCGCATTTGGATTCCCTCTGCATCTAGAATGTGCGGTTGAGATTGAGTGCTGGGTTTGCAACTCAGATTGTCAAAGGAACAAAATTTGGAAGCCTAATTGCAGATGATCGTGAACCATACTGTCATAAAATGGTGCAAACTGTGCCCGTGCTCTTTAAATGAAAAAGAAAACGAAGAAGAATAATGTAGGAGGAAAAAGAAGAATAAGAAGAAGAGGACGAAACATGAAGAATGAAGAAAAAGAAAGAAGAAGAATGAAGAAGAAAGGGGAAGAAAAAGAAGAAAAATATTGAAGAAAAAAAAATAAAGCAAAAGAAAAGGAAGAAAAAGAAGAAGAATGAAGAAGAAGAAGAAAAAGAACGAAGAAGAAAAAGAAAGAAGAAGAATGAAAACGAACAAAAAGAAGATGAAGATTGAAGAATGGCGAAGAAAAAAGAAGAAAAAGAAGAATAAGTAAAAGAAGACGAATGAAGCAGAAGAAGAAGAATGAAGAAGAAGAAGAAGATGAAGAAGAATGAAGAAAACAACGAGAAAGAAGAAGAAAGAAGAACATAAAAGAAGAAGAAGAAGAATGAAGAAGAAGAATGTAGAAGAAGAATGAGGAACAAAGAAGAAGAATGAAGAATGAAGAAGAAGAATGGAAAAAAGAATGAGAAAGAAGAAGAATGAAGAAGAAGAATGAAGAAGAAGAATGTAGAAGAAGCATGAAGAACAAAGAAAAAGGAATGATGAAGAAGAATGTGGAAGAAGCATGAAGAAAAAAGAAAAAGAATGATGAAGAAAAAGAAGAAGAAGATGAAGAAAGTAGTTGAAAGAAGAATAATTAAAAAGAAAGAAGAAGAAAAAGTAGAAAAAGAACGATAAAAGAAAGAAGAAGAATCAGAAGAAATTTACCACAAAAAAAAAAAAAAAAAGATGTAGAAGGGCGCTGGTGCACTTCTGAAGTGCGTTGGCGCGCTTCCTCTTCTTCTTCTTTATTCTTCTTGCACTTATTCTTTCATCGCGTCCTTTTTTCTTTTTCTTCTTCCGTCTTCTTTTTCCTTCTTCTTCTTCATTCTTCTTCTTCATTCTTCTTCTCATTCATCTTCTTATTTTTCTTCTTCTTCATTCTTCTTCTGTTTTCCACCTTTCTGTGACACTATGGGTTCCGATCATCTCATGTGTTAGCATCCAAGTTTTATTCTTCTGACATTCTGATTTTAAGACCCAACTCCTTCATAGGATTGAGCTACTCTCTAGCATAATCGCATTTGGATTCCCTCTGTATCTAGAAGATGCAGTTGAGATTGAGTGTCGGGTTTGCAACTCAGATTGTTAGAAGAATAAAATATTGATGCTAACTACATGAGATGATCGTGAACCTTACTGTCATAAAATGGTGCAAAATGTGCTCGTGTTCTTTGAATGAAAAAGAAGAAGAATGAAGCTGAAAGACAAAAAGAAGAAGAAGAAGAGGAGGAAACGAGAAGAATAAAGATGAAGAAAGAAGAAGAATGAAGAAGACAGAGGAACAGAAAGAAGGAAAATAAAAATATGAAGAAGAAGAAAAAGAAGAAGAATGAAGAATGAAGAAGAAAAAGAAAGAAAAAGAATGAAGATAAAGAAAAAGAAGAAGAAGATGAAGATTGAAAAATAATGTAGAAAAACAAAGAAAAAATAGAAGAATAAGTAGAAGAGGACGAAGAAATAAGAAGAAGAATGAAGAAAAGAATTTGAAAGAAGAAAAAAAAACATAGAAGAAGAAGAATGAAGAAGAAGAATGTAGAAGAAGAATGAGGAACAAAGAAGAAGAATGAAGAATGAAGAAGAAGACGAAGAAGAAGAAGAATGTAGAAAACGACAAGAAAAAAGAACAGAGAAGAAGAAGAATGATGAAGAAGAATGTTGAAGAAGAATGAAAAACAAAGAAGAAGAGTGAAGAATAAAGAATGAAGAAGAAAGAATGATGAAGAAAAAGAAGAAGATGAAGAAAGTAGTTGAAAGAAGAAGAATGAAAAAGAAAGAAGAAGAAAAAGTAGAAGAAGAACGAAAAAGAAAGAAGAAGAATCAGAAGAAATATACAACAAAAAAAAATATTGAAGGGTGCTGGCGCACTTCTGAAGTGCGTTGGTGCACTTCTGAAGGGCGCTGGTGCACTTCTAAAGTACGCTGGCGCACTTCTTCTTCTTAATCTTTATTCTTCTTCCACTTTTTCTTTCATCATGTCCTTTTTTTTTCTTCTTTATTCTTCTTCTTCCATCTTTTTTTTCCTTCTTCTTCTTCATTCTTCTTCTTGATTCCTCTTTTTTTTTCTTCTTCTCATTTATCTTCTTATTTTTCTTCTTCTTCATTCTTCTTCTGTTTTCCACCTTTCTGTGACACTATGGTTTACGATCATCTCATGTGTTAGCATCGAAGTTTTATTCTTTCGAAAATCTGATATGAAGACCCAACACCTTCTTAGGGTTAAGCTACTCTCTAGCTCAATCGCATTTGGATTCCCTCTGCATCTAGAAGGTGCGGTGAGATTGAGTGTTGGGTATGCAACTCAGATTGTCAGAAGAATAATATTTGGATGCCTAATTGCCGATGATCGTGAACCATATTGTCACAAAATGGTGCAAACTGTGCCCTTGCTCTTTGAATGAAAATGAAAACGAAGAAGAATAATGTTGAAGGTGGAAAAAGAAGAATAAGAAGAAGAGGACGAAACATGAAGAATGAAGAAGAAGAAAGAAGAAGAATGAGCCTTGAAGAGGAAGAATGTTGAAGAAGAATGTGGAAGAAAGAAGAAGAATGAATGGAGAGAGAAGCTCTGCCGGTGACAAGTACTTTTCTCTTAAGTGACATTTAGACAATCTCCCTTCCCTCCCATCTCCCTTGCCCGATGCTTCTCCCATGGATCCCAGCCCCCCATTTGACCTAGCCCTGATCCCCTCAATCTGTTTTCTGCTCTCTCAAACCTAGTGTTCCAGATTCCTCAAGTAACCTATTGAAATCTGGTTGAATCCGAATGAAAGTTTTCTTCTGTTTTCTGTCTATTCTCTTGATTTAAAAGAGTATCCATGGATGGGGGTGAGGCAGAACTTTCAATCCAGTCCCCTGAACTAGAAAATGAAACCGAGCCTGAACTTAATGTCCTCATAGAACCTCCTATTTCCCAATCTGCTGGTTGCGATTTGAACCTTAACCGGGAGGAATTTCCCCCTCTCCAGTCTTTTGCTGAACCACTAAACCCTATAAAACTCATCCCTGAATCTAGTAAATGGAAGAATCCTCCCAACCAAGCTCCTAAACCTAATAAGAAATTTTTTCTCCGATACATTCCCCCGGTCATTCGTGAGAATCAGCCCATTGGTGTTTTCCCAGATGGTGCGGTTGATGGTGAACTAAGGGTGCTGGACAATACCTTAGTGGGCTTTTTCCTTGGTAAGAAACCCAGTTTTTCTTATGTCAAAGCTAACCTGCTTAGGCAATGGAAGCTATCCGGTTTTGTGGAGATTTTGCAGCTGATTCATGGAGGTTATGCCTTCCGATTCTCTGATATTTTGGATAGAGATAAAATTCTGGAGATTGGTATCTTTTATGTGGGAGGTCAACCTATGTTCCATAGACAATGGGAATGAAGTTTACACAATGGAGCTGTGTTGGGGCTGAAGAAAGTGCCATTATGGGTGACTTTACCAGGGTTACCTCTTCATTTGTGTGGAGAAGACTCACTGAGTGCAATCTATTCGGTTCTTGGAGTACCACTCTACTCAGATAGCACTACTGCCCTGAAAAATCGATGGGTTTTCACAAGAGTATGTGTTGAATTCTCAGGTGAGTCTCCTATGCTGGAAACCATTACTATAGAAGATGATTTGGGAAACTTATTCATTCAGCTAGTTAAGTACGAGTGGAAGCCTCCCCAGTGTCTAACATGTGGAGTTTTTGGTCACTTTGAGAAGTAATGTCAACCGAAATCTCAAACTCATGCTATTATGAAAGAGAATGTTGAACAGACTCATAAAGAGAGCAGTTTTAATTCTGGTCTAGAGGAGGCAGCAGTAACTGTAGAGGATAATATACCTAGGGGTTCTGCTGATGGTAGACTTGAAGGGCCACCAATCCAGTCTCGGCTTGAAGAAGAATGGACTCCTATCCGGGTAAAGAAGAAGAGATCCGGAGGACCTCATGGAGGGGGGAAACCCAGCTTGAACCCAACCCATATTTTAACCCATCAGTCTTCCTCTCTGCCCAAGGACCAGTCTTTGGAACTCGTGGCGTCCTCTGGTAAGTTGAATACTATTGATTCGAAATTCAAAAATCCCTCCCAAAATGACTCTTTCCTCTTTGGTGCTACAAATCCAAAACCGGCAGCTGAAGCAGAAACTGTCCTATGCCCCCTCAACCGATTTGGGTGTCTGTATTCTGATGAAGAACAGAATGTCCTTGCTGGACCTACTGGTCCCCCTGCCGTTTCTGATTTGCAGGTTACCCCTGGTTAGTCTGAACCCCTTGATGAACCTCAAGAACCTATTCTCTCTCCTGAGTTGAACAACTCTTCAAATTCTGCTGGTTACACCCCCTTTCCCCCAATACGCCTCTCATCTCTTAAAAGAGGTGGCCTGTGCAGACAGTCTGATCCCAGAAATAATCTGGCCCTTAATACTAGCTCTGGTTCTACCCGAGCCCAAGTTGTAGTTCCCCAATCTCCCTTAGGCCCTATAGCACCACCCTCCTTCAACGTGGTCTCTAACAAATCTTTATTTGACCAAATGAGAGCAGTTGTTCATCAAAACCATGCTGGAACTGTAGCTAAGCCTATTGGTCCGACTGATCCAATAAACACTATAAATTGCTCTTCGGATTGTGCTGAAACCAAGGAGAAAGATAAAATGAGTAGGGGAATGGATCATCAAGTTCTCAGAGGTAAGAAGAATGGAGCAGATCTGGAGTTTTATGGCAACATATGTAGAAATACACAATGCATTAGTGAGGAGGAAAGAAAGGATAAGAATCAGTTTATTCAAAGTGGAGTTGAAACTGAAGAAGGAGGCCAATACGAAGACCCAAGGAAAGTAATATCCCTAAGAGCTTCATGGGAGGAGAGTATGGATTTGGAGGGACCATAGCCACATAATATTTATGATGAACATCATTTCATGGAATATTAGAGGGCTCAATGGTGTTGGAAAAAAGAAGGCAGTGAGAAGGATTGTGAAGAAATATAAAGGTGGGATATGTTGTTTGTCGGAGGCTAAACTAAAGAAAGAGAGCATTAAATTTTCCCTTTCCTCTATTATGCAAGACTGGGATTGCCTATTCAATGACCAAGACATGACCCCCCTCGAATCATAGTGTGGTGGAATCCAACTATATTCAAAGTGGAAAACAGTCTAATTGAGAACCAAGTGATATACTGTAAGGTGAGTCCGATTCACTCTGACATTCAGTTTATGCTAGCTACTGTGTATGGTTCTAATGATCCAAACATTAGAGCTGCCCTATGGCACAGCCTCGAAACTTTTGGCAACTCTGTTTCTATGCCTTGGATAGTAATTGGAGACTTCAATTCTATTAGAAGCAATGAAGAAAAAAGTGGGGGTAATGGTATAAACATTCAGCATACTGCAGCCTTTAATGAGTGTTTGTTCAACTGTAACCTAAATGATCTGAAATGGTCTGGGCACTCATTCACCTGGAATAATAACCAAGTGGGAGCAAATAGAATCTGTTGCAAGTTAGATAGGGCTCTCGTAAACCATGAGTGGATTGACCAATTGCAAAATTCAGAAGCTATCTTCCTTGATCCTAACATTTCGGACCACTCTCCCATTTTGGTGCATCTTCGGAAAGAAAAGAATTATGGAGCCAAGCCATTTAAATTCATTGATGCTTGGGTAGACAAATCTGACTTCCTGCATTTGGTTGCTAGAGCTTAGGCCGAGCCTATTCGGGATTATATATCTCCATTATCTGTAGTTGAAGCTAGATTGAAAAATGTAAAGAATGCTCTCAAAGAATGGAACAAAAAGTTTGTTGGAAATTTTCATGAAGCAGTGATTATGGCAGAAGAGGAGTTGGCAGCCATCCAAAGGCTTATGGATTCCAACCAGAATGATAATACTCTAGTAGCTATTGAAAAGGGAAAGAGATCTTCCCTTACAAAAGCCCTTGACAGTGAAGAAAAATTCTTGAGACAAAAGTCGAGAATCTAGTGGCTTAGTCTTGGAGATAAGAACAATAAATTTTTTCACCAAAGTATGAGATGTCATCACTACATCAATTCTTATGATAGTATCACTGACTCTGATGGTGTGAGAATTGAAGATCCAAGGCTGGTGAAGAAAGAGGCTGAAGAATATTTTAGAAATCTGTTTTCCCCTTCTAGGGATGGTCCCTGGGAGAGTTCTCTTCCTCAGAATCTAATGGCCAACAAGACAATATCAGATTGTCAGAAGGAAATGTTGATGCAGCCGGTCTCGGATGAGGAGATCAAAAAGACTGTCTTTGCATTTGATGGTAACAAAGCTCCAGGTCTTAATGGGTTTAATGCCACATTCTACAAGCATTCTTGGAGCATTGTCGGCAATGAGGTAATCTTTGCTATCAAATGGTTCTTTGCTAATCCTTACATGCCAAGAGATGCGAGTAATACCTTCTTGTGCCTGATCCCTAAATCAGATCGTCCGGAAAAATTTGCTGACTTCATACCCATTGCCCTATGTAATGTTTTGTATAAATTCATAGCGAAGATCTTGGCTAACAGATTTCAGGTGATCATTCAGCCTTTGGTGTCTCTCAATCAATATGCTTTCATCAAGGATAGATGCATGTCGGATAACATTCTCTTATGTCATGAAATAGTTCGAGGTATGGAAAGATCTTCTTGCCCTCCTTCTGCTGTTCTAAAGATAGACCTTCACAAAGCCTATGATACTCTAGACAGGAACTATCTTATTGAGGTTATCCGAAAGATGGGGTTTCCTGAGCTGGCTATAAAATGGATAAGTGCTTGTATTCATACTCCTATGTTCTCTGTTTTAGTGAATGGCAGCCCAGCTGGATATTTCAAAGGTCAAAGAGGTATCAGACCCTCTCTCTCCATATCTATTCACCCTGGCTATGGAGCCACTATCTGGCATGTTGGAGGAGGCTTATAGGAGACGGGTATTCTGCATCCCTAGAAGATGCAAAAATTTATCTATTAGTCACCTGTTATTTGCAGATGATCTTATGATCTTTGTGAAAGCAGATCAAGCATCTATTTCTGGAGTCCTCCAGGTCATGAATCAATTTATGAATGCCTCAGGTCTTAGCATCAACTTCAGGAAGTCGGTTATTCTTGTTGGAGGAGTCCATGAGGAAATCAAAAAATATATTATTGCCCAAAGTGGTTTTAAAGAAGGAGTTTTCCCTATATCTCATCTTGGAATCCCTTTAGGCACGGCCAGCCTTTCCAGCAGAGACTGTGAGCCCATGATTAAAAACATAAGGAACAAAATTGAAGGATGGAAATTCAGATTTCTCTCTTTTGCAGGGAGGATTCAACTCATCTCTTCGGTATTGCAAGGGTGCTATTTCTATTGGGCTGGAGTTTTTGGAATCCCTAAGAAGATGAGTGATGCTATTGAATCTATCTTTGCAAAATTTCTATGGTCAGGAACGGATATGAAGAGGAAGATCCATCATATTAGCTGGGCTAAAATATGCCTCACAAAAGAAGAAGGGGGTCTGGGGATTAGAAGAGTCCAAGACATGTGCAAAGCAGGAGCAATGAAGCAGATTTGGAATATTATTACTAACAAATCATCATTATGGGTGCAATGGGTAAGGAAAGCTTTTCTAAAGAAAGACTCAATATGGATGATAAAGAATTCAAAAAATCTCTCTTGGATATGGAGAAGCCTTCTCCGTCATAGAGACTTGATAAAGCCAAAGGTGAAGTATTATATGGGCACAGGGGAGGAAACTTATTTCTTGCTAGATCCTTGGATGAATGGTGAAGCCATATGGAATATTATTCTGGATGCCTCAAACACTGTAAATGGGGAGAATTGAATGGCCAAGGTCAGAGATTACTGGGAAGGTTCGAAGTGGAAATCATGCCCTTTCAATGAAGTGCCTAGCCTTAGATGTATTTGGGATGTTATTGCTCAATTTCCGTGGCAGCCATCAAATTCTATGGATAGGATTCATTGGGTGAAGGATAATGGAAACCAAGCGCAATTCTCCATCAAAGAGGGATGGAAGGCTGTAAGGGTGAAGGGCCCTCCAATGCCCTGGCACAAGGCAGTATGGTACCCCTCCAACATTCCGAAACATTCCTTTGTCTCTTGGCGGGCATGCCTAAATGCCCTACCTACTGCGGACCAGCTCCAAATCCGGAACATCATAATCCCAAGCTTGTGCTATCTATGTGAAAATGGAAGAGATTGTGTTAACTTATTTTTTGAATGTGCATATTCGAAATTTATATGGATAAAATGCTTATCAAAGTGCAGGTCTAGATGTTTGCGCACTGCTACATGTACCATTGAAGCTGCAAAGATAGCCTCCATCAAGTCAAAAGGGAACAATATATCGTTGTTTCCCAAGATTGTTTTCAATTGTTTGATCTATCACATTTGGAAGGAACGTAACACAAGAATATTCTCAAGAAGTTCAAGATCAAAAGAAGTAGTAGCTAAGGTGATCATTCGAGAGGTGGAAGATAAAATCTTTTCCTTGAAATTCGCAAGGCCAGCAAATCCGGAAGAGAGTTTTATTGCAGCAAGCTGGAACATAGATGTGCATTAGATAGCCCTTGGGTCCGATATCTTCGGATTCCTCCTTGTACTCTTATGTTCTTAGATCTTGCTAGTAGTTTGATCTCCTTGTAGTTCTTCTAGCTCGTAGTAGATGTGTCTGTCTGTCCCGGCCTAATCGGCTGGTTGTTGTAGTCTTTTTCCTTTGGGTTCTTTAATAAAATTAACTACTTACCCAAAAAAAAAAGAAGAAGAATGAGGAAGAAAGAGGAAGTGAAAGAAGAAAAATAATGAAGAAAAAAAGATGAAGCAAAAGAAAAGGAAGAAAAAGAAGAAGAATGAAGAAGAATTGGTGGCAATAGAATATGTTGTAAACTCGATAGGGCTCTTGTGAATCCACTATGTATTTCTCAATTTCAGTATTCGGAGGCAAATTTCTTAGATGCAGGTATATCTGATCACAGCCCTATCCATATGAAGATTGATAATGTCAAGAACTTTGGGCCGAAACCGTTCAGATTCATAAACGCTTGGATTGAAAGACCTGACTTTCTTCCTATTGTTGCTCAGGCTTGGCAAAACCATATTAATGGAAATCTGTCTCCTCTTTCTGCTGTGGCAGCGAGATTGAAGAATGTCAAACAGGCCTTGAAAAGATGGAACATAGAATCCCTCAGAAATATGCATGACATAGTTCGTATTGCAGAATCGGATCTCAGCTCCATTCAGCAATCCCTTCTATCTAATCCGCATGATTGTGTCCTTACTATCAAAGAAAAAGAGGCCAGATCCTCATTATATAATGCTCTCCTCAGCGAAGAAAACTTTTTAAGGCAAAAATCCAGAATCACCTGGATCAAGTTGGGAGATAAGAATAACAAATTTTTTCATCAAAGTTTGCATTCTCACAATCACTCAAACTCTTTTGCTTCTATTTTGAACTCTAGAGGGGAAAAGCTGGAAGACCCGGTTATGATCAAGAAAGAAGCTGAAAGCTATTTCACAAATCTGTTCAAGACCACGGGATCTTCTTATGATGAGATGGGTATCCATAATTTAATCCTTCCTAGAGTTTTGTCTGACAACCAAAAGAAGTTTCTGATGCAGCCTGTTACAGATGAGGAGATTAAGAGAACCATCTTCTCTTTTGATGACAACAAAGCTCCGGGACCAGATGGATTTAATGCCTACTTCTATAAGTATTGTTGGAATATTGTTGGGGCTGAATTAACTTCTACCATCAAAGAGTTCTTCTCCAATCCCTTCATGCCTAGAGATGTCAATGGTACCTTTCTTTGTTTGATCCCGAAGATTTCATGCCCGGTAACCTTTGCTGACTTCAGACCTATTGCATTATGTAATGTCATAAACAAGTTTATTGCTAAAACCTGGCGAATAGGCTTCAGTTGGTAATTCACTCCCTTGTGGCCTACAATCAAACGACATTCATCAAAGGTAGGCAAATTGCAGAAAATGTGCTTCTATGTCATGAAATATTGAGAGGATTGGATAGATCTTCGTGCCCTCCAACAGCTGCTATTAAAGTTGATTTGCACAAAGCTTTTGACTCCTTGGATAGAAATTATCTATTGACAGTCCTTAGGAAAATGAATTTTCCTGAAATGGTGATTAGATGGAATAGCGCGAGCATACACACTCCTATGTTTTCGGCTTTGGTGAATGGTAGTCCAGCCGGTTATTTCAAGGGTCATCGAGGCATCAGACAAGGTGACCCTCTCTCCTCCTACTTGTTCGTATTGGCCATGGAGCCCCTGTCAGTTATGCTGGAAGCTGCAGTCAGAAATAAGTCGATTTCTCTCCCTCATAGGTGCAAATCTCTTCTCATTTCCCATCTTATCTTTGCTGATGATTTGATGATATTTGCAAATCCAGATAACCGATCAATCTTTGGGGTGTAAGAATCCTTCGACAATTTTCATCTTATTCAGGCCTAACTGTAAACTTCAGAAAATCTAATATGTTATTCGGTGGTGTTGATAAGAGCATCAAGCAAAGCATATGCAACTCTGCTGGATTTTCATGTGGATCTCTCCCCAAATCATATTTGGGCTTCCCTCTGATTGCAACTTCGCTATCTCACAGAGATTGTGAGCCCTTACTATCTAAAATCAGATCTAGAATTGATGGATGGAAATCTCGTTTCCTTTCTCATGCAGGCAGAACCCAGCTTATCTCTTCTGTTATTCAAGGATGTTATTTCTTTTGGGCTGGCCTTTTTGGGCTTCCATGCAAGACTATCTTATCTATTGAATCTCTTCTAGCAAAATTCCTTTGGTCAGGTTCCGAAATTAAAAAAAAAATACACTTCATCAGCTGGTCCAAGGTCTGCCTCCCTAAAGAAGAAGGAGGTTTGGGAATCAGGAGAGTCAAGGATATGTGCACTGCCGGGGCGATAAGCATATATGGAACCTGATATCTAACAAAAACAGCTTATGGGTTCAATGGGTTAAAAGGAATTACCTCAGAAATGATTCCTTCTGGACTGTGAAAACTTCAAAGAACTACTCCTGGATTTGGAGAAACCTTCTCAAGCAGCAAGAAACTATGCAACCATACGTTTCCTATTTTCTTGGTTCAGGTGAAGACACATACTTCTGGTTGGACCCTTGGTTGAATGGTGAATCTCTTTGGAATAGAACCCCTAATGCATCAAGCTATATTGATGAAGACATCAAGAGAGCTAAGGTAAAAGATTATTGGGAAAACTCGGCTTGGATGGACTGCCCCTTTGATGACATCCAAATCTTGAGGAACTATTGGTCAGAGATCCGCCAATCCCATATCCAGCTTAACAATGCTAGGGATCATATCAAGTGGAAGAGGATTAATGGGACTATCTTAAATTTTTCCTCTAAGGAATCTTGGAATGCTATCCGATCCCCAAATCTGAAGGTTCCATGGCATAAGTCCATCTGGTTCTCCAGCAATATCCCGAAGCATTCTTTTGTAGCATGGCGAGTATGTCACAATGCCCTTCCCACCGCAGATCAACTGGCGATTAGAAACATTCATATTTCAAACACGTGCTGCTTCTGCTAGAATGGGAGAGACAGTATATTCCATATCTTCTTTGACTGCTGCTAATCTAAATTCATTTGGGGAAAATGTAATGCTTTATGTTGGCCTTGGAAGAGAAAGCCCGTTTCTATAGCGAATGAAGCTTCCCGCCTGGACTATCGATGTTCTAAGGGTAGAAGCTGTTCCAACATCTCAAAAATTGCTTTCAACTGTATGACTTATCACATTTGGAAAGAAAGAAATACCAGAATCTTTTCCAGGACCTCAAAGACAAAAGAAACAGTTGCAAAAGAGATCATCAGAGAGATGGAAGATATTATCTCAGTTATGCAGTTCAAGAATCTGATCAATGCGATTGAGTTCTTGCATCATAAGTGGAATATAGATGTTCACTAGACTGTGTAAAGGTCCGGTGGTTTTTCGTTCCTTGTTTGTATTTTTGTGTAATTGGCTTTAGGCCTTGTGCTCTACCCTACTTTGGCAGGTTGTAAGTTCGGTTCTTTTCCCCTTGGGTTCTAATAAAATTTTATCTATTTACCCAAAAAAAAAAAAAGATGAAGAGAAAGAAGAAAAATAATGAAGAAAAAAGATGAAGCAAAAGAAAAGGAAGAAAAAGAAGAAGAATGAAGAAGAAGAAGAAGAAGAAGAACGAAGAAGAAAAAGATAGAAGAAGAATGAAGATAAAGAAAAAGAAGATGAAGATTGAAAAATGATGAAGAAAAAAGAAGAAAAAGAAGAAGAATAAGTAGAAGAAGACGAATGAAGCAGAAGAAAACGAATGAGGAAGAAAAAGATGAAGAAGAATGAAGAAAACAATGAGAAAGAAAAAGAAGAACATAGAAGAAGAAGAATAAAGAGAAGAATGAAGAAGAAGAATGAGGAACAGAGAAGAAGAATGAAGAATGAAGAAGAAGAATGAAGACAAGAATGAGAAAGAAGAACATAGAAGAAGAAGAATGAATAAGTAGAATGTAGAAGAAGCATGAAGAACAAAGAAAAAGAATGATGAAGAAAAAGAAGAAGATGAAGAAAGTAGTTGAAAGAATAAGAATGAAAAAGAATGAAGAAGAAAAAGTAGAAGAAGAACGAAAAAGAAAGAAGTAGAATCATAAGAAATTTACCACAAAAAAAAAAGATGTAGAAGGGCGCTGGCGCACTTCTGAAGTGCGCTGGCGCCCCTCTGAGGGGTGCTGGCGCACTACCTCTTTTTCCTCTTATTCTTCTTCCACTTCTTCTTTCATCATGTCCTTTTTTTTTTCTTGTTCATTCTTCTTCTTCCGTCTTCTTTTTTTCCTTCTTCTTCTTCATTCTTCTTCTTCTTTCTTCTTCTCATTCATCTTCTTATTTTTCTTCTTCTTCATTCTTCTTTTGTTTTCCACCTTTCTGTGACACTATGGGTTACGATCATCTCATATGTTGGCATCCAAATTTGATTCTTCTGACAATCTGATTTGAAGACCCAACCCTTTCTTTGGATTAAGCTACTCTCTAGCACAATCGCATTTGGATTCCCTCTGCATCTAGAATGTTCGGTTGAGATTGAGTGTTGGGTTTGCAACTCAGATTTTCAGAAGAACAAAATTTAGATGCCTAATTGCAGATGATCGTGAACCATACTTTCATAAAATGGTGCAAACTATGCCCGTGCTCTTTAAATGAAAAAGAAAATGATGAAGAATAATGTAGAAGGAGGAAAAAGAAGAATAAGAAGAAGAGGATGAAACATGAAGAATGAAGAAGAAGGAAGAAGAAGAATGAAGAAGAAAGAGGAAGAGAAAGAAGAAAAATATTAAAGAAAAAAGAAGAAGCAGAAGAAAAGGAAGAAAAAGAAGAAGAATGAAGAAGAAAAAGGAGAAGAAGAACGAAAAAGAAAAGAAAGAAGAAGAATGAAGACGAAGAAAAAGATGATGAAGATTGAAAAATGGCGAAGAAAAAAGAAGAAAAAGCAGAAGAATAAGAAAAAGAAGATGAATGAAGCAGAAGAAGAAGAATGAAGAAGAAGAAGAAGATGAAGAATGAAGAAAAAACGAGAAAGAAGAAAGAAGAACATAGAAGAAGAAGAATGTAGAAGAAGAATGAGGAACAGAGAAGAAGAATAAAGAATGAAGAAGAAGAATGAAAAAAAGAATGAGAAAGAAGAACATAGAAGAAGAAGAACAAAGAAGAAGAATGTAGAAGAAGCATGAAGAACAAAGAAAAAGAATGATGAAGAAGAATGTAAAAGAAGCATGAAGAAAAAAGAAAAAGAATGATGAAGAATCAGAAAAAATTTACCCCAAAAAAGAAAATATGTGTAGAAGGGCACTAGCGCACTTCCTCTACTTCTTCTTTATTCTTCTTCCACTTCTTCTTTCATCATGTCCTTTTTTCTTTTTCTTCTTCCATTTTCTTTTTCTTTCTTCTTCTTAGTTCTTCTTCTTCATTATTCTTCTCATTCATCTTCTTATTTTTCTTCTTCTTCGTTCTTCTTCTATTTTCCACCTTTCTTTGACACTATGGGTTACGATCATCTCATGTGTTAGCATCCAAATTTTATTCTTCCGACATTCAGATTTGAAGACCCAACTCCTTCTTAGGATTGAGCTACTCGCTAGCATAATCGCATTTGGATTCCCTCTGTATCTAGAAGATGCGATTGAGATTAAGTGTTGGGTTTGCAACTCAGATTGTCAGAAGAATAAAATATTGATGCTAAATGCATGAGATGATCGTGAACCTTACTGTCATAAAATGGTGCACAATGTACTCGTGTTCTTTGAATGAAAAAGAAAAAGAAGAAGAATGAAGCTGAATGAAAAAAAAAAGAGAAGAAGATGAGGAGGAAACGAGAAGAATAAAGATGAAGAAAGAAGAAGAATGAAGAAGACAAACGAACAGAAAGAAGGAAAATGAAAAGATGTAGTAGGGCGCTGGCGCACTTCTGAAGGGCGCTGGTGCACTTCTGAAGGGCGCTGGCGCACTTCTTCTTCTTATTCTTTATTCTTCTTCCACTTCTTCTTTCATCATGTCCTTTTTACTTTTTCTTCTTCATTCTTCTTCTTCCGTCTTCTTTTTCCTTCTTCATCTTCATTCTTCTTCTTCATTCCTCTTCTTTCTTCTTCTTCTCATTCATCTTCTTATTTTTCTTCTTTTGTTTTCCACCTTTCTGTGACACTATGGTTTACGATCATCTCTGTGTTAGCATCCAAGTTTTATTCTTCTAAAAATCTTATTTGAAGACCCAACACCATCTTAGGATTAAGCTACTCTCTAGCACAATCGCATTTGGATTCCCTCTGCAATAGAAGGTGCGGTTGAGATTGAGTGCTGGGTTTGCAACTCAGATTGTCAGAAGAATAAAATTTGGATGCCTAATTGCTGATGATCGTAAACCATATTGTCATAAAATGGTGCAAACTGTGCCCATGCTCTTTGAATGAAAAAGAAAACGAAGAAGAATAATGTAGAAGGTCAAAAAAGAAGAATAAGAAAAAGAGGATGAAACATGAAGAATGAAGAAGAAGAAAGAAGAGGATTGAAGAAGAAAGAGGAAGAAGAATAACAAAGTAGTAAAAGAAAGAAGAAGAACGAAGATGAAGAAAAAGAAGATGAAGATTCAAAAATGACGAAGAAAAAAGAAGAAAAAGAAGAAGAATAAGTAGAAGAAGACGAATGAAGCAGAAGATGAAGACGAAGAAGAATGAAGAAAACAACGAGAAAGAAGAAAGAAGAACATA
Source organism: Protea cynaroides (assembly GCA_028583415.1). NCBI lineage: Eukaryota > Viridiplantae > Streptophyta > Magnoliopsida > Proteales > Proteaceae > Protea > Protea cynaroides. Next base: position 56,519,958 of record CM053273.1, on the reverse strand, counting down.
GAAGAAGAAGAAGAAAAAGAATGAAGAAGAAGAATGTAGAAGAAGAATGAGGAACAGAGAAGAAGAATGAAGAATGAAGAATGAAGAAGAAGAATGAAGAAAAGAATGAAGAAAAGAATGAGAAAGAAGAACTTAAAAGAAGAAAAATGAAGAAGAAGAATGTAGAAGAAGCATGAAGAACAAAGAAGAAGAAGAAGATGAAGAAATTTGTTGAAAGAAGAATAATGAAAAAGAAAGAAGAAGAAAAAGTAGAAGAAGAACGAAAATGAAAGAAGAAGAATCAGAAAAAATTTACCACAAAAAAAAATGATGTAGAAGGGCGCTAGCGCACTACATCTTTTTCTTCCTTATTCTTCTTCCGCTTCTTCTTTCATCATGTCCTTTTTTGTTTTTCTTCTTCATTCTTCATCTTCCGTCTTCTTTTTCCTTCTTCTTCTTCGTTCTTCTTCTTCTTTCTTCTTCTCATTCATCTTCTTATTTTTCTTCTTCTTCATTCTTCTTCTGTTTACCACCTTTTTGTGATACTATGGGTTACGATCATCTCATATGTTGGCATCCAAGTTTGATTCTTCTTACAATCTGATTTGAAGACCCAACTCTATCTTAGAATTAAGCTATTCTCTAGCACAATCGCATTTGGATTCCCTCTGCATCTAGAATGTGTAGTTGAGATAGAGTGCTGGGTTTACAACTCAGATTGTCAGAAGAACAAAATTTGGATGCCTAATTGCAGATGATCGTAAACCATAAGGTCATAAAATGGTACAAACTGTGCCCGTGCCCTTTAAATGAAAAAGAAAACAAAGAAGAATAATGTAGAAGGGGCAAAAAGTAGAATAAGAAGAAGAAGACGAAACATGAAGATTGAAGAAGAAGAAAGAAGAAGAACGAAGATGAAAGAGGAAGAGAAAGAAGAAAAATATTGAAGAAAAAAGATGAAGCAGAAGAAAAGGAAGAAAAAGAAGAAGAATGAAGAAGAAGAAGGAGAAGAAGAATGAAGAAGAAAAAGAAAGAAGAAGAATGAAGACGAAGAAAAAGAAGATGAAGATTGAAAAATGGCGAAGAAAAAAGAAGAACAAGAAGAATAAGTAGAAGAAGACGAATGAATCAGAAGAAGAAGAAGAATGTAGAAGAAGAATGAGGAACAGAGAAGAAGAATGAAGAATGAAGAAGAAGAATGAAAAAAAGAATGAGAAAGAAGAACATAGAAGAAGAAGAATGAAGAAAAGAATGAAGAAGAAGCATGAAGAACAAAGAAAAAGAATGATGAAGAAGAATGTAGAAGAAGCATGAAGAAAAAAGACAAAGAATGATGAAGAAAAAGAAGAAGAAGATGAAGAAAGTAGTTGAAAGAAGAAGAATGAAAAAGAACGAAGAAGAAAAAGTAGAAGAAGAACGAAAAAGAAAGAAGAAGAATCAGAAGAAATTTACCCCAAAAAAAAGAAAAAAAATATGTAGAAGGGCACTGGCGCACTTCTGAAGTGCACTGGCGCACTTCCTCTTCTTCTTCTTCTTTATTCTTCTTCCACTTCTTCTTTCATCATGTCCTTTTTTCTTCTTCTTCTTCATTCTTCTTCTTCATTCTTCTTCTCATTCATCTTCTTATTTTTCTTCTTTTTCGTTCTTTATCTGTTTTCCACCTTTCTGTGACACTATGGGTTACGATCATCTCATGTGTTAGCTTCCAAGTTTTATTCTTCTGACAATCTGATTTGAAGACACAACTCCTTCTTAGGATTGAGCTACTCTCTAGCATAATCGCATTTGGATTCCCTCTGTATCTAGAAGATGCGGTTGAGATTGAGTGTTGGGTTTGCAACTCAGATTGTCAGAAGAATAAAATATTGATGCTAACTGCATGAGATGATCGTGAACCTTACTATCATAAAATGATGGAAAATGTGCTCGTGTTCTTTGAATGAAAAAGAAGAAGAAGAAGAATGAAGCTGAAAGATGAAACGAAGAAGAAGAAGAGGAGGAAACGAGAAGAATGAAGATGAAGAAGGAAGAAGAATGAAGAAGACAGAGGAACAGGAAGAAGGAAAATAAAAAGATAAAGAAGAAGAAAAAGAAGAATAATGAAGAATGAAGAAGAAAAAGAAAGAAAAAGAATGGAGATAAAGAAAAAGAAGAAGAAGATGAAGATTGAAAAATGACGTAGAAAAACGAAGAAAAAATAGAAGAATAAGTAGAAGAGGATGAATAAAGAAGAGGAAAAAATGATGAAAAGAATTAGAAAGAAGAAAAAAGAACATAGAAGAAGGAGAACGAAGAAGAAGAATGTAGAAGAAGAATGAAGAACAAAGAAGAAGAATGAAGAATGAAGAAGAAGACGAAGAAGAAGAAGAATGAAGAAAACGACGAGAAAAAAGAACAGAGAAGAAGAAGAATGAAGAAGAAGAATGTAAAAGAAGAATGAAAAACAAAGATGAAGAGTGAAGAATAAAGAATGAAGAAGAAAGAATGATGCAGAAAAAGAAGAAGATGAAGAAAGTAGTTGAAAGAAGAAGAATGAAAAAGAAAGAAGAAGAAAAAGTAGAAAAAGAACGAAAAAGAAAGAAGAAGAATCAGAAGAAATATACCAAAAAAAAAAAAAAAAGATGTAGAAGGGCGCTGGCGCACTTCTGAAGTGCCCTAGCCCACTTCTGAAGGGCGTTGGCGCACTTCTGAAGGGCGCTGGTGCACTTCTAAAGTGTGCTAGCGCACTTCTTCTTCTTCTTTATTCTTCTTCCACTTCTTCTTTCATCATGTCCTTTTTTCTTCATTCTTCTTCTTCTGTCTTGTTTTTCCTTCTTCTTCTTCATTCTTCTTCTTCATTCCTCTTCTTTTTTCTTCTTCTCATTCATCTTCTTTTTTTTCTTCTTCTTCATTCTTCTTCTGTTTTCCACCTTTTTGTGATACTATGGGTTACGATCATCTCATATGTTGGCATCTAAGTTTGATTCTTCTTAGAATCTAATTTGAAGACCCAACTCTATCTTAGAATTAAGCTACTCTCTAGCACAATCGCATTTGGATTCCCTCTGCATCTAGAAGGTGCGGTTGAGATTGAGTGTTGGGTTTGCAACTCAGATTGTCAGAAGAATAAAATTTGGTAATTGCCGATGATCATAAAATGGTGCAAACTGTGCCCATGCTCTTTGAATGAAAAAGAAAACGAAGAAGAATAATGTAGAAGGTGGAAAAAGAAGAATAAGAAGAAGAGGACGAATCATGAAGAATGAAGAAGAAGAAAGAAGAATAATGAAGAAGAAAATGGAAGAGAAAAAAGAAAAACAATGAAGAAAAAAGATGATGCAAAAGAAAAGGAAGAAAAAGAAGAAGAATGAAGAAGAAGAAGAAGAAGAACGAAGAAGAAAAAGAAAGAAGAAGAATTAAGATGAAGAAAAAGAAGATGAAGATTGAAAGATGATGAAGAAAAAAGAAGAAAAAGAAGAAGAATAAGTAGAAGAAGACGAATGAAGCAGAAGAAGACGAATGAAGAATGAAGAAAACAAAGAGAAAGAAGAAAGAAGAACATAGAAGAAGAAGAATAAAGAGTAGAATGTAGAAGAAGAATGAGGAACAGAGAAGAAGAATGAAGAATGAAGAAGAAGAATGAAGAAAGGAATGAGAAAGAAGAACATAGAAGAAGAAGAATGAAGAAAAAGAACGTAGAAGAAGCATGAAGAACAAGGAAAAAGAATGATGAAGAAAAAGAAGAAGATGAAGAAAGTAGTTGAAAGAAGAAGAATGAAAAAGAAAGAAGAAGAATCAGAAGAAATTTACCAAAAAAAAAAAAAAAAAGATGTAGAAGGGCGCGGGTGCACTACCTCTTTTTCTTCTTTATTCTTCTTCCTCTTCTTCTTCCATCATGTCCTTTTTTCTTTTTCTTCTTCATTCTTCTTCTTCCGTCTTATTTTTCCTTCTTCTTCTTCATTCTTCTTCTTCTTTCTTCTTCTCATTCATCTTCTTATTTTTCTTCTTCATTCTTCTTCTGTTTTCCACCTTTCTGTGACACTATGGGTGACGATCATCTCATATGTTGGCATCCAAGTTTGATTCATCTGACAATCTGATTTGAAGACCCAACTCTTTCTTAGGATTAAGCTACCCTCTAGCACAATCGCATTTGGATTCCCTCTGCATCTAGAATTGGTGGTTGAGATTGAGTGCTGGGTTTGCAACTCAGATTGTCCGAAGAACAAAATTTGGATGCCTAATTGCAGATGATCATGAACCATACTGTCATAAAATGGTGCAAACTGTGCCCGTGCTCTTTAAACGAAAAAGAAAATAAAGAAGAATAATGTAGAAGGAGGAAAAAGAAGAATAAGAAGAAGAGGACGAAACATGAAAAATGAAGAAGAATGAAGAAGAAAGAGGAAGAGAAAGAATAAAAATATTGAAGAAAAAAGATGAAGCAGAAGAAAAGGAAGAAAAAGAAGAAAAATGAAGAAGAAGAAGAAGAACGGAGAAGAAAAAGAAAGAAGAAGAATGAAGACGAAGAAAAAGAAGATGAAGATTGAAAAATGGCGAAGAAAAAAGAAGAAAAAGAAGAAGAATAAGTAAAAGAAGACGAATGAAGCAAAAGAAGAAGAATGAAGAAGAAGAAGAAGATGAAGAAGAATGAAGAAAACAATGAGAAAGAAGAAAGAAGAACATAGAAGAAGTAGAAGAAGAATGAAGAAGAAGAATGTAGAAGAAGAATGAGGAACAGAGAAGAAGAAAGAAGAATGAAAAAAAGAATGAGAAAGAAGAACATAGATGAAGAATGAAGAAGAAGAATGCAGAAGAAGCATGAAGAACAAAGAAAAGGAATGATGAAGAAGAATGTAGAAGAAGCATGAAGAAAAAAGAAAAAGAATGATGAAGAAAAAGAAGAAAAAGATGAAGAAAGTAGTTGAAAGAAGAAGAATGAAAAAGAAAGAAGAAGAAAAAGTAGAAGAAGAACGAAAAAGACAGAAGAAGAATCAGAAGAAATATACCACAAAAAAAAAAGATGTAGAAGGGCACTGGCGCACTTCTGAAGTGCTGGCGCACTTCCTCTTTTTCTTCTTTATTCTTCTTGCACTTCTTCTTTCAACACGTCCTTTTTTCTTTTTCTTCTTCCATTTTCTTTTTCCTTCTTCTTCTACATTCTTCTTCTTCATTCTTCTTCTGCTTCGTCTTCTTATTTTTCTTCTTCGTTCTTATTCTGTTTTCCACCTTTCTGTGACACTATGGGTTACGATCATCTCATGTGTTAGCATCCAAGTTTTATTCTTCTGACATTCTGATTTTAAGACCCAACTCCTTCTTAGGATTGAGCTACTCTTCTAGCATAATCGCATTTGGATTCCCTCGGTATCTAGAAGATGCGGTTGAGATTGAGTGTTGGGTTTGCAACTCAGATTGTCAGAAGAATAAAATATTGATGCTAACTGTATGAGATGATCGTGAACCTTACTGTCATAAAATGGTGCAAAATGTGCTCGTGTTCTTTGAATGAAAAAGAAGAAGAAGAAGAATGAAGCTGAAAAACAAAAAGAAGAAGAAGAAGAGGAGGACACGAGAAGAATAAAGATGAAGAAAGAAGAAGAATGAAGAAGACAGAGGAACAGAAAGAAGGAAAATAAAAAGATGAAGAAGAAGAAAACGAAAAGAATGAAGAATGAAGAAGAAAAAGAAAGAAAAAGAATGAAGATAAAGAAAAAAGAGAAGAAGATGAAGATTGAAAAATGACGAAGAAAAATGAATAAAAAATAGAAGAATAAGTAGAAGAGGACGAATAAAGAAGAAGAAGAATGAAGAAAAGAATTAGAAAGAAGAAAAAAGAACATAGAAGAAGAAGAATGAAGAAGAAGAATGTAGAAGAAGAATGTAGAACAAAGAAGAAGAATGATGAATGAAGAAGAAGATGAAGAAGAAGAAGATTGAAGAAAACGACGAGAAAAAAGAAGAATGATGAAGAAGAATGAAGAAGAAGAATATAGAAGAAGAATGAAAAACAAAGAAGAAGAGTGATGAATAAGGAATGAAGAAGAAAGAATGATGAAGAAAAAGAAGAAGATGAAGAAAGTAGTTGAAAGAAGAAGAATGAAAAAGAAAGAAGAAGAAAAAGTAGAAGAAGAATGAAAAAGAAAGAAGAAGAATCAGAAGAAATATACCACAAAAAAAAAAAGGATATAGAAGGGCGCTGGCGCACTTCTGAAGTGCGCTGACGTACTTCTTCTTCTTATTCTTTATTCTTCTTCCACTTGTTCTTTCATCATGTCCTTTTTTCTTTTTCTTCTTCATTCTTCTTCTTCCCTCCCTTTTTCCTTCTTCTTCATTCTTCTTCTTCATTCCTCTTCTTTTTTCTTCTTCTCATTCATCTTCTTATTTTTCTTCTTCTTCATTCTTCTTCTGTTTTCCACCTTTCTGTGACACTATGCTTTACGATAATCTCTGTGTTAGCATTCAAGTTTTATTTTTTTGAAAATCTGATTTGAAGACCCAACGCCTTCTTAGGATTAAGCTACTCTCTAGCACTATCGCATTTGGATTTCCTTTGCAATAGAAGGTGCGGTTGAGATTGAGTGCTAGGTTTACAACTCAGATTGTCAGAAGAATAAAATTTGGATGCCTAATTGCCAATGATCGTGAATCATATTGTCATAAAATGGTGCAAACTGTGCCCTCGCTCTTTGAATGAAAAAGAAAATGAAGAAGAATAATGTAGAAGGTGGAAAAAGAATAATAAGAAGAAGAGGACGAAACATGAAGAATGAAGAAGAAGAAAGAAGAAGAATGAAGAAGAAAGAGGAAGAGAAAGAAGAAAAATAATGAAGAAAAATGTTGAAGCAAAAGAAAAGGAAGAAAAAGAAGAAGAATGAAGAAGAAGAAGAAGAAGAAGAAGAAGAAGAAGAAGAAGAAGAAGAACGAAGTATAAAAAGAAAGAAGAAGAATGAAGATGAAGAAAAAGAAGATGAAGATTGAAAAATGACGAAGAAAAAAGAAGAAAAAGAAGAAGAATAAGTAGAAGAAGACGAATGAAGCAGAAGATGAAGATGAAGAAGAATGAAGAAAACAACGAGAAAGAAGAAAGAAGAACATAGAAGAAGAAGAAGAAGAATGAGGAACAGAGAAGAAGAATGAAGAATGAAGAAGAAGAATGAAGAAAAGAATGAGATAGAAGAACTTAGAAGAAGAAGAATGAAGAAGAAAAATGTAAAAGAAGCATGAAGAACAAAGAATAAGAAGAAGATGAAGAAAGTAGTTGAAAGAAGAAGAATGAAAAAGAAAGAAGAAGAAAAAGTAGAAGAAGAACGAAAAAGAAAGAAGTAGAATCAGAAGAAATTTACCACAAAAAAAAAATATATAGATGTAGAAGGGCGCTGGCGCACTACCTCTTTTTCCTCTTTATTCTTCTTCCACTTCTTCTTTCATCATGTCCTTTTTTCTCTTTCTTGTTTATTCTTCTTCTTACGTCTTCTTTTTCCTTCTTCTTCTTCATTCATCTTCTTCTCATTCATCTTCTTATTTTTCATCTTCTTCATTCTTCTTTTGTTTTCTACCTTTCTGTGATACTATGGGTTACGATCATCTCATATGTTGGCATCCAAGTTCGATTCTTCTAACAATCTGATTTGAAGACCCAAACCCTTTCTTAGGATTAAGCTACACTCTAGCACAATCGCATTTGGATTCCCTCTGCAATAAAAGGTGCAGTTGAGATTGACTGTTGGGTTTACAACATAGATTGTCAGAGGAACAAAATTTGGATGCCAAATTGCTGATGATCGTGAACCATACTGTCATAAAATGGTGCAAACTGTGCCCGTGCTCTTTAAATGAAAAAGAAAACGATGAAGAATAATGTAGAAGGAGGAAAAAGAAGAATAAGAAGAAGAGGACGAAACATGAAGAATGAAGAAGAAGAAAGAAGAAGAATGAAGAAGAAAGAGGAAGAGAAAGAAGAAAAATATTGAAGAAAAAAGATGAAGCAGAAGAAAAGGAAGAAAAAGAAGAAGAATGAAGAAGAATAAGGAGAAGAAGAACGAAGAAGAAAAAGAAAGAAGAAGAATGAAGACGAAGAAAAAGAAGATGAAGATTGAAAAATGGTGAAGAAAAAGGAAGAAAAAGAAGAAGAATAAGTAAAAGAAGACGAATGAAGCATAAGAAAGAAGAATGAAGAAGAAGAAGAAGATGAAGAAGAATGAAGAAAACAACGAGAAAGAAGAAAGAGGAACATAAAAGAAGAAGAAGAAGAATGTAGAAGAAGAATGAGGACCAGAGAAGAAGAATGAAGAATGAAGAAGAAGAATAAAAAAAAGAATGAGAAAGAAGAACATAGAAGAAGAAGATTGAAGAAGAAGAATGTAGAAGAAGCATGAAGAACAAAGAAAAAGAATGATGAAGAAGAATGTAGAAGAAGCATGAAGAAAAAAGAAAAAGAATTATGAAGAAAAAGAAGAAGAAGATGAAGAAAGTAGTTGAAAGAAGAAGAATGAAAAAGAACGAAGAATTAAAAGTTGAAGAAGAACGAAAAAGAAAGAAGAAGAATCAGAAAAAAATTTCCCAAAAAAAAAAAAAAATGTAGAAGGGCACTGGCGCACTTCCTCTTCTACTTCTTTATTCTTCTTCCACTTCTTCTTTTATCATGTACTTTTTTTTTTCTTCTTCCGTCTTCTTTTTCCTTCTTCTTCTTCATTCTTCTTCTTCATTCTTCTTCTCATTCATCTTCTTATTTTTCTTCTTCTTCGTTCTTCTTTTGTTTTCCACCTTTCTGTGACACTATGGGTTACGATCATCTCATGTGTTAGCATCCAAGTTTTATTCTTCTGACATTCTGATTTGAAGACCCAACTCCTTCTTAGGATTGAGCTTCTCGCTAGCATAATCGCATTTGGATTCTCTCTGTATTTAGAAAATTCGATTGGGATTGAGTGTTGGGTTTGCAACTCAGATTGTCAGAAGAATAAAATATTGATGCTAAATGCATGAGATGATTGTGAACCTTACTGTCATAAAATGGTGCAAAATGTACTCGTGTTCTTTGAATGAAAAAGAAGAAAAAGAAGAAAAAGAAGAAAAAGAAGCTGAAAGACGAAAAGAAGAAGAAGAAGAGGAGGAAACGAGAAGAATAAAGATGAAGAAAGAAGAAGAATGAAGACGACAGACGAACAGAAAGAAGGAAAATAAAAAGATGAAGAAGAAGAAAAAGAAGAAGAATGAAGAATGAAGAAGAAAAAGCAAGAAAAAGAATGAAGATAAAGAAAAAGAAGAAGAAGATGAAGATTGAAAAATGACGAAAAAAATGAAGAAAAAATAGAAGAATAAGTTGAAGAGGACGAATAAAGAAGAGGAGAAAATGAAGAAAAAAATTGGAAAGAAGAAAAAGAACATAGAAGAAGAAGAATTTAGAAGAAGAATGAAGAACAAAGAAGAAGAATGAAGAATGAAGAAGAAGACGAAGATGAAGAAGAATGAAGAAAACGACGAGAAAAAATAACAGAGAAGAAGAAGAATGAAGAAGAAGAATGTAGAAGAAGAATGAAAAACAAAGAAGAAGAGTGAAGAATAAAGAATGAAGAAGAAAGAATGAAGAAGAAGAATGTAGAAGAAGAATGAAAAACAAAGAAGAAGAGTGAAGAATAAAGAATAAAGAAGAAAGAATGATGAAGAAAAAGAAGAAGATGAAGAAAGTAGTTGAAAGAAGAAGAATGAAAAAGAAAGAAGAAGAAAAAGAAGAAGAAGAACGAAAAAGAAAGAAGAAGAATCAGAAGAAATATACCATAAAAAAAAAAGATGTAGAAGGGCACTGGCGCACTTGTTCTTCTTCTTCTTTATTCTTCTTCCACTTCTTTCATCATGTCCTTTTTTCTTTTTCTTCTTCATTCTTCTTCTTTCGTCTACTTTTTCCTTCTTCTTCTTCATTATTCTTCTTCATTCCTCTTCTTTTTTCTTCTTCTCATTCATCTTCTTATTTTTCTTCTTCTTCAATCTTCTTCTGTTTTCCACCTTTCTGTGACACTACGGGTTACGATCATCTCATGAGTTAGCATCCAAGTTTTATTCTTCTGAAAATCTGATTTGAAGGCCCAACGTCTTCTTAGGATTAAGCTACTCTCTAGCACAATAGCATTTGGATTCCCTCGGCATCTAGAAGGTGCAGTTGAGATTGAGTGTTGGGTTTGCAACTCAGATTGTCAGAAGAATAAAATTTGGATGCCTAATTATCGATGATCGTAAATCATATTGTCATAAAATGGTGCAAACTGTGCCCGTACTCTTTGAATGAAAAAGAAAACAAAGAAGAATAATGTAGAAGGTGGAAAAAGAAGAATAATAAGAAGAAGAGGATGAAACATAAAGAATGAAGAAAAAAGAGGAAGAGAAAGAAGAAAAATAGTGAAGAAAAAACAAAAAGCAAAAGAAAAGGAAGAAAAAGAAGAAGAATGAAGAAGAACAAGAAGAAGAACGAAGAAGAAAAAGAAAGATGAAGATTGAAAAATGACGAAGAAAAAAGAAGAAAAAGAAGAAGAATAAGTAGAAGAAGACGAATGAAGTAGAAGAAGACGAATGAAGAAGAAGAAGATGAAGAAGAATGAAGAAAACAACAAGAAAGAAGAAAGAAGAACATAGAAGAAGAAGAAGAAGAATGGAGAAGAATGTAGAAGAAGAATGAGGATCAGAGAAGAAGAATGAAGAATGAAGAAGAAGAATGAAGAAAAGAATGAGAAAGAGAACATAGAAGAACAAGAATGAAGAAGAAGAATGTAGAAGAAGCATAATGATGAAGAAAAAGAAGAAGTTGAAGATGAAGAAAGTAGTTGAAAGAAGAAGAATGAAAAAGAAAGAAGAAGAAAAAGTAGAAGAAGAACGAAAAAGAAAGAAGAAGTACGCAGGCGCACATCTGAAGTGCGCTGGCGCACATCTGAAGTGCGCTGGCACACTTCTTCTTCAAATTCTTTATTCTTCTTCCACTTCTTTCATCATGTCCTTTTTTCTTTTTCTTCTTCATTCTTCTTCTTCCGTCTTCTTTTTCCTTCTTCTTCTTCATTCTTCTTCTCATTCATCTTTTTATTTTTTCTACATCTTCATTCTTCTTTTGTTTTCAACCTTTCTGTGACACTATGGGTTATGACCATCTCTTGTGTTAGCATCCAAATTTTCATCTTCTGACAATCTGATTTGAAGACCCAACTCCTTCTTAGGATTAAGCTACTCTCTAGCATCATCGTATTTGGATTCCTTCTGTATCTAGAAGATGCAGTTGAGATTGAGTGTTGGGTTTGTAACTCAGATTGTTAGAAGAATAAAATATTGATGCTAACTGCATGAGATGATCGTGATCCTTACTGTCATAAAATGGTGTAAAATATGCTCGTGTTCTTTGAATTAAAAAGAAGAAGAAGAAGAATGAATCTGAAAGACGAAAAGAAGAAGAAGAAGAGGAGGAGGAAACGAGAAGAATAAAGATGATGAAAGAAGTAGAATGAAGAAGACAGAGGAACAGAAAGAAGGAAAATAAAAAGATATAGAAGAAGAAAAAGAAGAAGAATGAAGAATGAAGAATGAAGAAGAAAAAGAAAGAAAAAGTGTGAAGTTAAAGAAAAAGAAGAAGAAGATGAAGTTTGAAAAATGACGAAGAAAAATGAAGAAAAAAATTGAAGAATAAGTAGAAGAGGACGAATAAAGAAGAAGAAAAATGAAGAAAATAATTAGAAAGAAGAAAAAAGAACATAGAAGAAGAAGAAGAATGAAAAGAAGAATGTAGAAGAAGAATGAAGAATGAAGAAGAAGACGAAGAAGAAGAAGAATGAAGAAAACAACGAGAAAAAAGAACAGAGAAGAAGAGGAAGAAGAAGAAGAATGTAGGAGAAGAATGAAAAACAAAGAAGAAGAATGAAGAATAAAGAATGAAGAAAAAAGAATGATGAAGAAAAAGAAGAAGATGAAGAAAGTAGTCGAAAGAAGAAGAATGAAAAAGAAAGAAGAAGAAAATGTAGAAGAAGAACGAAAAAGAAAGAAGAAGAATCAGAAGAAAACCATAAAAAAAAAAAAGATGTAGAAGGGCGCTGGCCAGAAGTGCGCTGGCACACTTGTTCTTCTTCTTCTTATTCTTGTTCCACTTCTTTCATCATGTCCTTTTTTCTTTTTCTTCTTCATTCTTCTTCTTCCGTCTACTTTTTCCTTCTTCTTCTTCATTCTTCTTCTTCATTCTTCTTCTTTTTTCTTCTTCTCATTCATCTTCTTATTTTTCTTCTTCTTCATTCTTCTTCTCTTTTCCACCTTTCTGTGACACTATGGGTTACTATCATCTCATGAGTTAGCATCCAAGTTTTATTCTTCTGAAAATCTGATTTGAAGGCCCAATGTCTTCTTAGGATTAAGCTACTCTCTAGCACAATAGCATTTGGATTCCCTCGGCATCTAGAAGGTGCGGTTGAGATTGAGTGTTGGGTTTGCAACTCAGATTATCGGAAGAATAAAATTTGGACGCCTAATTGACGATGATCGTGAACCATATTGTCATAAAATGGTGCAAATTGTGCCCGTACTCTTTGAATGAAAAAGAAAACAAAGAAGAATAATGTAGAAGGTGGAAAAAGAAGAACAATAAGAAGAAGAGGACAAAACATGAAGAATGAAGAAAAAAGAGGAAGAGAAAGAAGAAAAATAATGAAGAAAAAAGAAGAAGCAAAAGAAAAGGAAGAAAAAGAAGAAGAATGAAGAAGAACAAGAAGAAGAACGAAGAAGAAAAAGAAAGATGAATATTGAAAAATGGCGATGAAAAAAGAAGAAAAAGAAGAAGAATAAGTAGAAGAAGACGAATGAAGCAGAAGAAGACGAATGAAGAAGAAGAAGATGAAGAAGAATGAAGAAAACAACGAGAAAGAAGAAAGAAGAACATAGAAGAAGAAGAAGAAGAAGAAGAAGAAGAAGAAGAAGAAGAATGAAGAAGAATGTAGAAGAAGAATGAGGAACAGAGAAGAAGAATGAAGAATGAAGAAGAAGAATGAAGAAAAGAATGAGAAAGAAGAACATAGAAGAAGAAGAATGAAGAAGAAGAATGTAGAAGAAGCATGAAGAACAAAGAAAAAGAAGAAGATAAAGAAAGTAGTTGAAAGAAGAAGAATGAAAAAGAAAGAAGAAGAAAAAGTAGAAGAAGAACGAAAAAGAAAGAAGAAGAATCAGAAGAAATTTACCACAAAAAAAAAAAAAGATGTGGAAGGGCACTGCGCAATTCTTTTTCTTCTTCTTTATTCTTCTTCCACTTCTTCTTTCATCATGTCCTTTATTCTTTTTCTTCTTCATTCTTCTTCTTCGTCTTCTTTTTCCTTCTTCTTCTTCATTCTTCTTCTTTTTTCTTCTTCTCATTCATCTTCTTATTTTTCTTCTTCTTCATTCTTTTTCTACATTCCACCTTTCTGTGACACTATGGTTTACGATCATCTCATGTGTTAGCATCCATGTTTTAATCTTCCGAAAATCTGATTTGAAGACCCAACGCCTTCTTAGGATTAAGCTACTCTCTAGCACAATCGCATTTGGATTCCCTCTGCATCTAGAAGGTGCGGTTGAGATTGAGTATTGGGTTTGCAAATCAGATTGTCAAAAGAATAAAATTTGGATGCCTATTTGCCGATTATCGTGAACCATAATGTCATAAAATGGTGCAAACAATGCCTGTGCTCTTTGAATGAAAAAAAAATAAAGAAGAAGAATGTAGAAGGTGGAAAAAGAAGAATAAGAAGAAGAGGATGAAATATGAAGAATGAAGAAGAAGAAAGAAGAAGAATGAAGAAGAAAGAGGAAGAGAGAGAAAAAAAATGAAGAAAAAAGATGAAGCAAAAGAAAAGGAAGAAAAAGAAGAAGAATGGAGTAGAAGAACGAAGAAGAAAAAGAAAGAAGAAGAATGAAGATGATGAAAAAGAAGATGAAGATTGAAAAATGACGAAGAAAAAAGAAAAAAATGAAAAAGAATAAGTAGAAGAAGACGAATGAAGTAGAAGAAGACGAATGAAGAAGAAGAAGATGAAGAAGAATGAAGAAAACATCGAGAAAGAAGAAAGAAGAACATAGAAGAAGAAGAAGAAGAAGAAGAATGAAGAAGAAGAATGTAGAAGAAAAATGAGGAACAGAGAAGAAGAATGAAGAATGAAGAAGATGAAAGAAGAAAAGAATGAGAAAGAAGAACATAGAAGAAGAAGAATGAAGAAGAAGAATGTACAAGAAGCATGAAGAACAGAGAAAAAGAAGAAGATGAAGAAAGTAGTTGAAAGACGAAGAAGAATGAAAAAGAAAGGAGAAGAAAAAGTAGAACAAGAACGAAAAAGAAAGAAGAAGAATCAGAAAAAATTTACCACAAAAAAAAAAATATGTTGAAGGGCGCTGGCGCACTACCTCTTTTTCTTCTATATTCTTCTTCCACTTCTTCTTTCATCATATTTTTTTTTTCTTTTTCTTCTTCATTCTTCTTCTTCGTCTTCTTTTTCCTTCTTCTTCTTCATTCTTCTTCGTCATTCTTCTTCCGTTTTCCACCTTTCTGCGACACTATGGGTTATGATCATCTCATATGTTGGCATCCAAGTTTGATTCTTCTGACAATCTGATTTGAAGACCCAACTCCTTCTTAGGATTAAGCTACTCTCTAGCACAATTGCATTTGGATTCCCTCTGCATCTAAAATGTGCGGTTGAGATTGAGTGTTGGGTTTGCAACTCAGATTGTCAGAAGAATAAAATTTGGATGCCTAATTGCAGATGATAGTGAATCATATTGTCATAAAATGGTGCAAACAGTGCCCGTGCTCTTAAAGAGAAAATGAAAACGAAGAAGAAAAATGTAGGAGGAAAAAGAAGAATAAGAAGAAGAGGACGAAACATGAAGAATGAAGAAGAAGGTAGAAGAAGAATGAAGAAGAAAGAGGAAGAAAAAGAAGAAAAATATTGAAGAAAAAAGATGAAGCAGAAGAAAAGGAAGAAAAAGAAGAAGAATGAAGAAGAAGAAGAAGAACGAAGAAGAAAAAGAAAGAATAAGATTGAAGACGAAGAAATAGAAGTTGAAGATTGAAAAATGGCGAAGAAAAAAGAAGAAAAAGAAGAAGAATAAGTAGAAGAAGACGAATGAAGCAGAAGAAGAAGAATAAAGAAGTAGAAGATGAAGAAGAATGAAGAAAACAATGAGAAAGAAGAAAGAAGAACAAAGAAGAAGAAAAAGAAGAATGAAGAAGAAGAATGTAGAAGAAGAATGAGGAACAGGGAAGAAGAATGAAGAATGAAGAATAAGAATGAAAAAAAGAATGAGAAAGAAGAACATAGAAGAAGAAGAATGAAGAAGAAGAATGTAGAAGAAGCATGAAGAACAAAGAAAAAAAATGATGAAGAAGAATGTAGAAGAAGCGTGAAGAAAAAAGAAAAAGATTAATCTAGAAAAAGAAGAAGAAGATGAAGAAAATAGTTGAAAGAAGAAGAATGAAAAAGAAAGAAGAAGAAAAAGTAGAAGAAAAATGAAAAAGAAAGAAGAAGAATCAGAAGAAATTTACCACAAAAAAAAAGATGTAGAAGGGCGCTATCGCACTTCTGAAGTGCGTTGGCACACTTCCTCTTCTTCTTCTTTATTCTTCCTCCACTTCGTCTTTCATCATGTCCTTTTTCTTTTTCTTCCTCATTCTTCTTCTTCCGTCTTCTTTTTTCCTTCTTCTTCTTCATTTTTCTTCTTCATTTTTCTTCTCATTCATCTTCTTATTTTTCTTCTTCTTCGTTCTTCTTCTATTTTCCAACTTTCTGTGACACTATGGGTTATGATCATCTCATGTGTTATCATCCAATTTTTATTCTTCTGACAATCTGATTTGAAGACCCAACTCCGTCTTAGGATTAAGCTACTCTCTAGCATCATCGCATTTGGATTACTTTTGTATCTAGAAGATGCGGTTGAGATTGAGTGTTGGGTTTGCAACTCAAATTGTTAGAAGAATAAAATATTGATGCTAACTACATGAGATGATCGTGATCCTTACTGTCATAAAATGGTGCAAAATCTGCTCGTGTACTTTGAATGAAAAAGAAGAAAAAGAAGAATGAAGCTGAAAGACGAAAAGAAGAAGAAGAAGAAGAGGAGGAAACGAGAAGAATAAAGATGAAGAAAGAAGTACAATGAAGAAGACAGAGGAACAGAAAGAAGGAAAATAAAAAGATGAAGAAGAAGAAAATGAAGAATAATGAAGAATGAAGAAAAAAAAAGAAAAAGAATGAAGATAAAGAAAAAGAAGAAGAAGATGAAGATTGAAAAATGACGAAGAAAAACGATGAAAAAATAGTAGAATAAGTAGAAGGGGACGAATATAGAAGAAGAATGAAGAAGAGAATTAGAAAGAAGAAAAAGAACATAGAAGAAGAAGAATGAAGAAGAAGAATGTAGAAGAAGAATGAAGAACAAAGAAGAAGAATGAAGGATGAAGAATGTAGAAAAAGACGAAGAAGAAGAAGAATGAAGAAAACGACGAGAAAAAAGAACAGAGAAGAAGAAGAATGTAGAAGAAGAATTAAAAACAAAGAGGAAGAATGAAGAATAAAGAATGAAGAAGAAAGAATGATGATGAAAAAGAAGAAGATGAAGAAAGTAGTTGAAAGAAGAAGAATGAAAAAAAAAAAAAAAGTAGAAGAAGAACGAAATAGAAAGAAGAAGAATCATAAGAAATATACCACAAAAAAAAAAAAAAGATGTAGTAGGGCGCTTTTTCTTTATTCTTCTTCCACTTCTCCTTTCATCATGACCTTTTTTATTTTTCTTCTTCATTCTTCTTCTTTCGTCTTCCTTTTCCTTCTTCTTCTTCATTCTTCTTCTTTATTCCTCTTCTTTTTTCTTCTTCTCATTCATCTTCTTATTTTTCTTCTTCTTCATTCTTCTTCTGTTTTCCACCTTCTGTGATACTATGGTTTTCGATCATCTCAAGTGTTATCATCCTAGTTTTATTCTTCTGAAAATCTGATTTGAAGACCCAACGCCTTCTTAGGATTAAGCTACTCTCTAGCACAAAGGCATTTGGATTCCCTCTGAATCTAAAAGGTGCGGTTGAGATTAAGTGTTGGGTTTGCAACCCAGATTGTCAGAAGAATAAAATTTGGATGCCTAATTGCCGATGATCGTGAACCATATTGTCATAAAATGGTGCAAACTGTGCCCGTGCTCTTTGAATGAAAAAGAAAATGAAGAAGAATAACGTAGAAGGTGAAAAAAGAAGAATAACAAGAAGAGGACGAAACATGAAGAATGAAGAAGAAGAAGAAATAAGAAAGAAGAAGAATGAGGAAGAAAGAGGAAGAGAAAGAAGAAAAATAATAAAGAAAAAAGTTGAAGAAAAAGAAAAGGAAGAAAAAGAAGAAGAATGAAGAAGAAGAAGAAGAAGAAAAATGAAGAAGAAAAAGAAAGAAGAAGAATGAAGATGAAGAAAAAGAAGATGAAGATTGAAAATCGATAAAGAAAAAAGAAGAAAAAAAAGAAGAATAAGTAGAAGAAGACAAATGAAGCAGAAGAAGACGAATTAAGAAGAAGAAGATGAAGAAGAATGAAGAAAACAACGAGAGAGAAGAAAGAAGAACATAGAAGAAGAAGAATGAAGAGAAGAATGTAGAAGAAGAATGAGGAACATAGAAGAAGAATGAAAAATGAAGAATAAGAATGAAGAAAAGAATGAGAAAGAAGAACATAGAAGAAGAAGAATGAAGAAGAAGAATGTACAAGAAGCATGAAGAACAAAGAAAAAGAATGATGAAGAAGAATGTAGAAGAAGCATGAAGAAAAAAGAAAAAGAATGATGAAGAAAAAGAAGAAGATGAAGAAAGTTGTTGAAAGAAGAAGAATGAAAAAGAAAGAAGAAGAAAAAATAGAAGAAGAACGAAAAACAAAGAAGAAGAATCAGAAGAAATTTACCACAAAAAAAAAAAGATGTAGAAGGGCCCTGGCGCACTTCTGAAGTGCGCTGGCGCCCTTCTGAAGGGGGCTGGCTTACTACCTCTTTTTCTTCTTTATTCTTCTTCCTCTTCTTCTTTCATCATGTCCTTTTTTTCTATTTCTTCTTCATTCTTCTACTTCCGTCTTCTTTTCCCATCTTCTTCTTCATTCTTCTTCTTCTTTCTTCTTCTCATTCATCTTCTTATTTTTCTTCTTCATTCTTCTTCTGTTTTCCACCTTTTTGTGACACTATGGGTTACGATCATCTCATATGTTGGCATCCAAGTTCGATTCTTCTGACAATCTGATTTGAAGACCCGACTCTTTCTTAGGATTAAGCTACTCTCTAGAACAATCGCATTTGGATTCCCTCTGCATCTAGAATGTGCGGTTGAGATTGAGTGCTGGGTTTGCAACTCAGATTGTTAGAAGAACAAAATTTGGTTGCCCAATTGCAGATGATCGTGAACCATACTGTCATAAAATGGTGCAAACTGGGCCCGTGCTCTTTAAATGAAAAAGAAAACGAAGAAGAATAATGTAGGAGGAAAAAGAAGAATAAGAAAAAGAGGACGAAACATGAAGAATGAAGAAAAAGAAAGAAGAAGAATGAAGAAGAAAGGGGGGGAAAAAGAAGAAAAATATTGAAGAAAAAAAATGAAGCAGAAGAAAAGGAAGAAAAAGAAGAAGAATGAAGAAGAAGAAGGAGAAGAAGAACGAAGAAGAAAAAAAAGAAGAAGAATGAAGACGAAGAAAAAGATGATGAAGATTGAAAAATGGCGAAGAAAAAAGAAAAAAAAGAAGAAGAATAAGTTGAAGAAGACGAATGAAGCAGAAGAAGAAGAATGAAGAAGAAGAAGAAGATGAAGAAGAATGAAGAAAACAAAGAGAAAGAAGAAAGAAGAACATAGAAGAAGAAGAAGAAGAAGAAGAATGTAGAAGAAGAATGAGGAACAGAGAAGAAGAATGAAGAATGAAGAAAAAGAATGAAAAAAGAATGAGAAAGAAGAACATAGAAGAAGAAGAATGAAGAAGAAGAATGTAGAAGAAGCATGAAAAACAAAGAAAATGAATGATGAACAAGAATGTAGAAGAAGCATGAAGAAAAAAGAAAAAGAATGATGAAGAATCAGAAAAAATTTACACCAAAAAAAAAAATATATGTAGAAGGGCACTGGCGCACTTCCTCTTCTTCTTCTTATTCTTCTTCCACTTCTTCTTTCATCATGTCCTTTTTTCTTTTTCTTCTCCCGTCTTCTTTTTCTTTCTTCATTCTTCTTTTCATTAATCTTATTATTTTTCTTCTTCTTCGTAATTCTTCTGTTTTCCACCTTTTTGTGACATTATGGGTTACAATCATCTCATGTGTTAGCATCCAAGTTTTATTCTTCTGACATTCTGATTTGACGACCCAACTCCTTCTTAGGATTGAGCTACTCTCTATCATAATCGCATTTGGATTCCCTCTGTATCTAGAAGATGCGGTTGAGATTGAGTGTTGGGTTTGCAACTCAGGTTATCAGAAGAATAAAATATTGATGCTAACTGCATGAGATGATCGTGAACCTTACTGTCAGAAAATGGTGCAAAATGTACTCGTCTTCTTTGAATGAAAAAGTAGAGGAAGAAGAATGAAGCTGAAAGATGAAATGATGAAGAAGAAGAGGAGAAAATGAGAAGAATAAAGATGAAGAAAGAAGAAGAATGAAGAAGACAGACGAACAGAAAGAAGGTAAATAAAAAGATGAAGAAGCAGAAAAAGAAGAAGAATGAAGAATGAAGAAGAAAAAGAAAGAAAAAGAATAAAGATAAGGAAAAAGAAGAAGAAGATGAAGATTGAAAAATATCGAAGAAAAACGAAGAAAAAATTGAAGAATAAGTAGAAAAGGATGAATAAAGAAGAGGAAAAAATGAAGAAAAGAATTAGAAAGAAGAAAAAAGAATAATGAAGAAGAAGATTGTAGAAGAAGAATGAAGAACAAAGAAGAAGAATGAAGAATGAAGAAGAAGACGAAGAAGAAGAAGAATGAAGAAAATGACGAGAAAAAAGAACAGAGTAGAAGAAGAATAAAGAAGAAGAATGTAGAAGAAGAATGAAAAACAAAGAAGAAGAGTGAAGAATAATGAATGAAGAAGATAGAATGATGAAGAAAAAGAAGAAGATGAAGAAAGTAGTTGAAAGAAGAAGAATGAAAAAGAAAGAAGAAGAAGAAGTAGAAGAAGAACGAAAAAGAAAGAAGAAGAATGAGAAGAAATATTCCACAAAAAAAAAAAAAGATATAGAAGGGCGCTTGCGCACTTCTTCTTCTTATTCTTTATTCTTCTTCCACTTCTTCTTTCATCATGTCCTTTTTTCTTTTTATTCTTCATTCTTCTTCTTCCGTCTTCTTTTCCTTCTTCTTCATCATTCTACTTCTTCATTCTTCTTCTCATTCATCTTCTTATTTTTCTTCTTCTCCGTTTCTTCTGCTTTCCACCTTTCTGTGACACTATGGGTTACGATCATCTCATATGTTGGCATCTAAGTTTGATTCTTCTGACAATCTGATTTGAAGGCCCAACTTTGTCTTAGGATTAAGCTACTCTCTAGCACAATCGCATTTGGATTCCCTCTACATCTAAAATGTGCGGTTGAGATTGAGTGCTGGGTTTGCAACTCAGATTGTCTGAAGAATAAAATATTGATGCTAAATGCATGAGATGATCGTGAACCTTACTGTCATAAAATGGTGTGAAATGTACTCGTGTTCTTTGAATGAAAAAGAAGAAGAAGAATGAAGCTGAATGACAAAAAGAAGAAGAAGAGGAGGAGGAAACAAAAAGAATAAAGATGAAGAAAGAAGAAGAATGAAGAAGACAGACGAACAGAAAGAAGGAAAATAAAAAGATGTAGTAGGGCGCTGGCGCACTTCTTCTTCTTATTCTTTATTCTTCTTCCACTGCTTCTTTCATCATGTCCTTTTTTCTTTTTCTTCTTCATTCTTCTTCTTCCGTCTTCTTTTTCCTTCTTCATCTTCATTCTTCTTCTTCATTCCTCTTCTTTTTTCTTCTTCTCATTCATCTTCTTATTTTTCTTCTTCTATTTTCCTCCTTTCTGTGATACTATGGTTTACGATCATCTTTGTGTTAGCATCCAAGTTTTATACTTCCAAAAATTGGATTTGAAGACCCAACGCCTTCTTAGGATTAAGCTACTCTCTAGCATAATCGCATTTGGATTCCCTCTGCAATAGAAGCTGCGGTTGAGATTGAGTGCTGGGTTTACAACTCAGATTGTCAGAAGAATAAAATTTGGATGCCTAATTGTCAATGATCATGAACCATATTGTCATAAAATGGTGCAAACTCTGACCGTGCTCTTTGAATGAAAAAGAAAACGAAGAAGAATAATGTAGAAGGTGGAAAAAGAAGAATAAGAAGAAGAGGACGAAACATGAAGAATGAAGAAGTAGAAAGAATAAGAATGAAGAAGAAAGAGGAAGGCAAAGAAGAAAAATAATGAAGAAAAATGATGAAGCTAAAGAAAAGGAAGAAAAAGAAGAAGAATGAAGAATAAGAAGAAGAAGAACGAAGTAGAAAAAGAAAGAAGAAGAACGAAGATGAAGAAAAAGAAGATGAAGATTGAAAAATGACGAAGAAAAAAGAAGAAAAAGAAGAAGAATAAGTAGAAGAAGACGAATGAAGCAGAAGATGAAGATGAAGAAGAATGAAGAAAACAACGAGAAAGAAGAAAGAAGAACATAGAAGAAGAAGAAGAAGAATAAGAATGAAGAGGAAGAATGTAGAAGAAGAATGAAGAACAGAGAAGAAGAATGAAGAATGAAGAAGAAGAATGAAGAAAAGAATGAGAAAGAAGAACTTAGAAGAAGAAGAATGAAGAAGAAGAATGTAGAAGAAGCATGAAGAATAAAGAAAAAGAAGAAGATGAAGAAAGTAGTTGAAAGAAGAAGAATGAAAAAGAAAGAAGAAGAAAAAGTAGAAGAAGAACGAAAAAGAAAGAAGAAGAATCAGAAGAAATTTACCACAAAAAAAATGATGTAAAAGGGCGCTTGCCCACTTCTGAAGTGCGCTGGCGCCCTTCTGAAGGGCGCTGGTGCACTACCTCTTTTTCTTCTTTATTCTTCTTCCTCTTCTTCTTTCATCATGTCCTTTTTTGTTTTTCTTCATCATTCTCCTTCTTCCGTCTTCTTTTTCCTTCTTCTTCTTCTTCTTTCTTCTTCTCATTCATCTTCTTATTTTTCTTCTTCTTCATTCTTCTTCTATTTTCCACCTTTCTGTGACGCTATGGGTTACGATCATCTCATATGTTGGCATCCAAGTTTGATTCTTCTGACAATCTGATTTGAAGACCCAACTTTATCTTAGGATTAAGCTACTCTCAAGCACAATTGCATTTGGATTCCCTCTGCATCTAGAATGTGCGGTTGTGATTTAGTGCTGGGTTTGCAACTCAGATTGTCCGAAGAAAAAAATTTGGATGCCTAATTATAGATGATCGTGAACCATACTGTCATAAAATGATACAAACTGTGCCCGTGCCCTTTAAATGAAAAAGAAAACGAAGAAGAATATTGTAGAAGGGGCAAAAGTAGAATAAGAAGAAGAGGATGAAACATGAAGATTGAAGAAGACGAAAGAAGAAGAATGATGACGAAAGAGGAAGAGAAAGAAGAAAAATATTGAAGAAAAAAGATGAAGCAGAAGAAAAGGAAGATAAAGAAGAAGAATGAAGAAGAAAAAGGAGAAGAAGAACGAAGAAGAAAAAGAAAGAAGAAGAATGAAGACGAAGAAAAAGAAGATGAAGATTGAAAAATGGCAAAGAAAAAAGAAGAAAAAGAAGAAGAATAAGTAGAAGAAGATGAATGAAGCAGAAGAAGAAGAATGAAGAAGAAGAAGAAGAAGAAGAAGAAGAAGATGAAGAAGAATGAAGAAAACAACAAGAAAGAAGAAATGAAGAACATAGAAGAAGAAGAAGAAGAATGTAGAAGAAGAATGAGGAATAGAGAAGAAGAATAAAGAATAAAGAAGAAGATTGAAAAAAAGAATGAGAAAGAAGAACATAGAAGAATAAGAATGTAGAAGAAGCATGAAGAACAAAGAAAAAGAATGATGAAGAAGAATGTAGAAGAAGCATGAAGAACAAAGAAAAAGAATGATGAAGAAGAATGTAGAAGAAGCATGAAGAAAAAAGACAAAGAATGATGAAGAAAAAGAAGAAGAAGATGAAGAAAGTAGTTGAAAGAAGAAGAATGAAAAGGAACGAAGAAGAAGAAGTAGAAGAAGAACGAAAAAGAAAGAAGAAGAATCAGAAGAAATTTACCCCAAAAAAAAGAAAAATAAAAGATGTAGAAGGGCACTGGCGCACTTCTGAAGTGCGCTGGCGCACTTCCTCTTCTTCTTCTTTATTCTTATTTCACTTCTTCTTTCATCAAATCCTTTTTTCTTTTTCTTCTTGCGTCTTCTTTTTCCTTCTTCTTCTTCATTCTTCTTCTTCATTCTTCTTCTCATTCATCTTCTTATTTTTCTTCTTCTTCGTTCTTCATCTGTTTTCCACCTTTCTGTGACACTATGGGTTACGATCATCTCATGTGTTAGCTTCCAAGTTTTATTCTTCTGACAATCTGATTTGAAGATCCAACTCCTTCTTAGGATTAAGCTACTCTCTAGCATAATCGCATTTGGATTCCCTCTGTATCTAGAAGATGCGATTGAGATTGAGTGTTGGGTTTGCAACTCAGATTGTCAGAAGAATAAAATATTGATGCTAACTGCATGAGATGATCGTGAATCTTACTGTCATAAAATGATGCAAAATGTGCTCCTGTTCTTTGAATGAAAAAGAAGAAGAAGAAGAATGAAGCTGAAAGACGAAAAGAAGAAGAAGAAGAGGAGGAAACGAGAAGAATGAAGATGAAGAAGGAAGAAGAATGAAGAAGACAGAGGAACAGAAAGAAGGAAAATAAAAAGATGAAGAAGAAGAAAAAGAAGAAGAATGAAGAATGAAGTAGAAAAAGAAAGAAAAAGAATGAAGATAAAGAAAAAAGAGAAGAAGATGAAGATTGAAAAATGACGAAAAAAAATGAAGAAAAAATAGAAGAATAAGTAGAAGAGGACGAATAAAGAAGAAGAAGAATGAAGAAAAGAATTAGAAAGAAGAAAAAAGAACATAGAAGAAGAAGAATGAAGAAGAAGAATGTAGAAGAAGAATGATGAACAAAGAAGAAGAAGACGAAGAAGAAGAAGAATGAAGAAAACGACGAGAAAAAAGAACGGAGAAGAAGAAGAATGTTGAAGAAGAATGAAAAAGAAAGAAAAAGAGTGAAGAATAAAGAATGAAGAAGAAAGAATGATGAAGAAAAAGAAGAAGATGAAGAAAGTAGTTGAAAGGAGAAGAATGAAAAAGAAAGAAGAAGAAAAAATAGAAGAAGAACGAAAAAGAAAGAAGAAGAATCTGAATAAATATAACACAAAAAAAAAAGATGTAGAAGGGCGTTGGCGCACTTCTGAAGGGCGCTGTCGCACTTCTAAAGTGCGCCAGCGCACACTTCTTCTTCTTAATCTTTATTCTTCTTCCACTTCTTCTTTCATCATGTTCTTTTTTCTTTTTCTTCTTCATTCTTCTTCTTCCGTCTTCTTTTTCCTTCTTCTTCTTCATTCTTCTTCTTCATTCCTCTTCTTTTTTTCTTTTTCTCATTCATCTTCTTATTTTTCTTCTTCTTCATTCTTCTTCTGTTTTCCACATTTCTGTGACACTATGGTTTACGATCATCTCATGTGTTAGCATCTAAGTTTTATTCTTCCGAAAATCTGATTTGAAGACCCAACGCCTTCTTAGGATTAAGCTACTCTCTAGCTCAATCGCATTTGGATTCCCTCTGCATCTAGAAGGTGCGGTTGAGATTGAGTGTTGGGTTTGCAACTCAGATTGTCAGAAGAATAAAATTTGGATGCATAATTGCCGATGATCGTGAACCATATTATCATAAAATGGTGCAAACTGTGCCCGTGCTCTTTGTATGAAATTGAAAACTAAGAAGAATAATGTAGAAGGTGGAAAAAGAAGAATAAGAAGAAGAGAATGAAACATGAAGAATGAAGAAGAAGAAAGAAGAAGAATGAAGAAGAAAGAGGAAGAGAAAGAAGAAAAATAATGAAGAAAAAAGATGAAGCAAAAGAAAAGGAAGAAAAAGAAGAAGAATGAAGAAGAATTGGAGGCAATAGAATATGTTGTAAACTCGATAGGGCTCTTGCGAATCCACTATGGATTTCTCAATTTCTGTATTTCGGAGGCAAATTTCTTAGATGCAGGTATATCTGTTCACAGCCCTATCCATATGAAGATTGATAATGTCAAGAACTTTGGGCCGAAACCGTTCAGATTCCTAAACGCTTGGATTGAAAGACCTGACTTTCTTGCTATTGTTTCTCAGGCTTGGCAAAACCATATTAATGGAAATCTGTCTCCTCTTTCTGCTGTGGCAGCGAGATTGAAGAATTTCAAACAGGCCTTGAAAAGATGGAACATAGAATCCTTTAGAAATATGCATGACATAGTTCGTATTGCAGAATCGGATCTCAGCTCCATTCAGCAATCCCTTCTATCTAATCCAAATGATTGTGCCCTTGCTATCAGAGAAAAAGAGGCCATATCCTCATTATATAATGCTCTCCTCAGCGAAGAAAACTTTCTAAGACAAAAATCCAGAATCACCTGGATCAAGTTGGGAGATAAGAATAACAAATTTTTTCATCAAAGTTTGCATTCTCACAATCACTCAAACTCTTTTGCTTCTATTTTGACCGGTTATGATCAAGAAAGAAGCTGAAAGCAATTTCACAAATCTATTCAAGACCACGGGATCTTCTTATGATGAGATCGGTATCCATAATTTAATCCTTCCTAGAGTTTTGTCTGACAAGCAAAAGGAGTTTCTGATGCAGCCTGTTACAAATGTGGAGATTAAGAGAACCATCTTCTCTTTTGATGACAACAAAGCTCAGGGACCGGATGGATTTAACGCCTGCTTCTATAAGTATTGTTGGAATATTGTTGGGGCTGAATTAAATCTGCCATTAAAGAGTTCTTCTCCAATCCCTTCATGCCTAGAGATGTCAATGGTACCTTTCTTTGTTTGATCCCGAAGATTTCATGCCCAGTAACCTTTACTGACTTTAGACCTATTGCATTATGTAATGTCATATACAAGTTTATTGCTAAAATCCTGGCGAATAGGCTTCAGTTGGTAATTCACTCCCTTGTGGCCTACAATCAAACGACATTCATCAAAGGTAGGCAAATTTCAGAAAATGTGCTTCTATGTCATGAAATATTGAGAGGATTGGATAGATCTTTGTGCCCTCCAACAGCTGCTATTAAAGTTGATTTGCACAAAGCTTTTGACTCCTTGGATAGAAATTATCTATTGACAGTCCTTAGGAAAATGAATTTTCCTGAAATGGTGATTAGATGGATTAGCGCAAGCACACACACTCCTATGTTTTCGGCTTTGGTGAACGGTAGTCCAGCCGGTTATTTCAAGGGTCATCGAGGCATCAGACAAGGTGACCCTCTCTCCTCCTACTTGTTCGTATTGGCCATGGAGCCCCTATCAGTTATGCTGGAAGCTGCAGTCAGAAATAAGTCGATTTCTCTCCCTCATAGGTGCAAATCTCTTCTCATTTCCCATCTTATCTTTGCTGATGATTTGATGATATTTGCAAAGCCAGATAACCGATCAATCTCTGGGGTGGTAAGAATCCTTCGAGAATTTTCATCTTATTCAGGCCTAACTATAAACTTCAGAAAATCTAATATGTTATTCGGTGGTGTTGGTGAGAGCATCAAGCAAAGCATATGCAACTCCGTTGGATTTTCATGTGGATCTCTCCCCATATCATATTTGGGCATCCCTCTGGTTGCAACTTCGCTATCTCACAGAGATTGTGAGCCCTTACTGTCTAAAATCAGGTCCAGAATTGATGGATGGAAATCTCGTTTCCTTTCTCATGCAGGCAGATCCAGAATTGATGGATGTTATTTCTTTTGGGCTGGCCTTTTTGGGATTCCATGCAAGATTATCTTATCTATTGAATCTCTTCTAGCAAAATTCCTTCGGTCTGGTTCCGAAATGAAAAAAAAAATACACTTCATCAGCTGGTCCAAGGTCTGCCTCCCTAAAGAAGAAGGAGGTTTGGGAATCTGGAGAGTCAAGGATATGTGCACTGCCGGGGCGATGAAGCATATATGGAACCTGATATCTAATAAAGACAGCTTATGGGTTCAATGGGTTAAAAGGAATTACCTCAGAAATGATTCCTTCTGGACTGCAAAAACTTCAAAGAACTACTCCTGGATTTGGATAAACCTTGTCAAGCAGTGAGAAACTATGCAACCATACATTTCCTATTCTCTTGGTTCAGGTGAAGACACATACTTCAGGTTGGACCCTTGGCTGAATGGTGAATCTCTTTCGAATAGAACCCCTAATGCATCAAGCTATATTGATAAAGACATCAAGAGAGCTAAGGTAAAATATTATTGAGAAAACTCGGCTTGGATGGACTGCCCCTTTGATAACATCCAAATCTTGAGGAACTATTGGTCAAAGATCCGCCAATCCCATATCCTGCTTAACAATGCAAGGGATCATATCAAGTAGAAGAGGATTAATGGGACTATCTTAAATCTTTCCTTTAAGGAAGCTTGGAATGCTATCCGATCCTCAAATCTGAAGGTTCCATGGCATAAGTCCATCTAGCTCTCCAGCAATATCCCGAAGCATTCTTTTGTAGCATGGGGAGTATGTCACAATGCCCTTCCCACCGCCGATCAACTGGCGATTAGAAACATTCATATTTCAAACACGTGCTGCTTCTGCTGGAATGGGAGAGACAGTATATCCCATATCTTCTTTGACTGCTGCTACTCTAAATTCATTTGGAGAAAATATAATGCTTTATGTTGGCCTTGGAAGAGAAAGCCCGTTTCTATAGTGAATGAAGCTACCCGCCTGGCATATCGATGTTCTAAGGGTAGAAGCTGGTCCAACATCTCGAAAATTGCTTTCAACTGTATGACTTATCACATTTGGAAAGAAAGAAATACCAAAATCTTTTCCATGACCTCAAAGACAAAAGAAACAGTTGCAAAAGAGATCATCAGAGAGATGGAAGATATTATCTCACTTATGCAGTTCAAGAATCCGATCAATGCGATTGATTTGTTCTTGCATCATAAGTGGAATATAGATGTTCACTAGACCTCGTAAAGGTCCGGTGGTTTTTCGTTCCTTCTTTGTATTTTTGTGTAATTGGCTTTAGGCCTTGTGCTTTACCCTGCTTTGGTTGGTTGTAACTTTTGCTCTTTCCCCTTGGGTTCTAAAAAAATTTTATCTATTTAAGAAGAACGAAGAAAAAAAAGATAGAAGAATGAAGACGAAGAAAAAAAAGATAGAAGAATGAAGATGAAGAAAAAGAAGATGAAGATTGAAAAATGATGAAGAAAAAAGAAGAAAAAGAAGAAGAATAAGTAGAAGAAGACGAATGAAGCAGAAGAAGACGAATGAGGAAGAAGAAGATGAAGAGGAATGAAGAAAACAACAAGCAAGAAAAAGAAGAACATAAAAGAAGAAGAATGAAGAGAAGAATGTAGAAGAAGAATGAGGAACAGAGAAGAAGAATGAAGAATGAAGAAGAAGAATGAAGAAAAGAATGAGAAAGAAGAACATAGAAGAAGAAGAATGAAGAAGAAGAATGTAGAAGAAGCATGAAGAACAAGGAAAAAGAATGATGAAGAAAAAGAAGAAGATGAAGAAAGTAGTTGAAAGAAGAAGAATGAAAAAGAGATAAGAAAAAAAGTAGAAGAAGAACGAAAAAGAAAGAAGTAGAATCAAAAGAAATTTACAACAAAAAAAAAAAAGATGTAGAAGGGCGCTGGCGCACTTCTGAAATGCGCTGGCGCACTTGTTCTTCTTAATCTTTATTCTTCTTCCACTTCTTCTTTCATCATGTCCTTTTTTCTTTTTCTTGTTCGTTCTTCTTCTTCCGTCTTCTTTTTCCTTCTTCTTCTTCATTCTTCTTCATCTTTCTTCTTCTCATTCTTCTTCTTATTTTTCTTCTTCTTCATTCTTCTTTTGTTTTCCACCTTTCTGTGACACTATGGGTTATGATCATCTCATATGTTGGCATCCAAGTTTGATTCTTCTGATAATCTGATTTGATGACCCAACCCTTTAGCACAATCACTTTTGGATTCCCTCTGCCTCTGGAATGTGCGGTTGAGATTGAGTATTGGGTTTGCAACTCAGATTGTCAGAAGAACAAAATTTGGATGCCTAATTGTAGATGATCATGAACCATACTGTCATAAAATGGTGCAAATTATGCCCGTGCTCTTTAAATGAAAAAGAAAACGATGAAGAATAATGTAGAAGGAGGAAAAAGAAGAATAAGAATAAGAGGATGAAACATGAAGAATGAAGAAGAAGAAAGAAGAAAAATGAAGAAGAAAGAGGAACTGAAAGAAGAAAAATATTGAAGAAAAAAGAAGAAGTAGAAGAAAAGGAAGAAAAAGAAGAAGAATGAAGAAGAAGAAGGAGAAGAAGAACGAAGAAAAAAAGAAAGAAGAAGAATGAAGACGAAGAAAAAGATGATGAAGATTGAAAAATGGCGAAGAAAAAAGAAAAAAAAGAAGAAGAATAAGTTGAAGAAGACGAATGAAGCAGAAGAAGAAGAATGAAGAAAAAGAAGAAGTTGAAGAAGAATGAAGAAAACAAAGAGAAAGAAGAAAGAAGAACATAGAAGAAGAAGAAGAAGAATGAAGAAAAAGAATGAGGAACAGAGAAGAAGAATGAAGAATGAAGAAGAAGAATGTAGAAGAAGCATGAAAAACAAAGAAAAGGAATGATGAAGAAGAATGTAGAAGAAGCATGAAGAAAAAAGAAAAAGAATGGTGAAGAATCAGAAAAAATTTACACCAAAAAAAAAATATATATGTCGAAGGGCACTGGCGCACTTCCTCTTCTTCTTCTTTATTCTTCTTCCACTTCTTCTTTCATCATGTACTTTTTTTTTTCTCTTCTTCCGTCTTCTTTTTCTTTCTTCATTCTTCTTTTCATTAATCTTCTTATTTTTCTTCTTCTTCATAATTCTTCTATTTTTCACCTTTCTGTGACATTATGGGTTACGATCATCTCATGTGTTAGCATCCAAGTTTTATTCTTCTGACATTCTGATTTGAAGACCCAACTCCTTCTTTGGAATGAGCTACTCTCTATCATAATCGCATTTTGATTCCCTCTGTATCTAGAAGATGCGGTTGAGATTGAGTGTTGGGTTTGCAACTCAGATTGTCAGAAGAATAAAATATTGATGCTAACTGCATGAGATGATCGTGAACCTTACTATCAGAAAATGGTGCAAAATGTACTCGTCTTCTTTGAATGAAAAAGTAGAGGAAGAAGAATGAAGCTGAAAGACGAAATGAAGAAGAAGAAGAGGAGGAAATGAGAAGAATAAAGATGAAGAAAGAAGAAGAATGAAGAAGACAGACGAACAGAAAGAAGGAAAATAAAAAGATGAAGAAGAAGAAAAAGAAGAAGAATGAAGAACGAAGAAGAAAAAGAAAGAAAAAGAATGAAGATAAAGAAAAAGAAGAAGAAGATGAAGATTGAAAAATATCGAAGAAAAACGAAGAAAAAATAGAAGAATAAGTATAAAAGGACGAATAAAGAAGAGGAAAAATGAAGAAAAGAATTAGAAAGAAGAAAAAAGAATAATGAAGAAGAAGAATGTAGAAGAAGAATGAAGAACAAAGAAGAAGAATGAAGAATGAAGAAGAAGACGAAGAAGAAGAAGAATTAAGAAAATGACGAGAAAAAGAACAAAGTAGAAGAAGAATAAAGAAGAAGAATGTAGAAGAAGAATGAAAAACAAAGAAGAAGAGTGAAGAATAAAGAATGAAGAAGAAAGAATGATGAAGAAAAAGAAGAAGATGAAGAAATTAGTTGAAAGAAGAAGAATGAAAAAGAAAGAAGAAGAAAAAGTAGAAGAAGAATGAAAAAGAAGGAAGAATAATCAGAAGAAATATACCACACAAAAAAAAAAAGATATAGAAGGGCGCTTGCGCACTTTTTCTTCTTATTCTTTGTTCTTCTTCCACTTCTTCTTTCATCATGTCCTTTTTTCTTTTTATTCTTCATTCTTCTTCTTCTGTCTTCTTTTTCCTTCTTCTTCATCATTCTACTTCTTCATTCTTCTTCTCATTCATCTTTTTATTTTTCTTCTTCTTCATTCTTCTTCTATTTTCCACCTTTCTGTGACACTATGGGTTACGATCATCTCATGTGTTAGCATCCAAGTTTTATTCTTCTGACATTCAGATTTGAAGACCCAACTCCTTCTTAGGATTGAGCTACTCGCTAGTATAATCGCATTTGGATTCCCTCTGTATCTAGAAGATGCAGTTAAGATTGAGTGTTGGGTTTGCAACTCAGATTGTCAGAAGAATAAAATATTGATGCTAAATGCATGAGATGATCGTGAACCTTACTGTCATAAAATGGTGCAAAATGTACTCGTGTTCTTTGAATGAAAAAGAAGAAGAAGCAGAATGAAGCTGAATGATAAAAAGAAGAAGAAGATGAGGAGGAAACGAGAAGAATAAAGACGAAGAAAGAAGAAGAATGAAGAAGACAGACGAACAGAAAGAAGGAAAATAAAAAGATGTAGTAGGGCACTGGCGAACTTCTTCTTCTTATACTTTATTCTTCTTCCACTGCTTCTTTCATCATGTCCTTTTTTATTTTTCTTCTTCATTCTTCTTCTTCCGTCTTCTTTTTCCTTCTTCATCTTCATTCTTCTTCTTCATTCCTCTTTTTTTTTCTTCTTCTCATTCATCTTCGTATTTTTCTTCTTCTGTTTTCCACCTTTCTGTGATACTATGGTTTACGATCATCTCTGTGTTAGCATCCAAGTTTTATACTTCCGAAAATCTGATTTGAAGACCCAACGCCTTCTTAGGATTAAGCTACTCTCTAGCACAATCGCATTTGGATTCCCTCTGTAATAGAAGCTGCGGTTGAGATTGAGTGCTGGGTTTGCAACTCAGATTGTCAGAAGAATAAAATTTGGATGCCTAATTACCGATGATCGTGAACCATATTGTCATAAAATGGTACAAACTCTGCCCGTGCTCTTTGAACGAAAAAGAAAACGAAGAAGAATAATGTAGAAGGTGGAAAAAGAAGAATAAGAAGAAGAGGACGAAACATGAAGAATGAAGAAGTAGAAAGAAGAAGAATGAAGAAGAAAGAGGAAGACAAAGAAGAAAAATAATGAAGAAAAATGATAAAGCAAAAGAAAAGGAAGAAAAAGAAGAAGAATGAAGAATAAGAAGAAGAAGAATGAAGTAGAAAAAGAAATAAGAAGAACGAAGATGAAGAAAAAGAAGATGAAGATTGAAAAATGAAGAAGAAAAAAGGAGAAAAAGAAGAAGAATAAGTAGAAGAAGACGAATGAAGCAGAAGATGAAGATGAAGAAGAATGAAGAAAACAACAAGAATGAAGAAAGAAGAAGATAGAAGAAGAAGAAGAAGAAGAATGAAGAGGAAGAATGTAGAAGAAGAATGAGGAACAGAGAAGAAGAATGAAGAATGAAGAAGAAGAATGAAGAAAAGAATGAGAAAGAAGAACTTAGAAGAAGAAAAATGAAGAAGAAGAATGTAGAAGAAGCATGAAGAACAAAGAAAAAGAAGAAGATGAAGAAAGTAGTTGAAAGAAGAAGAATGAAAAAGAAAGAAGAAGAAAAAGTAGAAGAAGAACGAAAAAGAAAGAAGAAGAATCAGAAGAAATTTACCACAAAACAAAATGATGTAAAAGGGCGCTTGCGCACTTCTGAAGTGCGTTGGCGCCCTTCTGAAGGGCGCTTGTGCACTACCTCTTTTTCTTCTTTATTCTTCTTCCTCTTCTTCTTTCATCATGTCCTTTTTTGTTTTTCTTCATCATTCTCCTTCTTCCGTCTTCTTTTTCCTTCTTCTTCATCTTCTTTCTTCTTCTCATTCATCTTCTTATTTTTCTTCTTCTTCATTCTTCTTCTGTTTTCCACCTTTCTGTGACACTAT
The DNA here is from genome assembly GCA_028583415.1 of Protea cynaroides. Classification (NCBI taxonomy): domain Eukaryota; kingdom Viridiplantae; phylum Streptophyta; class Magnoliopsida; order Proteales; family Proteaceae; genus Protea; species Protea cynaroides. Next base: position 56,486,935 of record CM053273.1, on the reverse strand, counting down.
GGGTTACGATCATATCATATGTTGGCATCCAAGTTTGATTCTTCTGACAATCTGATTTGAAGACCCAACTTTATCTTAGGATTAAGCTACTCTCTAGCACAATCGCATTTGGATTCCCTCTGCATCTAGAATGTGCGGTTGAGATTGAGTGCTGGGTTTGCAACTCAGATTGTCAGAAGAACAAAATTTGGATGCCTAATTATAGATGATCATGAACCATACTGTCATAAAATGGTACAAACTGTGCCCGTGCCCTTTAAATGAAAAAGAAAACGAGGAAGAATAATGTTGAAGGGGCAAAAAGTAGAATAAGAAGAAGAGGATGAAACATGATGATTGAAGAAGAAGAAAGAAGAAGAATGAAGATGAAAGAGGAAGAGAAAGAAGAAAAATATTGAAGAAAAAAGATGAAGCAGAAGAAAAGGAAGATAAAGAAGAAGAATGAAGAAGAAGAAAGAGAAGAAGAACGAAGAAGAAAAAGAAAGAAGAAGAATGAAGACGAAGAAAAAGAAGATGAAGATTGAAAAAAGGCGAAGAAAAAAGAAGAAGAAGAAGAAGAATAAGTAGAAGAAGACGAATGAAGCAAAAGAAGAAGAATGAAGAAGAAGAAGAAGATGATGAAGAAGAATGAGGAAAACAACGAGAAGGAAGAAATGAAGAACATAGAAGAAGAAGAAGAAGAATGTAGAAGAAGAATGAGTAATAGAGAAGAAGAATGAAGAATGAAGAAGAAGATTGAAAAAAAGAATGAGAAAGAAGAACATAGAAAAAGAAGAATGTAGAAGAAGCATGAAGAACAAAGAAAAAGAATGATGAAGAAGAATGTAGAAGAAGCATAAAGAACAAAGAAAAAGAATGATGATGAAGAATGTAGAAGAAGCATGAAGAAAAAGACAAAGAATGATGAAGAAAAAGAAGAAGAAGATGAAGAAAGTAGTTGAAATAAGAAGAATGAAAAAGAACGAAGAAGAAAAAGTAAAAGAAGAACGAAAAAGAAAGAAGAAGAATCAGAAGAAATTTACCCAAAAAAAAGAAAAAAAAGATGTAAAAGGGCACTGGCGCACTTCTGAAGTGCGCTGGCGCACTTCCTCTTCTTCTTCTTTATTCTTCTTTCACTTCTTCTTTCATCATGTCATTTTTTCTTTTTCTTCTTGCGTCTTCTTTTTCCTTCTTCTTCTTCATTCTTCTTCTTCATTCTTCTTCTCATTCATCTTCTTATTTGTCTTCTTCTTCGTTCTTCATCTGTTTTCCACCTTTCTGTAACACTATGGGTTACGATCATCTCATGTGTTAGCTTCCAAGTTTTATTCTTCTGACAATCTGATTTGAAGATCCAACTCCTTCTTAGGATTGAGCTACTCTCTAGTATAATCGCATTTGGATTTCCTCTATATCTAGAAGATGCGGTTGAGATTGAGTGTTGGGTTTGCAACTCAGATTGTCAGAAGAATAAAATATTGATGCTAACTGCATGAGATGATCGTGAATCTTACTGTCATAAAATGATGCAAAATGTGCTCCTGTTCTTTGAATGAAAAAGAAGAAGAAGAGGAGGAAATGAGAAGAATGAAGATGAAGAAGGAAGAAGAATGAAGAAGATAGAGGAACAGAAAGAAGGAAAATTAAAAGATGAAGTAGAAGAAAAAAAGAATAATGAAGAATGAAGAAGAAAAAGAAAGAACAAGAAAGAAAAAGAAAGAAAAAGAAAGAAAAAGAATGAAGATAAAGAAAAAGAAGAAGAAGATGAAGATTGAAAAATGACGTAGAAAAACGAAGAAAAAATAGAAGAATAAGTAGAAGAGGACGAATAAAGAAGAGGAAAAAATGAAGAAAAGAATAAGAAAGAAGAAAAAAGAACATAGAAGAAGAAGAATGAAGAAGGAGAATGTAGAAGAAGAATGAAGAACAAAGAAGAAGAATGAAGAATGAAGAAGAAGAATTTACCCAAAAAAAAAAGACGAAGAAGAAGAAGAATGAAGAAAACGACGAGAAAAAAGAATAGAGAAGAAGTAGAATTAAGAAGAAGAATGTAGAAGAAGAATGAAAAACAAAGAAGAAGAGTGAAGAATAAAGAATGAAGAAGAAAGATTGATGAAGAAAAAGAAGAAGATGAAGAAAGTAGTTCAAAGAAGAAGAATGAAAATGAAAGAAGAAGAAAAAGTAGAAGAAGAACGAAAAAGAAAGAAGAAGAATCAGAAGAAATATACCACAAAAAAAAAGGATACAGAAGGGCGCTGGCGCACTTCTGAAGTGCGCTGGCGCGCTTCTGAATCTTATTCTTTATTCTTCTTCCACTTCTTCCTTCATTGTCCTTTTTTCTTTTTCTTCTTCATTCTTCTTCTTCCGTCTTCTTTTACCTTCTTCTTCTTCATTCTTCTTCTTCATTCCTCATTCATCTTCTTGTTTTTCTTCTTCTTCATTCTTCTTCTGTTTTCCACCTTTCTGTGACACTATGGTTTACGATCATCTCTGTGTTAGCATCCAAGTTTTATTCTTCCAAAAATCTGATTTGAAGTCCCAACGCCTTCTAAGGATTAAGCTACTCTCTAGCTCAATCGCATTTGGATTCCCTCTGCAATAGAAGGTGCGGCTGAGATTGAGTGCTGGGTTTGCAACTCAGATTGTCAGAAGAATAAAATTTGGATGCCTAATTGCCGATGTTCGTGAACCATATTGTCATAAAATGGTGCAAACTATGCCCCTGCTCTTTGAATGAAAAAGAAAACGAAGAAGAATAATGTAGAAGGCGGAAAAAGAAGAATAAGAAGAAGAGGACGAAACATGAAGAATGAAGAAAAGGAAAGAAGAAGAATGAAGAAGAAAAAGGAAGAGAGAGAAGAAAAATAATGAAGAAAAATGATGAAGCAAAAGAAAAGGAAGAAAAAGAAGAAGAACGTAGAAGAAGAAGAAGAAGAAGAAGAAGAAGAACGAAGTAGAAAAAGAAAGAAGAAGAATGAAGATGAAGAAAAAGAAGATGAAGATTGAAAAATGACGAAGAAAAAAGAAGAAAAAGAAGAAGATTAACTAGAAGAACACGAATGAAGCAGAAGATGAAGACGAAGAAGAATGAAGAAAACAACGAGAAAGAAGAAAGAAGAACATAGAAGATGAAGAAGAAGAATAAAGAAGAAGAATTTAGAAGAAGAATGAGGAACAGAGAAGAAGAATGAAGAATGAAGAAAAAGAATGAAGAAAAGAATGAGAAAGAAGAACTTAGAAGAAGAAGAATGTAGAAGAAGCATGAAGAACAAAGAAAAAGAAGAAGATGAAGAAAGTAGTTGAAAGAAGAAGAATGAAAAAGAAAGAAGAACGAAAAAGAAAGAAGTAAAATCAAAAGAAATTTACCACAAAAAAAAAAAATGTAGAAGGGCGCTGGCGCACTACCTCTTTTTCCTCTTTATTCTTCTTCCACTTCTTCTTTCATCATGTCCTTTTTTCTTTTTCTTGTTCATTCTTCTTCTTACGTCTTCTTTTTCCTTCTTCTTCTTCATTATTCTTCATACTTCTTCGTCTTTCTTCTTCTCATTCATCTTCTTATTTTTCTTCTTCTTCATTCTTCTTTTGTTTTCCACCTTTCTGTGACACTATGGGTTACGATCTTCTCATATGTTGGCATCCAAGTTTGATTCTTCTGAAAATCTAATTTGAAGACCCAAACCCTTTCTTAGGATTAAGCTACTCTCTAGCACAATCGCATTTGGATTCCCTCTGCAATAAAAGGTGCAATTGAGATTGACTGTTGGGTTTACAACTCAGATTATCAGAAGAACAAAATTTTGATGCCTAATTGCAGATGATCGTGAACCATACTATCATAAAATGGTGCAAACTGTGCCCTTGCTCTTTAAATGAAAAAGAAAACGATGAAGAATAATGTAGAAGGAGGAAAAAGAAATAAGAAGAAGTGGACGAAACATGAAGAATGAAGAAGAAGAAAGAAGAAGAATGAAGAAGAAAGAGGAAAAGAAAGAGGAAAAATATTAAAGAAAAAAGATGAAGCAGAAGAAAAGGAAGAAAAACAAGAAGAATGAAGAAGAAGAAAGAGAAGAAGAACGAAGAAGAAAAAGAATGAAGATGAAGAAAAAGAAGATGAAGATTGAAAAATGGTGAAGAAAAAAGAAGAAAAGGAAGAAGAATAAGTTGAAGAAGAAGAATGAAGCAGAAGAAGAAGAATGAAGAAGAAGAAGAAGATGAAGAAGAATGAAGAAAACAACGAGAAAGAAGAAAGAAGAACATAGAAGAAGAAGAAGAAGAATGTAGAAGAAGAATGAGGAACAGAGAAGAAGAATGAAGAATGAAGAAGAAGAATAAAAAAAAAGAATGAGAAAGAAGAACATAGAAGAAGAAGAATGAAGAAGAAGAATGTAGAAGACGCATGAAGAACAAAGAAAAAGAATGATGAAGAAGAATATAGAAGAAGCATGAAGAAAAAAAGAAAAAGAATGATGAAGAAAAAGAAGAAGAAGATGAAGAAAGTAGTTGAAAGAAGAAGAATGAAAAAGAACGAAGAAGAAAAAGTTGAAGAAGAACGAAAAAGAAAGAAGAAGAATCAGAAAACATTTACCACAAAAAAAAAATGTAGAAGGGCACTGGCGCACTTCCTCTTCTTCTTCTTTATTCTTCTTCCTCTTCTTCTTTCATCATGTCATTTTTCCTTTTTCTTCTTCCGTCTTCTTTTTCTTTCTTCTTCTTCATTCTTCTTCTCATTCATCTTCTTATTTTTCTTGTTCTTTATTCTTCTTCTATTTTCCACCTTTCTGTGACACTATGGGTTACGATCGTCTCCTGTGTTAGCATCCAAGTTTTATTCTTCTGACATTCTGATTTGAAGACCCAACTCCTTCTTAGGATTGAGCTACTCGCTAGCATAATTGCATTTGGATTCCCTCTGTATCTAGAAGATGCGGTTGAGATTGAGTGTTGGGCTTGCAACTCAGATTGTCAGAAAAATAAAATATTGATGCTAAATGCACGAGATGATCGTGAAGCTTACTGCCATAAAATGGTGCAAAATGTACTCGTGTTCTTTGAATGAAAAAGAAGAAGAAGAAGAATGAAGCTGAAAGACGAAAAGAAGAAGAAAAAGAGGAGGAAACGAGAAGAATGAACATGAAGAAAGAAGAAGAATGAAGAAGACAGAGGAACAGAAAGAAGGAAAATAAAAAGATGAAGAAGAAGAAAAAGAAGAATAATGAAGAATGAATAAGAAAAAGAAAGAAAAAGAATGAAGATAAAGCAAAAGAAGAAGAAGATGAAGATTGAAAAATGACGAAGAAAAAGGAAGAAAAAATAGAAGAATAAGTAGAAGGGGACGAATAATGAAGAGGAAAAAATGAAGAAAAGAATTAGAAAGAAGAAAAAAGAACATAGAAGAAGAAGAAGAATGAAGAAGAAGAATGTAGAAGAAGAATGAAGAACAAAGAAGAAGAATGAAGAATGAAGAAGAAGACGAAGAAGAAGAAGAATGAAGAAAACGACGAGAAAAAAGAACTGAGAAGAAGAAGAATGAAGAAGAAGAATGTAGAAGAAGAATAAAAAACAAAGAAGAAGAGTGAAGAATAAAGAATGAAGAAGAAAGAATGATGAAGAAAAAGAAGAAGATGAAGAAAGTAGTTGAAAGAAGAAGAATGAAAAAGAAAGAAGAAGAAAAAGTAGAAGAAGAATGAAAAAGAAAGAAGAAGAATCAGAAGAAATATACCACAAAAAAAAAAAGATATAGAAGGGCACTGTCGTACTTCTGAAGTGCGCTGGCGCACTTCTTCTTCTTATTCTTTATTCTTCTTCCACTTCTTCTTTCATCATGTCCTTTTTTCTTTTTCTTCTTCATTCTTCTTCTTCATTCCTCTTCTTATTTTTCTTCTTCTTATTCATCTTCTTTTTTTTCTTCTTCTTCATTCTTCTTCTGTTTTCCACAGTTCTGTGACAGTATGGGTTACGATCATCTCATGTGTTAGGATCCAAATTTTATTCTTCTGACAATCTGATTTGAAGACCCAACTCTATCTTAGGATTAAGCTACTCTTTAGCACAATCGCATTTGGATTCCCTCGGCATCTAGAAGGTGCGGTTGAGATTGAGTGTTGAGTTTGCAACTCAGATTGTCAGAAGAATAACAATTTGGATGCCTAATTGCAGATGATCGTGAACCATGTTGTCATAAAATGGTGCAAACTGTGTCTGTGCTCTTTGAATGAAAAAGAAAACGAAGAAGAATAATGTAGAAGGTGGAAAAAGAAGAATAAGAAGAAGAGGACGAAACATGAAGAATGAAGAAGAAGAAAGAAGAAGAATGAAGAAGAAAGAGGAAGAGAAAGAAGAGAAATAATGAAGAAAAAAGATGAAGCAAAAGAAAAGGAAGAAAAAAAAGAAGAATGAAGAAGAAGAAGAAGAAGAAGAACGAAGAAGAAAAAGAAAGAAAAAGAATGAAGACGAAGAAAGAGAAGATGAAGATTGAAAAATGGCGAAGAAAAAAGAAGTAAAAGAAGAAGAATAAGTAGAAGAAGATGAATGAAGCAGAAGAAGAAGAATGAAGAAGAAGAAGATGAAGAAGAATGAAGAAAACAACGAGAAAGAAGAAAGAAGAACATAGAAGAAGAAGAAGAAGAATGCAAAAGAAGAATGAGGAACCGAGAAGAAGAATGGAGAATGAAGAAGTAGAATGAAAAAAGGAATGAGAAAGAAGAACCTAGAAGAAGAAGAATGAAGAAGAAGAATGTAGAAGAAGCATGAAGAACAAAGTAAAAGAATGATGAAGAAGAATGTAGAAGAAGCATAAAGAAAAAAGAAAAAGAATGATGAAGAAAAAGAAGAAGAAGATGAAGAAAGTAGTTGAAAGAAGAAGAATGAAAAAGAAAGAAGAAGAAAAAGTAGAAGAGGAACGAAAAAGAAAGAAGAAGAATCATAAGAAATTTACCACAAAAAAAAAAAGGATGTAGAAGGGCGCACACTTCCTCTTCTTCTTCTTTATTCTTCTTCCACTTCTTCTTTCATCATGTCCTTTTTTCTTTTTCTTCTTCATTCTTCTTCTTCCGTCTTCTTTTTCCTTCTTTTTCTTCGTTCTTCTTCTTCATTCTTCTTCTCATTCGTCTTTTTATTTTTCTACTTCTTCGTTCTTCTTCTGTTTTCCACCTTTCTGTGACACTATGGGTTACGACCATCTCATGTGTTAGCATCCTAGGTTTAATCTTCTGAAAATCTGATTTGAAGACCCAACTCCTTCTTAGGATTATGCTACTCTCTAGCATCATCGCATTTGGATTCCTTTTGTATCTAGAAGATGCGGTTGAGATTGAGTGTTGGGTTTGCAACTCAGATTGTTAGAATAATAAAATATTGATGCTAACTGCATGAGATGATCGTGATCCTTACTGTCATGAAATGGTGCAAAATGTGCTCGTGTTCTTTGAATGAAAAAGAAGAAGAAGAAGAATGAAGCTGAAAGACGAAAAGAAGAAGAAGAAGAAGAAGAGGAAATGAGAAGAATAAAGATGAATAAGAAGTAGAATGAAGAAGACAGAGGATCAAAAAGAAGGAAAATAAAAGATGAAGAAGAAGAAAAAGAAGAAGAATGACGAATGAAGAAGAAAAAGAAAGAAAAAGAATGAAGATAAAGAAAAAGAAGAAGAAGAAGAAGAAGATGAAGTTTGAAAAATGACGAAGAAAAACGAAGAAAAAAAAGAAGAATAAGTAGAAGAGGATGAATAAAGAAGAAGAAGAATGAAGAAAATAATTAGAAAGAAGAAAAAAGAACATAGAAGAAGAAGAAGAATGAAGAAGAAGAATGTAAAAGAAGAATAAAGAACAAAGAAGAAGAATGAAGAATGAAAAAGAAGGCGAAGAAGAAGAAGAATGAAGAAAACAACGAGAAAAAAGAACAGAGAAGAAGAAGAATGAAGAAGAAGAATGTAGAAGAAGAATGAAAAACAAAGAAGAAGAATGAAGAATAAAGAATGAAGAAGAAAGAATGATGAAGAAAAAGAAGAAGATGAAGAAAGTAGTCGAAATAAGAAGAATGAAAAAGAAAGAAGAAGAAAAAGTAGAAGAAGAACGAAAAAGAAAGAAGAAGAATCAAAAGAAATATACCATAAAAAAAAAAGATGTAGAAGGGCGCTGGCGCACTTCTAAAGTGCGCTGGCGCACTTGTTCTTCTTCTTCTTTATTCTTCTTCCACTTCTTTCATCATGTTGCGAGGACAATGGGAAATCGACGTGATCCTCCTCTGGATAAATGTGTATCCTGTATCTATGAAGATCGATTTGTTCTGTTGGAGTCGCCACCTAGATTAAGGTCTAGGACCTCTAAAAATGTATCCTCACCCTAAGGTAAGACTTCTATTGACTCGTGACCCAATGTATCGGTTCTCTGGTCTGCAAAAGATCGGGTAAGTATTCAGGGTACGGTTATGGGAAGGTGTTAGGCACCCAAACCGCCTGATCAATATTGGCCTCCTAAACTTTCCTTAGACTCTAATTTTGCCTATGCTTGGTCAACTGGATGACTAGGGTTCAATGGGGGATGTCCTAAACCAAGTTGCTAAGTTATTCTAACCTAGGGTTCAGCCAATCATGTTTTAAAGCAAATAAACAAGCAAATGCAATGTACAATATTATACAGTGAACCGGATCAAAGATGGTTCGGTCTTGGACTGAATCTGAGACGTGTAAGACATCTCAAACTGCCTACGTATTCCAATCCTGGAAATCAAGTCCAAAAACGTAGTTCGAAAGGGATTTTGTGATTAAAGATTATGAAAGTGATTTATGCATGTGCTTCAATTAGATTTTTTTTTTGTTCAAGTTGAAGTTATGCTGGATGTATGGTTGATGGGTGGCTTTGTACCATATTTGGGATTCCCAAATTGCCTACGTATTCGAGGGTGTGCCCTAGAAATTAGGTACGACGTAGTTTGAATTTTTTGTGAGAGTCGGATTTGGAATGTGTACCAAATTCCTTCCATTTTTGTCAATAGGATCTAGGGATGAAACCTAAATTCCTACCATTTTTATTTGTTTCCATTTTTGTCAATCGGATCTAGGGATGAGACCTAGATTCCTACCATTTTTATTGTTTCCATTTTTGTCAATAGGATCTAGGGATGAGACCTAGATTCCTATCACTCAGATTTGGGATGTGTACCAAATTCTTTCTATTTTTGTTATTTCTATTTTTAGGTTTTTAGGGTTTCCTATCCCTTTTCATTGTGATTTTCATTTTTTAGGGTTTCATACCCTAATTATTCTCTTTATTTTATGGTTTATTTTGCCCTAATTATTCTTTCCATTTTTAGGGTTTCACTACCCTAATTGTTATGCTCTTTTCATTTTTAGGGTTTTCTACCCTAATTGCTATTTTTCAACTTATCTCTTTTCAAGACAAATATGGCAGATAAAAACATTTCAACTAGAACAGTGGTAGTAATCCAAACATAGCAGTATGCATCCAAACATGGCAGTAATCATCTAAATATGGCAATGAGCATCTAAATATGACAGTGTGATCATTCCAATCATGGCAATGTGATTATTCCAATTATGGCAGTGTGTGCATATAAGCATCCAAATATAGCATGTGAACAATATGGCATCAAATATGGCATGTGAGAAACAACCAAAGCATGTAGGAATCAATCAATCAAAAATATATTTTCATATCTACGGTCTAGATTCAATGCATCGATTATCAACAATGTGACCGAAATCACATTTGATCGACGATTGAAATTAATTCAAGATCTTAAATCAACAGTTTAGATCATATAACATCCGTTAATCAGACTTTAATGGCTCAAATTAATTCATCATTAAATGATTATCAAATTAAAATCAATGGTTCAGATTAATTAATCATCCATTCACATGATTAGATCTTAAAGATCAACGATTCAGATTAAATTCACATCAATTAGTCAAATTCATTCATTCAAATATTAATTCAATATCAATAGACAAATTTTCATCACATGATCAAAACAAATTTCACATTCAATAGATCAGATTTTGAATGGGCATCATATCAACACGATAAAGAATCAAAATTCAGATTTTTATTCAAGCATATCATGATCATAGGTTCAATCAATGGCCCATATTTAATGGAAAGATCAAGGGTAATATGAGGAATGTTGATCCAATGGTTGGATGAGGGGAACTGGTTTAGGCTTGATGGACAGGTTCGAGTATTGTAACATGGCTAGGTTCAGGTAAGTGGTGTGAGGTGTTGGTTGGTTCAATAGGAGATGGAAGTGAGTGGGGTTACGGGTAGGTGGTAGCACTAGACTGATGATTGAAGTATGAGATGAAATCGGTTAGAGTGCTAGTTGTATAGGGATTGAAAGCCAAGTGTAGGCTGGATTGGTGATGGAAATTGGTTAATGGTGAGGTGGAGTGGTTTATGAGATGGGGATTTGTAGTTAAGCAAAACAATAGAAGAAAAATAGAAGTAGAGGCAGCTTACCTAGATGCTCGTAGGTTCTACTTGCTCCTCCCTTCTTCTTCTTTCTCCCTCTTTTTTCTCCCAAAACCGAGAGCCCAAACTCTTTCAAACTCCCTCCACGTTTTGTCTCTTTATTTTCTTTTATTCTCCCTCTTTTTTCTCTCTTCTTCCCTTACTTTTCTCCCAAAACCGAGCTCTGAAAACCCCCCACGTTTTTTCTCTTTTTTCTGGTTTATTTTTCCTCTTTTCTCTCTCTTCTTCCCCTTACTTTTCTCCCAAAACCGAGCTCTCCAAACCCCCCAAAACGTTTTTTCTCTTTATTTCTCTTTTATTCTCCCTCTTTTTTCTCTCTTCTTCCCTTACTTTTCTCCCAAAACTGAGCTCTCAAAACCCCCCTACGTTTTTTCTCTTTATTTCTCTTTTATTCTCCCTCTTTTTTCTCTTTTTTGGAATCTCTCTTCTTAGAAACCCTAAATCCCCCTTCCTTTTTTTAAGTCCGCTCTCTCTCCCCCTTTTTCTTTCTTTTTGGAATATCTCAAAACCCTAAAATCCCCTCTCTTTCACGTCTCCTCTCTCCCCTCTTTCCTTTTTTTTCTCCAAAAAAATATTTTGGATTATCTCAAAATCCTAAATCCACTCCCTTTCACGTCTCCTCTCTCCCTCCTTTTTTTTTCTCTTTTGGAATATCTCAAAACCCTAAATCCCTCTCTCTTTCATGTCTCCTCTCTCCCCTCTTTCCTTTTTTTCTCCAAAAAAATCTTTTGGATTATCTCAAAACCCTAAATCCACTCCCTTTCACGTCTCCTCTCTCCCTCTTTCCTTTTTTTTTCTCAAAATATTTTAGATTTACTCCAAAACCAAAATCTCTCCCTCTCTCACGTCTCCTCTCTCTCATCTTTCCTTTTTTTCTCAAAATCTTTTAGATTTACTCCAAAATCAAAATCTCTCCCTCTCTGACGTCTCTTCTCTCTCATCTTTCCTTTTTCTTCAATCTTCTTTTGGATTTTATCATTTATATATAATAATATATATTATATACATATATACACATATATTTAATAACATACATATATATATATAGTATACAATATATATAATCTATATAAATACTATACACATGGATGAACTGATTCGAAATGGGTTGAGACTGGCTTGGGTTGACTGAGTTCAACTGATATGGGTTGAGCTAGGTTGGACCAGAACTGGATTGAACTGAGTTGACTAGATTGATTGGAATTAATTGGATTTTCTCTCTCTATTATTTCATGGGCCATTTCCAATGTCATCCAGCACGGAATTTTCTGATAACTTTATTCCAAATTTTCTACGTTCACTTTGTAGAACATTAAAAATGAGGAATATAAGAACTTGAATCACCTCATTTGGAAATAAAATGGTCAACTTATGAATTTTTGAAGTTTAAGCGGACCAATTATTGATAATTTAGCTGATCATTCTGCATGGGATCCTTCGGAGACTTCTGCCGGAAATCCTTTACATCCACTTTGTAGAGTACTAAAAATGGACCATAATGAAACTGAAATTACCTGATTTGGATATGGGATGATCAAAATATGAATTTTTGAAGATTAAATGACTATTTCCATGTGTAATTTTGCATGAGACCCTCCGGAGACTTCTACCCAAGATTTTCCACGTCCACTTTGTAGGACATCACAAATGAAGAATAACGGCTTTGAAATCGTCTGAATCCGATGTAGAACGGAAAAGATATGAAGCTTTGAAGTTCTAACAATAACTTTGCATGCAAGCTTGCATGGGACCCATTGGTGACTTCTACCGAAAATCATTTACGTCCACTTTGAAGAGGACTAAAAATAATGAATAATGGTACTTAAACCATATGATTCAGATATCGGATGATCAAGATATGATGATTTGAAATTTAAACAATCCAACTTATGATAATTTGCATGAAAACCCCTGGGATTATTTATGATAATTTCATAAGCCTCCCTTGTACGTATCATCCGACTAGAATGATCATATCTTCTTCATTTGATGTTAGAATCGAGCAATTCTGGTCTCATTTTGAAGATAATTCCATGACCTAGGCATCCATACAAAATTATAACCCGTGATCTTGTTGTGGGACCCATTTAAAACTTCCTCAAATTCACAGACCCATTGAAACTTCCTCAAATTTATAGTCAAAAATCCAAACTTTCAATCACCTTTCGTCCTTTTGTTGTCCACACACCAGCATGACTTTGTTTAGCTGGGATGGCAAAAATGGGGTGCTTACAGATGCCCCTCTTAGGCCGAGATTGTGGACAATTGAAGCCGAAGACAAAAGTAGCCCATTTTTGCATTATTCTGCACTTAATTTGGATTCTACCATTGCTCCCTTGAACTGATGCTGTAACTACTCTTTTTTTTTTCTTTTTTTTTCACACTGTACAACAAACAACTGTAACTGTCAAGCTTCTTGAGTAGCGACCTCATCAGGTCTATGACTTTGGCTCAAGACCGCTCATGATGTAATCAGAATCGTCAAGCTTCTTGAGTAGTGACCTCATCAGGTCTGTGACTTTGGCTCAAGACCGCTCATGATGTAACTGTAACTGTCAAGCTTCTTGAGTAGCGACCTCATCAGGTCTGTGACTTTGGCTCAAGGCCGCTCATGATGTAACTGTAACTATCAAGCTTCTTGAGTAGCGACCTTATCAGGTTTGTGACTTTGGCTCAAGACCGCTTATGATGTAACTGTAATTGTCAAGCTTCTTGAGTAGCGACCCCATCAAGTCTATGACTTTATCTCAAGATCGTTCATGATGTAACTGTAACTGTCAAGCTTCTTGAGTAGCGACCTCATCAGGTCTGTGACTTTAGCTCAAGACCGCTCATAATGTAACTGTAACTGTGCTTTATGCTCTGGATTTGTAAACTCTAGATGTATAGCATTTGACTGTGTAGCCTTTGGATGTGTAGCCTTTGGACCGAATTTGGGGGTGTCCCAAATTGCCTACGTATCCTTTGGGACTTTCGTCCCTCCAGAATCAGGTTCCGCGTAGTTCGGGTTAGAGCTTTCTCTCTTTTCCCATGATCTTTCTTTCTTTTCTTTGCTTGTATCTTGTTCTCTTTTCCATTCTTATTCTACTTTCATTCAGTCTTCTTTCTTCTCTGTACTTTCACCTTTCTTTCCTTTTCTTTTTTTTTCTTTTTTTTTTTCATTTCTCTTTTTCTTTTTCTTGTTCTTTTCAATTTTTTTTTTTTCATCTTTCTTCACTCCCAAAATGGGTTGAACTTTCCATAAATATTGAGGTAGCCACAATGGGGCTCAACATCTGCACTTTGTACACTAACATTGCTTGGAATCCAAGAGGAACTAGAGATAATGATTTGATCGAATTTCCTTGACTTGACTTAATCTAGACCGAGAGAAACATGTTTCTTTTCTTTAAAAGGCAATTTTGATATGTTCTGCATTCCTGCCAAATTTATATGGGTTTCACTTTGATTAAAGGGCAATCAGGTCTTTTTGATGAGGGGAAAATGATGACAATGACTTAATTTTATTTCATTTTTTTTCAAATTTGTATGAGTCATCTTTCTCTTACATTCAAATAAACTCAGCTAGAGTTTCAAACAGCGGGCTCAACTAAACTCATGATGTTTGGATAAATGGGTGATTTTGCCCCAATGTCTAAGTTCAAGTCTGCACACATTGATAGGCAGGTGACTTTTGAGTCATCACTAGAAATAACCTTAAGGATATGCAACCCTACACTAATCTTTAGAAAAAAAAACGTCAAAGAATGCTTTCTCCTCTCGGTATCATTCAGATAAAAAACAAATTTCAACAAGCTATGCTCAGATGTTGAATCAGTTGTAACCATGTTTGGGCCCAAATCCTTTAAGTCTGTATACAAGTATGACGATGAAGGTCCAGATGGACAGATAAGAAACTGTCTCATGGGTCTGCCATTGGGAGAGTGTTTGGTTGTTTATGTAGAATGGCTTGATCTCCACTAGGCAATGCCATTTTATTGGCTAGCAACAAAAGACTATGGAATTCTTGGACGGCATCAAAATGATGAACGACAGATAGATATTCCAGTCAGATTTATTGAACCATATTTATGCATAACAAGACGACATGTTCACAAGAAACAATACCATAAAATTTTATGACATTTGAAGTAAGGGCATGTAATGAAGACTCTGTGGAAGACCGTCAGATTGATGGACGGGAGAGAGAGTCTTTAGCCAAAAAGAAATCCTCTGATGACAACAAAGTGATGAGACCACCCCCTGTATGGGTGGGATGTAGTGACCAATATCAAAAATCCAGATCAACACACAACGTGAATCACAACAAACGATCAAGTCTCCAATCAGGTTCTAAGAAATGGTGTCTATATATCATTGTACGAGAACCAATTGACTTGTTGCTCTATAACTGAACTCGTCCATCAGCAGGGCTCCAAAGGAGTTGCCCCATGTACATGCCTTGTAATCAAACTCACTCATCATTAGTGTTTCAAAGTAGTTGCTTCATGTCTATGCACCATAGTTGAACTTGTCCACCATCATTGTTCCAATGTAGTATGCTAACCAACCTCATTATTTTGTATAGCTCTTTCTTTTTTCTTTTTTCTCTTTTTTTTTCTTTTTTTTTTCTTTTTTTTTTTTTTTTTTTTTTTTTTTTTGAGCTCATCTTTGACTTTGAGGTTGATCTGTAGCATGTTTTATGTCTGTAGACTTCATGCATTTGTAGAAGACTTGATCACTTGGATTGATGTAAATTTGATAATGCCTTGTGTGTAGACCCATTCTTATAAAACTAAATGAACCACTTGTATGAGTCTGTAAATGTTCTATACTTTCAAGGAATATCTCAAAAAAATTCTTTCTATAAATCGACCAAATGGGATGGCATTTTGATGTTCCAACATGTATCTTTGAGAATGCTTCCATGACTTTAACTTAATCATTTGTAACTTTCACATGTGTGTTGAACTTTCATTTCTCTAAAGGCCGGTGGAGTAAGAGTTCAGGTTGTGACCCATCATCTCAATCGTCATCAGAGTCAGAATTAGCAACGGACATGGAAGAGGAAGAAATGTCAAATTGGGAAGGAATAGATTGGAAGTAGTAAAGCTGTTGTTGATGTCTCAAATGAGATGATTATTGTTTATTTTTTCAAAGCATTTGGACTGGACCGCTACAGACATATCGAGCTTAAGCCCGAACATAGATGACCTATCAGATACCAATGGTAGCCAGTTTAGACAAGTAATTCACCGAGTTACCCCAATTGGATACGACATCATTGACGCCAACTTATGATTGGTTGTAGGACCGAATCTCCGTTCAGACTTTCGCTAGTAAGACTCATTACGCCTATCTATCGACATGTGTTTGACCATTTCCATCTTAAGCTAAACCCCTCTTGAGTCTATTACCATTTTGATTTATGCCCCAGTTCAGGTTTGACATTCACCTGGCCAATGCCTCAATTTGGGGTAAATGTATTCAAATCTTATTCCCCAGTTTGGATGATGAAACTCTGACCTATAACCTTGTTGGTCCATCATCTTTTTGGTTTGCCCCACTTTGAATCCATTAACATTTTAACTATGCCCCAATTTAGGGTGCACTGATATTTTTGTTGTGCCCCAATTTAGGGTATACTGACATTTTGGTTGTGCCCCAGGTGCACATGAAGTTCATTTTCAGGCTACCTTAATTTTGGGATACAATCGACCACATGGTCTTCCTTTTCATCCCGGATTTTGGGAGGTGGGTGGGCCATTCTTGAAGGTTCGAGGACTACTCCTTTGAGTCATGGTCACCTTGGATGATGAAAGTAATTTTGGAGTTAGGAACCAACTCTGTCAGTCAAAGTGGCTCAATCGGGTAAACGAAATGCTTTCCAATCTTAGTTTTTCCATTTAAAATTGGCAGGTATGCTTACATGGGAAAGAAACATGTAATCTCTCAGAATCTATGATTCAACTTTCTAATCTCTTGGATTCCTTAACTCCGATCTTGGAATTTCAATTCCGCTCTGCAATATTTGGGCTCTCAATATACTGTCTTCCAACCATTCCAACACTTTGAGGTACAAAATTCCTCCTTATGAACATGAACCGAGACATGAACCGGTGATGATGAGACCTTCTTATGAGAGGATGTAATAAGAGTGGATGCTTTGTCTACACAGTCAGGTGTTCTCTTAAGTCTAGACAATTATATCCTCCCTAGTTCAACCTTTCTTTCTTTTTTTCTTTTTTTCTTTTTTTTTCTTTTTTTTTTTAATTTTATTTTTATATAAACAATGAACGAAGGTTAAGACTCAAAAGTGACTGGACACGAGAAGGATGCACATACACATACAAGCTGACTCGACCAAACAAAGTTAGCTCCTTCATGAAAACCGACCATTAGACATCATCTGTAACAATTTATTTGTATTTGAATAACCCCATGATTGGTCTTGGAGCCTCAAGATTCCGAATGGATCATTGTAGCACCAAGGTTCGACCATGTGGTTCATCAAATTTCAAAAAATTGAAACGGATATGCTTATTTGTAGTTTTCATGATGGATGACAAAAGCGGTTCATGATTGAAAAAACGGTAAATTTCTACTTGATCACAGTATCTATACCGTGATGAAGATTTTCCGATCGTTTTTGAGATTGATGTATCAATATTGAACGGTCAACACAATGAGCTTTGTACGATGGAGGGCGTGTACATACCGCCCACACTAATGTGTATGCAGGTATACATAACCCTCACGCTCCCAACAAGTGAGAGACAAGAATACTCAAGTGTGGATCCAAACATGTTGACAAGTCAAGGACAAAAATGGGCAGAACTTCGACGTCTCGGATGTAAATATTATGATCGAGTAGATTTTATCATGTTGGTTCAAAAATGGACCAAAATAACATACATGTGGCTCAAACTGGGTTTGGACAGAAAAGCCACCTTGACGAGGATGGAGTAACCTATCACTGAATGCTCGATGAATAATGGGCCCCCAATCCCTTTATATACTATGTTGCAAGGATCCAAGCGATGTGGAGTAGCATAACGCATTCTCAGGTGGACCCAAGAAACGCTCGTTAGAGGCTGCTCGCCAGTCGTGGTCTCACAAAGTATAGGCCAAGGTTGTGTGTTTCGCCTAGCGAGCTACCCCATATGCATGGGACCCGGTTTGGCTACTCGCACGAATGTGTGACTGAACCCATTCCCCCCAAAGCAATATTATACAAGCAATAAATATAGTACCCTAGATCTAGCAGCAAATCTCAAGCAATTCAATATAAGGAAAGTATCCTAGGAGTCTGAATATTATTCCCCAGCGGAGTCGCCACTGTGAGGACAATGGGAAATCGACGTGATCCTCCTCTGGATAAATGTGTATCCTGTATCGATGAAGATCGATTTGTTCTGTTGGAGTCGCCACCTAGATTAAGGTTTAGGACCTCTAAAAATGTAGCCTCACCCTAAGGTAAGACTTCTATTGACTCGTGACCCAATGTATCGGTTCTTTGGTCTGCAAGAGATCGGGTAAGTATTCAGGGTACGGTTATGGGAAGGTGTTAGGCACCCAAACCGCCCGATCAATATCGGCCTCCTAAACTTTCCTTAGACTCTAATTTTGACTGTGCTTGGTCAACTGGATGACTAGGGTTCAACGGGGGATGTCCTAAACCAAGTTGCTAAGTTATTCTAACCTAGGGTTCAGCCAATCATGTTATAAAGCAAATAAACAAGCCAATGTAAAGTACAATATTATACAGTGAACCGGATCAAAGATGGTTCGGTCTTGGACTAAATCTGAGACATGTAAGACATCTCAGACTGCCTACGTATTCCAATCCTGGAAATCAAGTCCAAAAACATAGTTCGAAAGGGATTTTGTGATTAAAGATTATGAAAGTGATTTATGCATGTGCTTCAATTAGATTTTTTTTTGTTCAAGTTGAAGTTTATGCTGGATGATGGTTGATGGGTGGCTTTGTACCGTATTTGGGATTTCCAAATTGCCTACGTATTCTAGGGTGTGCCCTAGAAATAAAGTACGACGTAGTTCGAAATTTTTGTGAGAGTCGGATTTAAAATGTGAACCAAATTCCTTCCATTTTTGTCAATAGGATCTAGGGATGAGACCTAAATTCCTACCATTTTTATTTGGGATGTGTACCAAATTCATTCTATTTTTGTTAATAGGATCTAGGGATGAGACCTGAATTCTTACCATTTTTATTTGTTTCCATTTTTGTCAATAGGATCTAGGGATGAGACCTAGATTCCTACCATTTTTAATGTTTCCATTTTTGTCAATAGGATCTAGGGATGAGACCTAGATTCCTATCATTCAGATTTGGGATGTGTACCTAATTCTTTCTATTTTTGTTATTTCTATTTTTAGGTTTTTAGGGTTTCCTATCCCTTTTCATTGTGATTTTCATTTTTTAGGGTTTCATACCCTAATTATTGTTTTTATTTTAAGGTTTATTTTGCCCTAATTATTCTTTCCATTTTTAGGGTTTCACTACTCTAATTGTTATGCTCTTTTCATTTTTAGGGTTTTCTACCCTAATTGCTATTTTTCAACTTATCTCTTTTCAAGACAAATAAGGCAGATAAAAACATTTCAACTAGAGCAGTGGTATTAACCCAAACATAGCAGTATGCATCCAAACATGGCAGTAATCATCTAAATATGGCAATGAGCATCTAAATATGACAGTGTTATCATTCCAATCATAGTAGTGTGATTATTCCAATTATGGCAGTGTGTGCATATAAGCATCCAAATATAGCATGTGAACAATATAGCATCAAATATGGCATGTGAGTAACAACCAAAGCATGTAGGAATCAATCAATCAAAAATATATTTTTAGATCTACGGTCTTGATTCAATGCATCGATTATCAACAATGTGACCGAAATCACATTTGATCGACGATTGAAATTAGTTCAAGATCTTAAATCAACAGTTTAGATCATATAACATCAGTTAATCAGACTTTAATGGCTCAAATTAATTCATCATTAAATGATTATCAAATTAAAAGCAATGGTTCAAATTAATTAATCATCCATTCACATGATTAGATCTTAAAGATCAACGATTCAGATTAAATTCACATCAATTAGTCAAATTCATTCATTCAAATATTAATTCAATATCAATGGACAAATTTTCATCACATGATCAAAACAAATTTCACATTCAATAGATCAGATTTTGTATGGGCATCATATCAACACGATAAAGAATCAAAATTCAGATTTTTATTCAAGCATATCATGATCATAGGTTCAATCAATGGCCCATATTTAATGGAAAGATCAAGGGTAATATGAGGAATGTTGATCCAATGGTTGGATGAGGGGAACTGGTTTAGGCTTGATGGACAGGTTCGAGTATTGTAACATGGCTAGGTTCAGGTAAGTGGTGTGAGGTGTTGGTTGGTTCAATAGGAGATGGAAGTGAGTGGGGTTACGGGTAGGTGGTAGCACTAGACTGATGATTGAAGTATGAGATGAAATCGGTTAGAGTGCTAGTTGTATAGGGATTGAAAGC
This sequence comes from Protea cynaroides, assembly GCA_028583415.1. NCBI lineage: Eukaryota > Viridiplantae > Streptophyta > Magnoliopsida > Proteales > Proteaceae > Protea > Protea cynaroides. The sequence goes on along the minus strand of CM053273.1, from coordinate 56,466,928 downwards.
CAAGTGTAGGCTGGATTGGTGATGGAAATTGGTTAATGGTGAGGTGGAGTGGTTTATGAGATGGGGATTTGTAGTTAAGCAAAACAATAGAAGAAAAATAGAAGTAGAGGTAGCTTACCTAGATGCTCGTAGGTTCTACTTGCTCCTCCCTTCTTCTTCTTCTTTCTCCCTCTTTTTTTTTCCAAAACCGAGAGCCCAAACTCTTTCAAACTCCCTCCACGTTTTGTCTCTTTATTTTCTTTTATTCTCCCTCTTTTTTCTCTCTTCTTCCCTTACTTTTCTCCCAAAACCGAGCTCTGAAAACCCCCCACGTTTTTTCTCTTTTTTCTGGTTTATTTTTCCTCTTTTCTCTCTCTTCTTCCCTTACTTTTCTCCCAAAACCGAGCTCTCCAAACCCCCCCACGTTTTTTTCTCTTTATTTCTCTTTTATTCTCCCTCTTTTTTCTCTCTTCTTCCCTTACTTTTCTCCCAAAACTGAGCTCTCAAAACCCCCCCCCCTACGTTTTTTCTCTTTATTTCTCTTTTATTCTCCCTCTTTTTTCTCTTTTTTGGAATCTCTCTTCTTAGAAACCCTAAATCCCCCTTCCTTTTTTTACGTCCGCTCTCTCTCCCCCTTTTTCTTTCTTTTTGGAATATCTCAAAACCCTAAAATCCCCTCTCTTTCACGTCTCCTCTCTCCCCTCTTTCCTTTTTTTTCTCCAAAAAAAATCTTTTGGATTATCTCAAAATCCTAAATCCACTCCCTTTCACGTCTCCTCTCTCCCTCTTTTTTTTTCTCTTTTGGAATATCTCAAAACCCTAAATCCCTCTCTCTTTCATGTCTCCTCTCTCCCCTCTTTCCTTTTTTTCTCCAAAAAAATCTTTTGGATTATCTCAAAACCCTAAATCCACTCCCTTTCACATCTCCTCTCTCCCTCTTTCCTTTTTTTTCTCAAAATCTTTTGGATTTACTCCAAAACCGAAATCTCTCCCTCTCTCACGTCTCCTCTCTCTCATCTTTCCTTTTTTTTCTCAAAATCTTTTGGATTTACTCCAAAATCGAAATCTCTTCCTCTCTCACGTCTCTTCTCTCTCATCTTTCCTTTTTCTTCAATCATCTTTTGGATTTTATCATTTATATATAATAATATATATTATATACATATATACACATATATTTAATAACATACATATATATATATATAGTATACAATATATATAATATATATAAATACTATACACATGGATGAACTAATTCGAAATGGGTTGAGACTGGCTTGGGTTGACTGAGTTCAACTGATATGGGTTGAGCTAGGTTGGACCAGAACTGGCTTGAACTGAGTTAACTGGATTGATTAGAATTAATTGGATTTTCTCTCTCTATTATTTCATGGGCCATTTCCACTGTCACCCCGCACGGAATTTTCTGATAACCTTTATTCCAAATTTTCTACATTCACTTTGTAGAACATTAAAAATGAGGAATATAGGAACTTGAATCACCTCATTTGGAAATAAAATAGTCAACTTATGAATTTTTGAAGTTTAAGCAGACTAATTATTGATAATTAACTGACCATTCTGCATGGGATCCTTCGGAGACTTCTGCCGGAAATCCTTTACATCTACTTTGTAGAGTACTAAAAATGAAGCATAATGAAACTGAAATTGTCACACCTCAATTCCGCACTATTCAGAATGGTGTGATGAACCGCTAGCAAACCAACGGTTCAACCAGGATCTCGAGTAGGCTATATCCGTGTTATCTAAACTCCATACATCCATAATCATAATCAGAGTAAATACACAATAGCGGAAGTCTTATAATAAAATGAACTGAGAATCTACTGTGATATTAATATTTAAATAGAAAATTATTCTGTATCAACTGAGACATAAATAAATATCAAATACATGTCTTTAATAAATCCAAATAAAGAAAACTAAAAAAATATCTAATCGAATACACATGAGTTGCACTCGCAAGAGGAGTCATGTGTATCCACTTCAGCTTCAACCTCCATTGCTGCTACGTTCTCGTACGCTGGAGCATTTATATATTCTTCAACTGTGAAACCTGCATCATCAACTAAAAATATTCGACGTCGAGGGGGTGAGCACACATCACGGCTCAGTGAGTAAACAAAACAATGCAACATTACATATGCATGCAATCAATTCATATCTTTGGTCTGGTTTAAAGTTTGCAATATGCAATAGAAAGGTTTAGGTAGTCAAAGGTCGCGTTTATTGACCCCGACTCTATACACAAGTGTGTGACGCCGCCCGAAGGTAACGTTTATCGTCGACTCACAAGCACCCAATCATGAACATTATATAACAAAGGTTAACGTTTATTGTTATATAGTGCCATACCAACACATAAGCCCCTGTTGGCGAGGGCTGCAAACTGGGCTCGCAACTAACCAATCCTAATGCCAAACAGTGTATCCAAGAACTCACCCCAGCATCCCTCAGAATATCCATAGAGATAGAGCTAAGGCCCCCCGGTAGAGTCAGAGACTACAAGGAACGAGACCACCTCCCTTGATACTCTACGACAAAACAGTTCTGCTAAAGTAATGGCGATACGACGATGCTAATGCACAAGACTTGAGTTAGAGATAGAGCTAAAGTGCTGAGACCCGCCAAAGGTTAACGTTTATTGACGTTCTCATCACACCTCCCCTGATACTCGTTCGCATCAAGTACACTAACCATACACATACAATCACATGCCTATTCTTATCATCATCATCATCATCATGTTATAAACAATAAAATAAATATGCATGAACAAATAATAGAAATATTGGATGACATGTTGTATGCACATTACAAACATCTTCGCATAGAATCAAGCATAGCATTGGACTCAAGAAAATAGAAAAAAAATAGTTTGTTATTAACCAATTAGTTTAGAGTTCTATTTCCTCACCTTAGATTGCTACTAGATACTTTTCCAAGCTTTAGAATCACCTTTATATCGTTATTATATTGCTAGAAGACCTAACAAAGTCGATAGAATTTAATTAGAATTTATTCGAAATTTAAAAACCATTCTATTAACTGAGGGTCGGAGGTAGGGTCGGAGTCCTGATCGACCCTGGGTGCGACCCTCCCCAAACTCTGAACTTTCCGAACACTGAGGGTCGATAGTTTGGATCACCTAGGGTCGGATGGTCATCGACCCTCGGTGCGACCCTCGGTGCACTTTGGTCAATTTCCCTCTTTTAGTCCATTCTTTGTGCTTGGGATCCTATGGCTTGCTCCTACATTCCATTCTACATTCATTCCATGGTCTGAAACCATGAATCATCCACCTAAATAGCTTTCATGCATTCTCCTATGGTTCTCCATGAAAACCTAACCATGGGTTGATGTTTTGGGTTTCTCCGAGATCACACTCTCATCAATATCTAACCTAAGGTCTGTAGAAACTCATGGAATTAGTATCCATACCTGAGAAGAATACTCCTTCTCTGCAACTCTTCTCTTTTGGCTAAATTCTCTTCCTTGTTTCTCTTCTTCTCCTTTTCCTTCTCTTCTCTTTCTCTCAATTCAATTAGGGTTGTGAAAGGATTGAAAGAGGCTTAGGGACATCCTTTAAATAGAGTAGGAACATCCTAAAATAAGTCCCTTTGAGATTAGGAAAGAATCCCACTCAAAAATTAGGAAATTTCCTAATTTCAGTTTCAGAGGCAACTGAGGGTCGATGGGAGGGTCGATGATCCCGTCGACCCTAGGTTTCTAATGAGTCCGACCCTCCCTTCAAAACTGAGGGTCTGACTTTCTGTTTTGGGGGAATCCGACCCTACTTGGCTGGGTATGCGACCCTCCCCTTAAATTAAGTGTTTTTGGGTCGATTTGATACCTGGGATCTCGATCTCCTTCACGCCCTTGGTCCATTTGACTCGACCATGATAGGTAAACCTGGTTCAAGGTAGTAAGACCGGATTAGATTGACACGGGTCTTACAACTCCCCCTTACTTATAAAAATTTCATCCTCGAAATTGTACGTACCTTCTGAATCAAATAAGTGAGGGTGTTGCTTCCGCATAGCATTTTCTTCTTCCCATGTAATTTCTTCCATGTCTCTACTTTTCCATGTGACCTTAACATAATAGATATCTCGGTTGCGTAGACGTTGAACCTTTCAGCTGGTGATTTCTGTTGGTGTTACTTCAAATGTCAAATCATCAGTCAAATCTGGTAAATCTACTGTCAACACGTGCGTGGGATCCTTGACATACTTCTTCAATAGAGAAATGTGAAATACGTCATGTACACTCGACATAGATGGTGGTAGTGCTAATTGATAAGCCACTTTACCACGCTTAGCTAGAATTTCATATGGCCCGACATATCTTGGACTTAGTTTCCCTTTCTGTCCGAACCTTTTCAATCCTCGCATAGGCGATACCTTCAAAAATACTTTATCACCTACAACGAACTCCAGATCTCTGCATATTGCTTCTGACGGTTCTGAGCCGTTCTCACTCTTTCCTTGATAATTTCGACCACTCGGCAAGTCTCTTCAACAAATTCTGGCCCAACAATACTACGTTCTCCAACTTCATTCCAAAACAAAGGAGTTCGACACTTTCTGCCATACAGTGCTTCATAAGGTGACATTTGTATAGTAACCTGATAGCTATTGTTATACGCGAACTCGATCAATGGTAACTTTTCATCCCATGATCCTTTGAAATCAATTACACATGCTCGTAGCATATCTTCTAGAATCTGAATTGTTCGCTCTGACTATCCGTCTGTCTGTGGGTGGAATGCAGTACTGAACTTCAACGTTGTACCCATAGCCTTTTGTAATCCTTCCCAAAACTTGAAAGTAAATCGTGGATCTCTATCGGATATAATGCTCTCTGGTACACCGTGTAATCGAACAATATTATCCACATACAGCTTTGCTAACCTTTCTAGAGTATACTGAGGTCGTATAGGTATGAAGCGAGCTATTTTCGTCAGATGGTCCACAATCACCCAAACTGCGTCAACTACTCGAGGAGTCAGTGGTAATCCCGTGACGAAGTCCATAGTGATGCAGTCCCATTTCCATGCTGGTTCCGGTAACGACTGTAACAGTCCTGCGGGTCTTTGTCGTTCAGCCTTTACTTTCTGACAATTTAGGCATTGAGACACGAACTTGGCTACATCTGCTTTCATTCCCTTCCACCAATATAGTTTCTTTAGATCATGATACATTTTTGTACTTCCGGGATGTATCGAATAGATGGTGGTATGGGCTTCTTTCATAAGTCGGTGTCTAATGTCCATACTTTCTGTTTCAGGTACACATATTCTTCCTTTATATTTCAGTACTTTCTCTTCGTCCAAGGTGAACTCAGGGTTAGTCCTACCTTTCTCGATATCTTCTTGTACTGTTCTCAGATAAGGATCTGATTTAATAGCTGTCTTCACTTCATCCATTATATTCGGTATAATCTTCAAGGCGGCGAACATATTTGAAAATCGATGAATAAACCCTTGGTTGGCTGATCCACCATTGCGTCTATCACATATTGCTCATTGCCGTGATTGAATACCATTCCGGTAGTACACATTGCTGCAGTTGTGCTAACCTCTCCTTGCGATTTTATCATTGCTTTTCTGCTTAACGCATCCGCTACTACATTCGCTTTTCCCGGATGATACTGGATATCACAATCATAGTCTTTCAATAGTTCCAGCCATCTTCTTTGTCTCATATTCAACTCCTTCTGATTAAATAAATAAGTAAGACTTTTATGATCCGACTTAATCTGAAATTTCTCTCCGTATAGATAATGTCTCCATATCTTGACAGCATGTACTACTGCCGCTTACTCCAAATCATGAGTGGGGTAATTTTTCTCATGTATTTTCAACTGTCTCGAGGCATAAGCAATTACTTTCTCTCCTTGCATAAGCACACATCCTAGTCCCAGTCCTGACGCATCAGTGTATAAAGTAAATGTCTGTCCTGGAACGGGAATAGTCAATATCGGAGCGGAGATCAATCTGATCTTCAACGTTTGGAAACTCTTCTCACATTTATCGGTCCACACAAACTTTTCACCTTTCTTACTCAAACTGGTAAGAGGTACGGCAATCCGGGAATAGTCTTCTACGAATCTCCGATAATAACCAGCTAGACCCAAAAAACTTCTAATTTCTGAAACGCTCTTTGGTGCTTCCCACTTTACAATAGCCTCGATCTTGTTGGGGTCCACTTTGATTCCTTCAGCGGATATTACATGGCCTAAGAAGGCGACTTCACTTAGCCAAAACTCACACTTTGAAAATTTGGCATATAGCTTCTCTTTCCTTAAACGTTGTAGGGCGGCGTTTAGGTTCTTGATATGAGTTTCTTCGTCCTTGGAGTATACTCAATATATCATCAATAAATACTATAACCGACGTATCCAACATATCATGGAAGACCCGGTTCATTAGTTTCATAAAAGTCGCTGGTGCGTTTGTTAATCCAAAAGACATGACCAAGAACTCATAATGTCCATTTCTGGTCCTGAAAGCTGTCTTTGAAATATCACCCTCTTTAATCTTCAACTGATGATAGCCTGATCGAAGATCGATCTTAGAAAATACCTTTGCTCCTTGCAACTAATCGAACAAGTCATTGATCCGAGGTAGTGGATATCGATTCTTGATTGTCAGTTTATTCAACTCCCGATAGTCGATGCATAATCGAACGCTATCGTCCTTCTTCTTCACGAATAACACCGGCGCTCCCCATGGTGATATACTGGGTCGAATATAACCCTTGTCCAGCAGTTCCTGAAGTTGCACCTTCAGTTCCTTTAGTTCAGTAGGAGCCATTCTGTAAGGTGCTTTTGATACTGGTGCGGCTCCAAGTACAAGGTCTATCACAAACTCTGTGGCTCGGTCGGGTGGTAATCCTGGTAGTTGCTCCGGAAATACATCGAGATAGTCCCGTACGACTTCAATATCTTCCATTTGTGGTGCTTCCTTGGTTAAGTCGACCACTGATACTAGATACCCGACTGCCCCCTTCTCAAGGCACTTCTTAGCCTTTAGTGCTGAGAGTATGAGCTTGCGTCTACGGGGAAGTTTGGTTCTCGAAAAACTAAATTCTGCTCCTTCTTTGTCTTTAAATATTAACTTCTTTTCGGCGCATAATAGGTTTGCAGAATGCCGAGCTAATCAGTCCATTCCCAAGATGACGTCAAAGTCTGCCATCTCAAGTTGTATCAAGGTTGCATCTAAGGTTTTCTCGCCAATGAGAACTGGACATGGTCCATAGCCTTTCTCTAATTCCACTTCTGACCCCATCGGTGACCGTACAAGTAATTTGTAGTCTAATGTTTTGATGGGTAAGTTTATCTTCTTTCCGAATGACACAGATATAAATGAATGAGTAGCTCCTGAATCAAAGAGTACTCTGGCGGGTACGCCATTTATAGGTACGATACCTGTGATTTATTTTACTTCGTCTACATGCTCACACAATGTAATTACAACTTTAAAAGCTTCAGTCATACCTGTGACCACATCGGGTGATGCGGCAGCATCCTCGGATGTAACAGCATATACCCGTCCCTGATGGAACTGCTTCTTGGGCTTAGGGCACTCCCTTGCCATATGTCCCGGTTGATTGCAGTTAAAACAATTTGGGCCTTCAGAATTTGGCTTTGGCTGAGGTTGAGCTACTGGAGTAGTCCTGGGTGCAGCAGCAAAGCCCTGAGCACGGAAGGGTTTAAATGTCTTATTATTCCCTCCGTTGTAAGTATTTCCAGCTGGCCTTTTGATACCCCAGTTCTGTGTGAAATAACTCTCCTTCTGGCTTGATTCAATAACTCGAGCTATTTGGACCGCTTCATTATAAATCTTCTTTTCTAAGCCCAGAACGTGCCCTCTGATGCTTCCTCTCAGTCCCGTGACGAACCTACGGGTTTTGGTGTCTTCTTCCTGCATACTAAGTGGTGCGAAGAAAAACAGCTCTTCATAACGCTGTTGATATGCATCCACTGACATCTATCCCTGATATAGACTCAGGAACTCCTTCTCCAAAGAATCTCTGAAGCTTCGTGGAAAATATTTCTCAAAGAAAGCTTCTTTATAAACAGCCCAAGTCAGTTGGGCGTGCTTGGTCAATAAGTAAGCCCTAGCCGATTTCCACCAATGATGTGCGTCACCCTTTAGCATGAAGGTGGCACATAATACTTTTTCTTCCTCTGTAATAGTCATCATGAGGAAATTTCTCTCCATCTCGTCAATCCAGTGTGCTGGCCATAATGGATCAGACGGTTTGCCATTAAATTCCCTGGGCTTCATCTTCAAAAACCTCTCAACCAGTCGAGAGTGATCCATCTGATTTTGGGGGTATGCCCCAAACATAGGGGGTGGATACTGATCATTAACCTGAGCTGCTTTTGGACCGGGTACTGGAATTTATGCAGCAGGTTGCTAAGGTGTTTGAGGTGCTGGGTGGTTACCCACCGGTGCTGCACTGGCTTGTCCCGTCTGCATTGGTGTAGCATGAGCAGCCTGGAACATGATTCCCATTGCAACCTGCCTTTGAGTCTGTGCATGTTGCATCTGTTGCAGCTGCTGAGCTAGGTTCATAACTACGGTTGATAGTTCCGATGGTGGAGGTGGCAATTTATAGGATTTGCCTGATCTAGATTTCCTGAGACATGTACATTCTCTTGGCTAATTTCCTCCACAGGTGGTGGTGGTGGAACTGCATTTCGGCTCTGTCTGGTTACTCTTCTTCCAGACATATTTTCCTTCTGAGATGGGTGGTGCCTGAAAATCATCCAAAATAAGTGAGAAATGATTGATACTCCATGTAGGCACATTAACCGATGTAAATTTTCAAATTTCAAATCATTTTATAAAAAAAATATTATCTTTTCTATGCAGGGTCGATGGTGAGGGTCGATGGTATGTCCGACCCTTAGTATCCGACCCTGGAAATAACATGTTCCTCCCGAGAGCTGAGGGTCGATGGGAGGGTCGATGGGTGTCTGACCCTCAGTTCCGACCCTTAGTTTTCTGTCAGATTCCCGAGAGCCGAGGGTCGATGGGAGGGTCGATCCGAGGGTCGATGGTTCTAGTCGAATTGTCCGACCCTCAGACCAAAAATCAGATTTTTAAGATCTGATTTTGAGTCATTTCTTATTATTTCCCTCCCGTTTCGACTCGTCTCTCCCCTCTGAGTTGCTACAGTGTCACTCCACTGTTTTTGGTCGGTTTGAGTCCGGTTTCGACGTCCACGTCATCCATACAGGTATATTCTCCCATTTTCACCTATTTATAGGTTTTCTTTTTTAGGTTTTTGCTCATTTAACTAGTATTCTTCAAATTAAATTTTTTTCAATCGTAAAAATTCAATTTTTATTGGGGGCTTTTGTTATTGGTGTCTCAAGGAACAAAAGCCCTCAAAAATTTTGAGTTTCATCGGTTGGTTATCGAGAAACTTGGATTTTTGCTCGTTTGCCCTAATTCGTCGAAATTTTTCGATTTCTTGAAATTTCTTTAAATTGGTCTTCGTTAGTTCCAATTTCCTACTGTGTGAGTGTCGTAGGCTATGTTGGAACCTTTGTAAGTCCTCCTGCCCGCGTGTACGGGTGAAAGGTGAGGCTTTTAGCCAATTTACGCCGTTATAATGTCAAATTTTGGATTTTTATCCTATTAACTCCTTATCTCCCTTTTTCTTTCTTATCTGCAGATACCATGGCTCGTACCAAGATACCCAGAGTTCATGATCCGCTTTGCTTCCGCTCCAACGAAGCCGAGGCACAGTATGCCGACTATGCTCGAAAGAAAGTGGAGGGTGGTCGTATGGTGAACTTGGCTGAGCTAGCCTTGTTCAACGTAGAGAGAGCATTTGGTGACATGGGGTGGCTCCCTGTCATTACTTACGATGCGTGCACATGTCCGGATTTGGTGCGTCATTTCTATTGTAATCTTCAGGTGGTGGAGAATTACAATGACGTTGAGAGGGGTCAAGAGTTGCGCATCACCAGCTATGTTAAAGGGGTGCACATTTCATTTGATTATCGACAACTGGCCGATCTGCTGGGCATTCCTTATGATGGCCCCATGGTGTACTGTGCACCTGGAGAGCCCCAGTTTGTTTCCATGGAGATGAGGGCAGAGATCGACAACCAACTGCTACGACCTGATCGTTGGTAGATGAGAGCCTATTACCTGCGTCCTGCTCCACGGGTCTTCTGTAAGATTATCCAACATAATCTGATTCCGCAGAGTGGGCACTATGAGAGGGTTTCTCAACTGACCCAGTTTCTGATATATAGCATCTGCACCAGACAGCCAGTCTGCCTTCCCTACATCATCATGCGGACCATGATTAGTGCTACATTGTCCGGTCATAGGGGTAATCTACCCTATGGACGCATGATTACTATTCTTCTGACCCGCCTGGGGGTTGACTTGGTGGATGAGAAGATTCACGAGAAGACCTTCTCGGCACCCCTAGATTGGGAGGTTATCTGTAAGATGGGCATGCGGGATGCCCAAGTCAGTGATGAGGAGAGGAATGAGATGGTACGCCCTCATACTCGCATTGAGATGGCTGACACTGAGGCCGCTGCTGCCGCTGCCAGAGCTCATGTGGATCCTGTCGATGATGACGACCGTATGTATATGGATGTCGACTCGATACCACCGCCTTCACCTACGCATGCGGCTGGAGTTGGTACTTCTTCTGCGGCGGATCCTGTACCTAAAACTGGTCCTTCTCATGCGGCTAGTCCTTCACGCCCACCTTCTGATATGATGGAGATGCTGTAGGAGATCAGGGAGGCTCAGCGCAGATCTGATCTGAGGATGGAGGAGTTGCTAGACGCTCAGCGTGTGAGAGTGGATGAGCTGTTAGCCGCCCAGCGTGTGAGAGTGGATGAGCTGTTATCCGCCCAGCACATATCCGATACACGGATGGGAGAGCTTATAAAGGTCCAGCGTGTGACTGATCGGAGGGTAGCCGATCTCACAGCTAGTCTATAGACGACCCAGACTCAGATAGCCTAGTTGACTAGAGTCTATGCTAAGGACTATGACAGAGATCGTGAGGCACCGCCTCCTCCTTCACCTCCAGCTTCTTGATTGTATTTGTTTTCTTTGTACTACAGAGTAACTGTCCGGGTTGTGGATTGTACTCTGCTTTAGTTATGTATATGCGTTTGTTTCTCTCTCAGTGTATGTAAACTTATTTCCCCTTTAATAGATGCATTATTTTCTTTTTAAAATTTTGTCTCAATCATCACTTGTGCTTATAATGTGTTAATATTACTATTTTTACTTTTATCCTATCTCAGTTCATAATTGTCTCGAATGTATGTTAGTTCAGCGGACAAGGCCTGAGAAGCTCTGATACCAAGTTGTCACACCCCAATTCCGCACTATTCAGAATGGTGTGATGAACCGCTAGCAAACCAACGGTTCAATCAGGATCTCGAGTAGGCTATATCTGTGTTATCTAAACTCCATACATCCATAATCATAATCAGAGTAAATACACAATAGCGGAAGTCTTATAATAAAATGAACTGAGAATCTACTGTGATATTAATATTTAAATAGCAAATTATTCTGTATCAACTGAGACATAAATAAATATCAAATACATGTCTTTAATAAATCCAAAACTAGAAAAATATCTAATCGAATACACATGAGTTACACTCGCAAGAGGAGTCATGTGTATCCACTTCAGCTTCAACCACCATCGCTACTACGTTCCCATACGCTGGAGCATTTATATATTCTTCAACTGTGAAACCTGCATCATCAACTAAAAATATTCGACGTCGAGGGGGTGAGCACACAATACGGCTCGGTGAGTAAACAAAACAATGCAACATTACATATGCATGCAATCAATTCATATCTTTGGTCTGGTTTAAAGTTTGCAATATGCAATAGAAAGGTTTAGGTAGTCAAAGGTCGCGTTTATTGACCCCGCCTCTATACACAAGTGTGTGACGCCGCCCGAAGATAACGTTTATCGTCTACTCACAAGCACCCAATCATGAACATTATATAAAAAAGGTTAACGTTTATTGCTATATAGTGTCATACCAACACGTGAGCCCTTGTTGGCGAGGGCTGCAAACTGGGCTCGCAACTAACCAATCCTAATGCCAAACAGTGTATCCAAGGCCTCACCCCAGCATCCCTCAAAATATCCATAGAGATAGAGCTAAGGCCCCCCGGTAGAGTCAGAGACTACAAGGACCGAGACCACCTCCCCTGATACTCTACGACATAACAGTTCTGCTAAAGTAATGGCGATACGACGATGCTAATGCACAAAACTTGAGTTAGAGATAGAGCTAAAGTGCTGAGACCCGCCAAAGGTTAACGTTTATTGACGTTCTCATCACACCTCCCCTGATACTCGTTCGCATCAAGTACACTAACCACACACATACAATCACATGCCTATTCCTATCATCATCATCATCATCATGTTATAAACAATAAAATAAATATGCATGAACAAATAATAGAAATATTGGATGACATGTTGTATGCACATTACAAACATCTTCGCATAGAATCAAGCATAGCATTGGACTCAAGAAAATAGAAAAAAAATAGTTTGTTATTAACCAATTAGTTTAAAGTTCTGTTTCCTCACCTTAGCTTGCTACTAGATACTTTTCCAAGCTTTAGAATCACCTTTATATCGTTATTATATTGCTAGAAGGCCTAACAAAGTCTATAGAATTTAATTAGAATTTATTCAGAATTTAAAAACTATTCTGTTAACTGAGGGTCGGAGGTAGGGTCGGAGTCCTGATCGACCCTGGGTGCGACCCTCCCCAAACTCTGAACTTTCCGAACACTGAGGGTCGATAGTTTGGATCACCTAGGGTCGGATGGTTATCGACCCTCGGTGCGACCCTCGGTGTACTTTGGTCAATTTCCCTCATTTAGTCCATTCTTTGTGCTTGGGATCCTATGGCTTGCTCCTACATTCCATTCTACATTCATTCCATGGTCTGAAACCATGAATCATCCACCTAAATAGCTTTCATGCATTCTCCTATGGTTTTCCATGAAAACCTAACCATGGGTTGATGGTTTGGGTTGCTCCGAGATCACACTCTCATCAATATCTAACCTAAGGTTTGTAGAAACTCATTGAATTAGTATCCATACCTGAGAAGAATACTCCTTCTCTGTAACTCTTCTCTTTTGGCTAAATTCTCTTCCTTATTTCTCTTCTTCTCCTTTTCCTTCTCTTCTCTTTCTCTCAATTCAATTAGGGTTGTAAAAGGAGTGAAAGAGGCTTAGGGACGTCCTTTAAATAGAGTAGGAACATCCTAAAATAAGTCCCTTTGAGATTAGGAAAGAATCCCACTCGAAAATTAAGAAATTTCCTAATTTCAGTTTCGGAGGCAACTGAGGGTCGATGGGAGGGTCGATGATCCCGTCGACCCTAGGTTTCTAATGAGTCTGACCCTCCCTTCAAAACTGAGGGTCTGACTTTCTATTTTGGGGGGATCCGACCCTACTTTGCTGGGTATGTGACCCTCCCCTTAAATTAAGTGTTTTTGGGTCGATTTGATACCTGGGATCTCGATCTCCTTCACGCCCTTGGTCCATTTGACTCGACCATGATAGGTAAACCTGGTTCAAGGTAGTAAGACCGGGTTAGATTGACACGGGTCTTACAGAAATTACCTGATTTGGATATGGGATGATCAAAATATGAATTTTTGAAGATTAAATGACTATTTCCGTATGTAATTTTGCATGAGACCCTCCGGAGACTTCTACCCAAGATTTTCCACGTCCACTTTGTAGGACATCACAAATGAAGAATAACGGCTTTGAAATCATCTGAATCCGACGTAAAACGGAAAAAATATGAAGCTTTGAAGTTCTAACGATAACTTTGCATGCAAGCTTGCATGGGACCCATTGGTGACTTCTACCGGAAATCCTTTACATCCACTTTGAAGAGGACTAAAAATAAGGAATAATGGTACTTAAACCATATGATTCAGATATCGGATGATCAAGATATGATGATTTGAAATTTAAACAATCCAACTTACGATAATTTGCATGAAAACCCCTGGGATTATTTATGATAATTTCAGAAGCCTCCCTTGTACGTATCATCCGACTAGAATGATCATATCTTCTTCATTTGATGTCAGAATCGAGCAATTCTGTTCTTATTTTGAAGATAACTCCATGACCTAGGCATCCATACAAAATTATAACCCGTGATCTTGCTGTGGGACCCATTTAAAACTTCCTCAAATTCACAGACCCATTGAAACTTCCTCAAATTTATAGTCAAAAATCCAAACTTTCAATCACCTTTCATCCTTTAATTTTCCACACACCAGCATGACTTTGTTTAGCTGGGATGGCAAAAATGGGGTGCTTACACATGTCCTTTTTTCTTTTTCTTCTTCATTCTTCTTCTTCCGTCTAGTTTTTCCTTCTTCTTCTTCCTTCTTCTTCTTCGTTCTTCTTCTTTTTTCTTCTTCTCATTCATCTTCTTATTTTTCTTTTTCTTCATTCTTCTTCTGTTTTCCACCTTTCTTTGACACTATGGGTTACGATCATCTCATGAGTTAGCATCTAAGTTTTATTCTTCTGAAAATCTGATTTGAAGGCCCAACATCTTCTTAGGATTAAGCTACTCTTTAGCACAATAGCAATTGGATTCCCTCGGCATTTAGAAGGTGCGGTTGAGATTGAGTGTTGGTTTGCAACTCAGATTGTCAGAAGAATAAAATTTAGATGCCTAATTACCGATGATCGTGAACCATATTGTCATAAAATGGTGCAAATTGTGCCCGTACTCTTGAATGAAAAAGAAAACAAAGAAGAATAATGTAGAAGGTGGAAAAAGAAGAATAATAAAAAGAAGAGGACGAAACATAAATAATGAAGAAGAAGAATGAAGAAAAAAGAGGAAGAGAAAGAAGAAAAATAATTAAGAAAAAAGATGAAGCAAAAGAAAAGGAAGAAAAAAAAGAAGAATGAAGAAGAACAAGAAGAAGAACGAAGATGAAAAAGAAAGATGAAGATTGAAAAATGATGAAGAAAAAAGAAGAAAAAGAAGAAGAATAAGTAGAAGAAAACTAATGAAGCAGAAGAAGACGAATGAAGAAGAAGACGAATGAAGAAGAAGAAGATGAAGAAGAATGAAGAAAACAACGAGAAAGAAGAAAGAAGAACATAGAAGAAGAAGAAGAAGAAGAATGGAGAAGAATGTAGAAGAAGAATGAGGAACAGAGAAGAAGAATGAAGAAAATAATGAGAAAGAAGCACATAGAAGAAGAAGAATGAAGAAGAAGAATGTAGAAGAAGCATGAAGAACAAAGAAAAAGAATGATGAAGAAAAAGAAGAAGATGAAGAAAGTAGTTAAAAGAAGAATGAAAAAGAAAGAAGAAGAAAAAGTAGAAGAAGAACGAAAAAGAAAGAAGAAGAATCAAAAGAAATTTACCACGAAAAAGAAAGAAGAAGAATCAAAAGTTGTAGAAGGGCGCTGGCACACTTTTGAAGTGCGTTGGCGCCCTTCTGAAGGGCGCTAGAAGGGCGCTGGCGCACTACCTCTTTTTCTTCTTTATTTTTCTTCCACTTCTTCTTTCATCATGTCCTTTTTTCTTTTTCTTCTTCATTCTTCTTCTTCCGTCTTCTTTTTCCTTTTTCTTCTTCATTCTTCTTCTTTCTTCTTCTTCTCATTCATCTTCTTATTGATCTTCTTCTTCATTCTTCTTCTGTTTTCCACCATTCTGTGACACTATGGGTTACGATCATCTCATAGGTTGGCATCCAAGATTATTCTTTTGGCAATCTGATTTGAAGACCCAACCCTTTCTTAGCACAATCGCATTTGGATTCCCTCTGCATCTAGAATGTGCAGTTGAGATTGAGTGTTGGGTTTGCAACTCAGATTGTCAGAAGAACAAAATTTGGATGCCTAATTGCAGATGATCGTGACCCATATTGTCATAAAATGGTGCAAACTGTGCCCGTGCTCTTTAAATGAAAAAGAAAACGATGAAGAATAATGTAGGAGGAGGAAAAAGAAGAATAAGAAGAAGAGGACGAATGATGAAGAACGAAGAAGAAAGAGGAAGAGAAAGAAGAAAAATATTAAAGAAAAAAGTTGAAGTAGAAGAAAAGGAAGAAAAAGAAGAAAAATATAGAAGAAGAAGAAGAAGAACGAAGAAGAAAAAGAAAGAAGAAGAATGAAGACGAAGAAAAAGAAGGTGAAGATTGAAAATGGTGAAGAAAAAAGAAGAAAAAGTAGAAGAATAAGTAGAAGAAGACGAATGAAGCAGAAGAAGAAGAATGAAGAACAAGAAGATGCTGAAGAATGAGGAAAACAATGAGAAAGAAGAAAGAAGAACATTGTCACACCCCAATTCTGAACCAACCAGAATGGTGTGAGTGAACCATCATTGAACCAATGGTTCACACCAGGATCTCAATAAGACCATGTCCACTCATACAAACCATTGCACATAACCACAATCAGAATATAATAAATATAGCGGAAGTCTTTAAATAAATGAACTGAGTATCTATTGATAAATTTAAATAACATAACCAGTTATCCAAAATTCCAAATATAAGATAAATATCTTTACATCACTTTAATCCAACTGAAAATAATTAAAATAAATAAAAATCCAATCAAAGGTACACGCAGAAAGAACACTCGCATGAAGCGTCATACTCGTCTTCTCCTGTATGTATATCCAAAGCGGCCACGCCCCCATACGCCGGCGCAGTCATATAGTCATCCACCGTGTAACCTGCATCAACATCTAAAAAAATAATGTACGTACAAAGGGTGAGCTCACAACCTAGCTCAGTAAGACAATCAGACAATTCCACAATATTATGCATGAGTAACAATCATTTTATACTGTGGTCTGGTTTAAGTTTGCAATGTGCTATAGAAAGGTTTGGAGGCCGCCTCACCTCTATACACGAGTGTGTGGCATCGCACAGTAGATCACACCACCACCGACCCACATGCACCCAACATGGAATAGAGATAGAGCTAAGGTATACCCACACCTCCCCTGATACTCTACCCATACCAATACATAAGCCCCTATTGGCTAGGGCTTGCAAACTAGGCTCGCAACTAACTAATCCTATATGTCATCAATGTAGGCTCCATCCCAGTACCGCTGACTACGGCATAGAGATAAAGCTAGAGCGTGCAGGCCGGGTTGGAAACCATAATACCTCACCTCCCCCTGATACCCTATCCGCATCAAGCATACTAAGACAGAACAATACGCAGGTAGACCCTATCCCAACATAACTCCCTACGGCATAGAGATAGAGCTAAAGCATCATGGCCAGGCCAGCGCCTATATCGGAGACCACCGTGCCACATCACCATGGCCAGGTCAGCGTCAACATGACATAGACCACAGTGCCACGACCTTCCCCTGATACCCCACCCGTACTAAGCATGCTAAGATAGAATACTACAAAAGGTGCCAGTGTGAGGAATGATCCCAGGCCCCATGCCCTTCCCACTCCACACACCAACGAAAACAATCACATGCCTAACAATCACATCCTATCATGCATGAACAATAATAATAACTGGAAATAAAATATGACATGTGAATATGCACAAACATCACATCATATATATTCAGGGTTATTAACAATGATTTACTGTCCATTAATTATTAGGGTTTAGGTCAGATTCCCTTACCTGACGCTCGTTCGATAGCTTGCTCCATGTCGCAAGATCCAAACGTGCTATCACAGAGTCCTACATAATATTAGGGTTCCATTAGAATAGTTCTTAGGGTTTCACATTGGTCGAAAAACCAACAGGGTCCCAAAACCAGTCTTTCAGAGCTGATTGGTCACAACATACCGGTCGCAACTCTGTGGGAAAACTAGCGACCGGTATGGTCGACCGGTATGTCTCCGGAAGACCATACTTTGGGTTTTTCAACTGCCGTAGATCATTCACCATGGTTTCCCGGGTTTCTCCTATCCATTCTAAGTCTGAGCTTTGATTTAGAGTTGTTTCCAACTCATTGAAGTTTAGTTTCGATGATATTCATCCTAAAACTCGAATCTAGGGTTTGACAGCAAATTAGGGTTTAATGGCCAATTAGGGTTTTAGATCAATACCTGCTTTGCATGGTATTGGTCCAACCATACAACTATCCTAGAGTCATAGAGTAAGAAGAATGATTAAAACACTTACCGTCGTCTGGCATAAGGTGAGCTTCGTCGAACAGCAATGGCGGCACTTCCTTCTTCTTCTTAGCTTCTTCTCCTTCTCCAACCTCCTTCTCCTCTCTAGGGTTTGTAAGAAATAATGGAAAGGATTTGAGAGGTTTAATGGTGTTTATATAGGCTAGGATTAGGGTTTAGGAAGTCTATTAGGATTAGGAAGGTCCTAGGATTAGGGTTTAGGAAAGTGGGACCCACAGAATCTGATTTTCGGATCACAGTAGTCTGCTGCGCAGACTACACCGGTCGACCGGTACCATAGACCGGTACCATCGACCGGTCAACATAAAATGATACTTATTTGACCGTCTTTGGTTCTGATTTCGTACCTTTTTGTCATCCTTTCGTCCCGTTTGGCCCGATGATGATCGGAGGACCTTCTACGACATGAAATCAAGGTTTAGACCGGGTTTATGGAGTGCGGGTCTTACAACTCCCCCACCCTTAAAAAAAATTTTGTCCCGAAATTTTGCATGTAGGTTTCACAACTCCCCCACCCTTAAAAGAAATTTTGGCCTTGAAATTTGAACGTACCTTGATCGTTGAAAAGGTTAGGGTACTCCTTTTTCATCGCGCTCTCCTCCTCCCAAGTAATTTCTTCGACATCTTGGCTTTTCCAATGCACTTTCACATAATGGATATCTTTGCTTCGAAGTTGCTGTACCTTTCGGCTTGAGAGCATCATAGGTACCACTTCAAATGTTAAGTCCTCTATCAAGTCTGGGGGGTCTGCTGTCAAGATGTGCGATGGATCCCTGACATACTTCTTCAATAATGATACATGGAACACATCATGAACGCTTGACATAGATGGTGGTAGAGCCAATTGATATGCTACATTACCACATCTGGTCAATATCTCGTATGGTCCCACATACCTGGGGCATAGCTTCCCCTTCTTACCAAACCTTTTCAGACCTCGCACCGGTGATATCTTCAAGAATACTTTGTCACCCACTGCAAACTCCAGATCTCGATGTCAATTATTCGCATAGTGCTTCTGTCGAACTTGATTGTCTTTACTCTCTCCTTGATCTAATCAATCACTCGACAAGTTTCTTCAACAAACTCCAGTCCTACAATTCTTCTTTCTCCCACCTCATTCCATAACAGAGGTGTACGACACTTCTTCCCATAAAGTGTTTCATATGGAGCCATCTGAATTGTAGCCTGATAGCTATTGTTATAAGCAAACTCGATAAGTGATAGCTTCTCGTCCCAAGCTCCCTTGAAGTCTAATGCACAAGCGTGGAGCATATCTTCTAAAATTTGAATAGTCCTTTCTGACTGCCCATCTGTTTGAGGGTGGAATGTTGTACTAAACTTCAACTTGGTTCCCATAGCTTTCTGTAATCCTCCCCAGAACTTTGATGTAAAACGAGGGTCTCTGTCAGATACTATACTTTCTGGAACGCCATGAAGTCTGACTATATTATCAACATATAACTTGGCCAGCTTGTCCATGGTATACTGAGGTCTGACCACAATAAATCAAGCTGTCTTGGTGAGTCGATCGACGATTACCCAAACTGCATCCACTGACCTTGGTGTCAAAGGTAGGCCAGTGACGAAATCCATAGTGATGCAATCCCACTTCCACGCAGGCCCCGGTATTGGTTGCAGCAAACCTGTGGGTTTCTGCCTTTCTGCTTTAACTTGTTGACAATTCAGACATTGGAGCACGAAACGAGCTATATCTGCTTTCATACCCCTCCACCAATACATTCTTCTTAAATCATGGTACATTTTGAAACTTCCTGGATGTACCGAATATGGAGTGTAATGAGCTTCAGTCATAACTCGATCTCTGATATTGCAGCCTTCACTCTCAGGTATACATAACCGTCCATGATACCTGAGTACCTTGTCTGAATCCAAGGTAAAGTCTGGATTGCTCGTACCCTTTTCTAGGTCTTCTTGTACTGTCTTGAGATATGGATCCTGTAGGATTGCTACCTTGACTTCATCAACTAGATCCGGTGAGATCTTCAAAGCTGCGAACATCATGGTGAACTTATGAATTAAGCCTTGCTCAATTGGATCTTCAGCAGTCTCTATTATACACTCTTCATCGCCTTCAATTGAACTTGAGGCTGCAGCACATAATGCGGCATTTGTACTTGGTCCTGCCTTAGGTTTCGATGCCCACTTTCTGCTTAAGGCATCAGCCACAACATTTGCTTTACCCGGATGGTACTGGATGTCACAGTCATAATCTTTTAATAACTCCAACCATCTCCTCTGTCTCATATTCAGATCCTTCTGAGTGAAAAGATAAGTTAAGCTCTTGTGATCTGACTTAATCTAAAACTTTTCACCGTACAAGTAGTGTCTCCAAGTTTTGATGGCATGTATAACCGCTGCTAACTCCAAATCATGCGTTGGATAATTCTTCTCATGCTCTTTTAACTGTCTTGATGCGTAGGAAATCACCTGTTCTCCTTGCATCAATACACATCCAAGACCCAACCCTGAAGCGTCCGTATATAAGGTAAACGGTAAGCTTGGTGCTGGGATGGTCAGAATAGGTGCAGAGACTAGTTTTGACTTCAAAGTCTGAAAGCATTTCTCGCACTCCTCCGACCATATAAACTTCTCTCCCTTCTTGGTTAGTTAGGTAAGTGGAACGGCGATCCTTGAGTAGTCTTCCACGAATCTTCTATAGTAACCAGTCAATCCAAGGAAACTACGAATCTTCGCAACTGATTTTGGTGCTTCCGATCCTACTATAGCAGCTATCTTACTTGGATCTACCTTGATACCGTCTTCAGATACTACGTGGCCCAAGAAAGCCACCTCCTTCAGCCAAAATTCACACTTCTTAAACTTGGCATAAAGCTTCTCCCTTCTCAGCCGTTGTAGGGCTGCTCTCAAATGTGTTGTATGAGCCTCCCTATCCTTTGAGTAGACCAATATGTCATCGATGAATACGATGACTGAAGTGTCCAACATATCATGAAACACTTGGTTCATCAGTTCCATGAACGACGCTGGGGCATTGGTCAACCCAAACGACATAACTAGAAACTCATAATGCCCATACCTTGTCTTGAAAGCAGTCTTTGGAATATCTCCGGCCTTGATCTTCAATTGGTGATACCTTGATTTGAGATCAACCTTCGAGAAAACCTTTGCACCCTGCAATTGATCGAACAGATCATCGATTTTAAGCAAAGGATACCGATTCTTGATCGTTAATTTGTTCAGTTCACGGTAGTCGATACATAGCCGTACACTACCGTCCTTCTTCTTGACGAACAATACAGGTGCTCCCCATGGTGATATGCTTGGTCGTATGAAACCCTTATCTAGCAATTCTTGTAACTGGGTCTTCAACTCCTTTAACTCGGTAGGGGCCATCCTGTACGGTGCTTTAGACACTGGTGCCGATCCTGGCATTAGGTCTATCACGAACTCTGTAGCCCTGTCTGGAGGTAGACCTGGGAGATCTTCTGGAAATAGATCTGAAAACTCTCGTACCACATCTATATCTCCCATCTTTGGTAACTCCGCTGTGGTGTCAACTACAGATACTAGATACCCCAATCCACCCTTCTCTAAGCATCTCTTAGCTTTTAGGGCGGAGAGGATCAGCTTCCGCTTCCTAGGTAACTTGGTCCCAGTGAAGCTATACTCCTTTCCCTTTTTGTCTGTAAGCACAAGCTTCCTTTCACCACATAATAGGCTAGCTGAATGATGGCCTAGCCAATCTATTCCCAAGATGACGTCAAAGTCTTCCATCTCGAGTAGTACCAGACTTGCTTCTAAGTCTCGGCCCTCAATACAAACTGTACACGGCCCATAGTATTCAGTCAAAGCCACCTCGACTCCTAGCGGAGAACGAACTATCAAGCTTGGGTTCAAGTGCTTGATCGGTAATTCCATTCGCTTCCCAAAGGAAATAGAAACAAAGGAGTGCGTGGCCCCAGAGTCAAAGAGTACTCTGGCAGGTATACCAACTACATTTACAATTCTTAAAATTTTATTGTCCCTTAGTTCTACATGCTCATACACACAATGAAATAGCAAGCTAAATAGTAAGGGGTAGAGTCATACCAGTGACCACATCAGGTGATGCGGCTGCCTCTTCGGTGGTGACAGCAAATACTTTTCCTTGCTGTGGAGGTTGCTTCTTATTTAGAGTGCAGTTCCTTGCAACATGACCCAGTTGCTGGCAGTTATAACATTTGATATTCGGGTTGTGTCCAGCGAACTATGGCACAGGTGGTGCCATATTGTTCCTTGCAGGCACTGTAGTGGACTGAACCCTGTATGGGTGGAATGGTCTACTGTTACCGCCACCTAAAATCTCTGTAGCGGGTCTCTTCAATCCCCTGTTCTGTGCAAAGAAGCTGTCCCTCTGACTAGATTCTATCACTCTTGCAACCTGTACAGCCTCATTATAAACCTTCTTGTCCAGACCCAAGATATGCTCTCTGATGCTTCCACGCAGTCCCATGGTGAACCTACGTGTCTTGGTCTCTTCTTCTTGCATACTTGCTGGTGCGAAGAAAAATAACTCTTCGTACCTCTGCTGGTAAGCATCCACAGTCGACTGAGACTGCTGCAGATTAAGGAATTCCTTCTCCATCTGATCTCTGAAGCTCTTCAGAAAATATTTATCAAAGAAGGCTACCTTGAACACTGCCTAATCCACCTGTGTATGCTTCGTCTCTGGATATGCCCGTGTAGAATTCCACCAAGCATTCGCATCCTCCTTTAGCATATGAGTGGCAAACAGTACCTTCTCATCCTCTGTACAAGTCATCAGGCGAAAATTCTTCTCCATTTCTACAACCCACTGTGCTGGCCACAATGGTTTCCCTGTCTTACCTGTGAATGTAGAAGGCTTCAGCTTTAAGAATCTGTCCACTGCCCGACTCAGATCGTGCTACCCATGTGTATTCATTCCGTACCATGGTGGTGGATACGGGTAGACTCCCTGATAAGCAGAGGACGACGGGAACTGGTGCGGTGGTTGCAAATTTTGAGCATGGCCCATCAGCCCTGGGCTTCCATGTATCGGCAGTATAGCATTATTCCCCCCAGATTCAGGCGTACCTTCAGTGGGAACATAACCCGGTGGCCTAAACATCTTTAACATCTCGCTCAGGAATGCTTTCTGCTGAGCTTCCATTTGATATATCTGATTGGTCACAATTGTCTCAGAGTTCATGTGAGGAGGGTCGGACAAATTTGTTGGTGCCCTAGGAACCTGCCCTTCTTCAGCTACCGGGTTTGGCTCTTCAACATAGTCGATTTCCACATTTTCCACTGCCTGACGCACCCTGGAGTGGTGACGCTTTCTAGCACCCCTACGACTGTTCCCACCTACCATCTTAGATTAGTCTTGTCTGGATCTGAGAAGAAGACATAACACATGAGATACAGTCGAATAATCATGTTAGTCTTGAACAATGTAAGGCGATAAGTCGAAAAGGAAATTTAAATTGCAAATTTTTATAATTTTTCATAAATTTTTCTGGCCTTTTTATAGTTGACCGGTCGCAACATACCGGTCGCTACTCTGTAGAAAATGAAGCGACCGGTATAGTCGACCGGTCAGAATCTCAATCTGACCGAGAGATAGTGGTCGACTATTTCAGGGATCACCGGTCGACCGGTATGGTAAAAGTGTCGACCGGTATGCCCAGAAAAGCTTTTAAAATCGCAAAAAGTGAGATTTTTCTCACTTTTCTTTCCTTCCTTCTCTCCGGTGGCGATTCTCCTCCGGCTTCTGAGTTGCTACAGTCCGACCAGTCATCTTGGGAGTGATTTTCTTCCGATCCAGACTCAGCACATCATCTCCAGGTAAGCCTCTTCCTTCACTATCAAATTTTTACATAGTTTTTATATCGTCTTTACCTATAATTCTTGATTTTTCTTCGATTAAAAGATTTTAACCGTAGGAACTACTTTCCTTCGGCTTATAAAGGGTTTAGAGACCCCTAAGAGAAAAAACCCTCAACAAATTTGGACTTCCACCAAATGGTTTTAGTAAAAATCGAATTTTTCTAGTTTTTAACCTAGGTTTTGCAGAAATTTCGAATTTTCTTGAATTTTTCTTAATTTCTCAAATCTTTTGCTTGAATTGCATATGATTGGTTTGTTTGAAGAGTGCGGGGGTTACGTAAGTCCTCCTCCCCAAGTTTTGGGTGAGTTCGAGGCTTTTTTCTTAAATTGTTGTCGTTATGCTACCGAAATTTTGACAATTCTAACACTTTCTTCTTGTTTTTCTTTTGTTTTGTAGTTCCAATGGCTCCACGTAGAGGTCTTGGCAAGCGCTCCTATGGACTAGGCATGCACCTCCCTCACCCACCAGTTCCACAACTTGATGAGCGGTGGTTCCGTTCTGAGGCGGCACAAGCCCGCTTTCCTTGGTTTGACAGGAAGAATATAGAGTCTGGCCGGCATGTCAACTTGGAGCAGCTACAAAGATTTGACGTGCGAGCAACTTTTAACAGGCTTGGGTGGTTGCCTGTCATCACTTACACTGAGACCATTCGCCCCAACCTGGTCAAGCACTTTTATGCCAACCTGGAGATGGAGGGGGATGTCAAT
This sequence comes from Protea cynaroides, assembly GCA_028583415.1. Lineage (NCBI taxonomy): Eukaryota > Viridiplantae > Streptophyta > Magnoliopsida > Proteales > Proteaceae > Protea > Protea cynaroides. Next base: position 56,442,125 of record CM053273.1, on the reverse strand, counting down.
GGTTCTAATCAGGGTAGGGACTTGCGCATCACCAGCCTTGTCAAGGGCATCCATATTTCCTTTGATACTCATCAACTGGCTGACCTGCTGGGGTTCCCCAATGATGGAGATTTAGTATACTGCCCTCCAAAAGTAAAGGGCTATCTGAGAGAGGATCTATGCCGAGTGATAGCGGAGCAGATACTCAACCCCGGGGCTCCTATGAAGGCGGCTAGCTTGAGACCTGCACCTCGGGTATACAGTCGCATCATCCAGCACAACATCGTGCCCCAGAGCGGTCACTATAGTGAGTTATCCCAGCTCACTCAGTACCTGACCTACTGTGTCTGCACTGGGGAGTGGGTCTCTCTTCCCTACCTCATCATTCGGACTATGCATCAGGCGACTCTGGCCGATCAGGCCAATAACCTCCCATATGGCCGTCTCATCACCACTCTTCTACGGCGCCTACGAGTGAGCATGAGGGGCGAGATGGCTGTTGAGGATACCATGACCTCCAACATCGACTGGGACGCCATTCTTAGGATGCAGATGGACAACCTACCTGTTAGTGATGATGAGATGGAGGCTCGCCCTCGCCCACTCAGGAGGGTAGCAGCCGCAGCAACAACAGCAGTAGCAGCCAATGCGGCACATGCAGCAGAGGCTGAGAGTGATGATGGGGGTGATGATGATAGGGCGGAAGATGTACCAGTGTCAGCGCCACAGACTATACCTGCAGCACCACAGTCTACACCTACAGCAGGACCGTCTCAGATTACTCCTGAGACCGTGATGGGAATGTTCACGGAGCTCAAGGAAGCTCAGAATGAGACGAACCGTGGCTTGGAGCGTATATCTCGCCGCCTCAGAGCCTCCCAGGAGTAGGTGCACTGGCTCAGGGCCGTCTACGAGCAAGATCATGATATCACTGACCCAGTTCCTCCTATGCCCCCCCCACCCCTTGATAGAGTGTTATTTCTTTCTTTTCTTTCTTGATATGTTTATGTATCAGGGTAACTGTCCGGCTTGTGGATTGTACCCTGTAGCACTACTACATTTGATTTTCTCTTTTTGTTTAATGAAAATCTTTATGGTTCACCCTAACTAGTGCATGTGTAGTCTTAAATTCCATATTTAATATAGTACATTATGCTCTTTCTTAATCAGTCTCAGGTATCAAACAATGTTTAGGGCGTGTTTATATTAAGATTTTTAATTTTCCTAACTCAGTTCATCGACTTAGTTAAGTGCAATATGGTCTGTTGGACAGAGCCTAAGGGCTCTGATACCAAGTTGTCACACCCCAATTTTGAACCAACCAGAATGGTGTGAGTGAACCGTCATTGAACCAAAGGTTCACACCATGATCTTAATAAGACCGTGTCCACTCATACAAACCATTGCACATAACTACAATCAGAATATAATAAATACAGCGAAAGTCTTTAAATAAATGAACTGAGTTTCTATTGATAAATTTAAATAATATAACCAGTTATCCAAAATTCCAAATATAAGATAAATATCTTTACATCACTTTAATCCAACTGAAAATAATTAAAATAAATAAAAATCCAATCAAAGGTACACGCAGAAAGAACACTCGCATAAAGCGTCATGCTCGTCCTCTCCTGCCTGTACATCCAGAGCGGCCACGCCACCATACGCCAGTGCATTCATATAGTCATCCACTGTGTAACCTGCATCAACATCTAAAAAAACAATGTACGTGCAAAGGGTGAGCTCACAACTTAGCTCAGAAAGACAATCAGACAATTTCACAATATTATGCATGAGTAACAATCATTTTATGCTGTGGTCTGGTTTAAGTTTGCAATGTGCTATAGAAAGGTTCGGAGGCCGCCTCACCTCTATACACGAGTATGTGGCATCGCACAGTAGATCACACCACCACCGACCCACATGCACCCAACATGGAATAGAGATAGAGCTAAGGTATACCCGTACCTCCCCTGATACTCTACCCATACCAATAAATAAGCCCCTATTGGCTAGGGCTTTCAAACTGGGCTCGCAACTAACCAATCCTATATGTCATCAATGTAGGCTCCATCCCAGTATCGCTGACTATGGCATAGAGATAGAGCTAGAGCGTGCAAGCCGGGCTAGAGACCACAATACCTCACCTCCCCTTGATACCCTATTCGCATCAAGCGTACTAAGACAGAACAATACGCAGGTAGACCCTATCCCAACATAACTCCCTACGGCATAGAGATAGAGCTAAAGCATCGTGGCCTGGCCAGCGCCCATATCAGAGACCACCGTGCCACATCATCATGGCCAGGTCAGCGTCAACATGACATAGACCATAGTGCTACGACCTTCCCCTGATACCCTACCCGTACCAAGCATGCTAAGATAGAATACTACAAAAGGTGCCAGTGTGAGGAATGATCCCAGGCCCCATGCCCTTCCCACTCCACACACCAACAAAAATAATCACATGCCTAACAATCACATCCTATCATGCATGAACAATAATAATAACTAGAAATAAAAGATGACATGTGAATATGCACAAACATCACATCATATATATTCAGGGTTATTTACAATGAGTTACTGTCCATTAATTATTAGGGTTTAGGTCAGATTCCCTTACCTGACGCTCGTTCGATAGCTTGCTCCATGTCGCAAGATCCAAATGTGCTATCATAGAGTCCTACATAATATTAGGGTTCCATTAGAATAGTTCTTAGGGTTTCATGTTGGTCGAAAAACCAACAGGGTCCCAAAACCAATCTTTCAGAGCTGACCAGTCGCAACATACCTGTCACAGCTTTGTGGCAAAACTAGCGACCAGTATGGTAGACCAGTATGTCTCCGGAAGACCATACTTTGGGTTTTTCGACTGTCGTCGATCATTCACCATGGTTTCCAGGGTTTCTCCTATCCATTCTAAGTCTGAGATTTGATTTAGAGTTGTTTCCAACTCATTCAAGTCTAGTTTCGATGATATTCATCCTAGAACTCGAATCTAGGGTTTGACAGCAAATTAGGGTTTAATGGCCAATTAGGATTTTAGATCAATACATGTTTTGCATGGTATTGGTCCAACCATACAACTATCCTAGAGTCATAGAGTAAGAAGAATGACTAAAATACTTACCATCGACTGGCGTAAATGAGCTTCGTCGAATGGCAATGGCGGTACTTTCTTCTTCTTCCTAGCTTCTTCTCCTTCTCCAACCTCCTTCTCCTCTCTAGGGTTTGTGAGAAATAATGGAAAGGATTTGAGAGGTTTAAAGGTGTTTATATAGGCTAGGATTAGGGTTTAGGAAGTCTATTAGGATTAGGAAGGTCCTAGGATTAGGGTTTAGGAAAGTGGGACCCACAGAATCTGATTTTCGGATCATAGTAGTCTGTTGCGTAGACTACACCTATCAACCGGTACCATAGACCGGTACCATCGATCAGGCAACATAAAATGATACTTATTTGACCGTCTTTGGTCCGATTTTGTACCTGTTTGTCATCCGCTCATCCCGTCTAGCCCGGTGATGATCGGAAGACCTGCTAAGACATGAAATCAAGGTTTAGACCAGGTTTATGGAGTGCGGGTCTTACAAACATAGAATAAGAAGAAGAAGAATGAAGAAGAAGAATGTAGAAGAAGAAAGAAGAAGAAGAAGAAGAAGAAGAATGAAGAATGAAGAAGAAGAATGAAAAAAAGAATCAAAAAGAAGAACACAGAAGATGAAGAATGAAAAAGAAGAATGTAGAAGAAGCATGAAGAACAAAGAAAAAGAATGATGAAGAAGAATATAGAAGAAGCATGAAGAAAAAAGAAAAAGAATGATGAAGAAAAAGAAGAAGAAGATGAAGAAAGTTGTTGAAAGAAGAAGAATAAAAAAGTAAGAAGAAGAAAAAGTAGAAGAAGAACGAAAAAGAAAGAAGAAGAATCAGAAGAAATTTACAACAAAAAAAAAAGATGTAGAAGGGCGCTGGCGTACTTCTGAAGTGCACTGGCGCACTTCCTCTTCTTCTTCTTTATTCATTTTCCACTTCTTCTTTCATCATGTCCTTTTTTTTTTCTTTTTCCATCTTCTTTTTCCTTCTTCTTCTTCATTCTTCTTCTTCTTTCTTCTTCTCATTCATCTTCTTATTTTTCTTCTTCTTCATTCTTCTTCTGTTTTCCACCTTTCTGTGACACTATGGGTTACGATCATCTCATATGTTGGCATCCAAGTTCGATTCTTCTGACAATTTGATTTGAAGACCCAACTGTTTCTTAGGATTAAGCTACTCTCTAGCACAATTGCATTTGGATTCCCTCAACATCTAAAATGTGCGATTGAGATTGAGTGCTGGGTTTGCAACTTAGATTGTCAGAAGAATAAAATTTGGATGCGTAATTGCAGATGATCGTAAACTATACTGTAATATAATGGTTCAAACTATGCTCGTACTCTTTAAATGAAAAAGAAAACGAAGAAGAATAATGTAGAAGGAGGAAAAAGAAGAATAAGAAGAAGAGGATGAAACATGAAGAATGAAGAAGAAGAAAGAAGAAGAATGAAGAAGAAAGAGGAAGAGAAAGAAGAAAAATATTGAACAAAAAATATGAAGCAGAAGAAAAGGAAGAAAGAGAAGAAGAATGAAGAAGAAGGAGGAGAAGAAGAACGAAGAAGAAAAAGAAAGAAGAAGAATGAAGACGAAGAAAAAGAAGATGAAGATTGAAAAATGGCAAAGAAAAAAGAAGAAAAAGAAGAAGAATAAGTAGAAGAAGAAGAATGAAGCAGAAGAAGAAGAATGAAGAAGAAGAAGAAGATGAAGAAGAAAGAAGAAAGAAGAACATAGAAGAAGAAGAAGAAGAATGTAGAAGAAGAATGAGGAACAGAGAAGAAGAATGAAGAATGAAGAAGAAGAATGAAGAAAAGAATGAGAAAGAAGCACATAGAAGAAGAAGAATGAAGAAGAAGAATGTAGAAGAAGCATGAAGAACAAAGAAAAAGAATGATGAAGAAAAAGAAGAAGATGAAGAAAGTAGTTGAAAGAAGAAGAATGAAAAAGAAAGAAGTAAAAGAAGAACGAAAAAGAAAGAAGAAGAATCAGAAGAAATTTACCACAAAAAAAAAAAGTTGTAGAAGGGCGCTGGCGCACTTTGGAAGTGCATTGGCGCCCTTCTGAAGGGCGCTACAAGGGCGCTGGCGCATTACCTCTTTTTCTTCTTTATTCTTCTTCCACTTCTTCTTTCATCGTGTCCTTTTTTCTTTTTCTTCTTCATTCTTCTTCTTCCGTCTTCTTTTTCCTTTTTCTTCTTCATTCTTCTTCTTTCTTCTTCTTCACATTCATCTTCTTATTTTTCTTCTTCTTCATTCTTCTTCTGTTTTCCACCATTCTGTGACACTATGGGTTACGATCATCTCATAGGTTGGCATCCAAGTTTGATTCTTCTGTCAATCTGATTTGAAGACCCAACCCTTTCTTAGCACAATCGCACTTGGATTCCCTCTGCATCTTGAATGTGGGGTTGAGATTGAGTGTTGGGTTTGCAACTCAGATTGTCAGAAGAGCAAAATTTGGATGCTTAATTGCAGATGATCGTGAATCATATTGTCATAAAATGGTGCAAACTCTGCCCGTGCTCTTTAAATGAAAAAGAAAACGATGAAGAATAATGTAGAAGGAGGAAAAAGATGAATAAGAAGAAGATGATGAAACATGAAGAATGAAGAAGAAAGAGGAAGAGAAAGAAGAAAAATATTGAAGAAAAAAGATGAAGCAGAAGAAAAGGAAGAAAAAGAAGAAAAATGAAGAAGAAGAAGAAGAAAAAGAACGAAGAAGAAAAAGAAAGAAGAAGAATGAAGATGAAGAAAAAGAAGGTGAAGATTGAAAAATGGCGGAGAAAAAAGAAGAAAAAGAAGAAGACGAATGAAGCAGAAGAAGAAGAATGAAGAAGAAGAAGATGATGAAGAATGAAGAAAACAACGAGAAAGAAGAAAGAAGAACATAGAAGAAGAAGAGGAAGAATGTAGAAGAAGAATGAGGAACAGAGAAGAAGAATGAAGAATGAAGAAGAAGAATGAAAAAAAAGAATGAGAAAGAAGAACATAGAAGAAGAAGAATGAAGAAGAAGAATGTAGAAGAAGCATGAAGAATAAAGAAAAAGAATGATGAAGAAGAATGTAGAAGAAGCATGAAGAAAAAAGAAAAAGAACGATGAAGAAAAAGAAGAAGAAGATGAAGAAAGTAGTTGAAAGAAGAAGAATGAAAAAGTAAGAAGAAGAAAAAGTAGAAGAAGAACGAAAAAGAAAGAAGAAGAATCAGAAGAAATTTACCACAATAAAAAAAAATAAAAAAAATAAAAAAAAAGAGATGTAGAAGGGCGCTGGCACACTTCTGAAGTGCGCTGGCGCGCTTCCTCTTCTTCTTCTTTATTCTTCCTCCACTTCGTCTCTCATCATGTTCTTTTTTCTTTTTCTTCTTCATTCTTCTTCTTCCGTCTTCTTTTTCCTTCTTCTTCTTCATTTTTCTTCTTCATTCGTCTTCTTGTTCATCTTTTTATTTTTCTTCTTCTTCGTTCTTCTTCTGTTTTCCACCTTTCTGTGACACTATGGGTTACGATCATCTCATGTGTTATCATCCAAGTTTTATTCTTCTGACAATCTGATTTGAAGACCCAACTCCTTCTTAGGATTAAGCTACTCTCTAGCATCATCGCATTTGGATTCCTTCTGTATCTAGAAGATGCGATTGAGATTTAGTGTTGGGTTTGCAACTCAAATTGTTAAAAGAATAAAATATTGATGCTAACTGCATGAGATGATCGTGATCCTTACTGTCATAAAATGGGGTAAAATGTCCTCGTGTTCTTTGAATGAAAAAGAAGAAGAAGAAGAATGAAGCTGAAAGACGAAAAGAAGAAGAAGAAGAAGAAGAGGAGGAAACGAAAAGAATAAAGATGAAGAAAGAAGTAGAGTGAAGAAGACAGAGGAACAGAAAGAAGGAAAATAAAAAGATGAAGAAGAAGAAAAAGAAGAAGAATGAAGAATGAAGAAGAAAAGGAAAGAAAAATAATGAAGATAAAGAAAAAGAAGAAGAAGATGAAGATTGAAAAATGACGAAGAAAAACGAAGAAAGAATAGAAGAATAAGTAGAAGAGGACGAATAAAGAAGATGAATGAAGAAAAGAATTAGAAAGAAGAAAAAAGAACATAGTAGAAGAAGAAGAATGAAGAAGAAGAATGTAGAAGAAGAATGAAGAACAAAGAAGAAGAATGAAGAATGAAGAAGAAGACGAAGAAGAAGAATGAAGAAAACGACGAGAAAAAAGAACAGAGAAGAAGAAGAATGTAGAAGAAGAATGAAAAACAAAGAAGA
>CM053273.1:56398256-56434296 GCA_028583415.1 Protea cynaroides | reverse complement strand
GAGAAAGAGGAAAAATAATTAAGAAAAAAGATGAAGAAAAAGGAAAGGAAGAATAAGAAGAAGAATGAAGAAGAAGAAGAAGAACGAAGAAGAAAAACAAAGAAGAAGAACGAAGTAGAAGAAAAAGTTCAAGAAGATTAAGATTGAAAAATGTTGAAGAAGAATGAATAAAAAGAAGAAGAATAAGTAGAAGTAGACGAATGAAGAAGAACGAAGAAAAGAATGAAAAAGAAGAAAGAAGAACATAGAAGAAGAAGAAGAAGAATGAAGTGGAAGAATGTTAAAGAGGAATGAGGAACAAAGAAGAAGAATGAAGTGGCAGAGGCGAGATCAGCAAAAAAAATAATAAAAAAATAAATAATTAAAAAAATGAAAAAAAAAAGTCACTGAAGAAAATTGAAAATTTTTAAAAATGTATACAAAAAAAATTTAGAAAATTTTAAAATTTTTTAAAAAATAAACAAATAAATATATAAAAATAAAATAAATAAATAAATACAAAAAATTAATAAAAAAAGACATTACAAATTGGCAAAAAAAAGACATTACAAATTGGAAAATGTCACTTAACACCGCAATTTCATAGTTTTTCTAGTTTGTCGATTTAACGTAACTACATGACTAGTCTCTTCTTTTCTTTTTTTTTTTCTATTACTTTTTCATGTAATCTTGGTATCCCGAAAAAAAAAAGTGTTTTTAGGACATTACACATTATTAAGTGTCACTTAACACCGCGATTTATTATTTTTCAAGTTTATCGATTTAACGTAATTATATGAATAGTTAGGTGTTTTTTTTTCTGTTCTATTTTTTTTATATAAACTTGGTATTCTGAAAAACGGAGTTTCAAGGCATAACACAATGGCAGAGGCGAGATCAGCAAAAAAATAAAAAATAAATAAATAATTAAAAAAAATGAAAAAAAAAAGTCACTGAAGAAAATTGGAAAATTTTAAAAAAGTATACAAAAAAAATTTAGAAAAATTTAAAATTTTTTAAAAAATAAACAAATAAATATATAAAAATAAAATAAATAAATACATACAAAAAATTAATAAAAAAAGACATTACAAATTGGCATAAAAAGACATTACGAATTAGAAAATGTCACTCAACACCGCGATTTCATAGTTTTTCTAGTTTGTTGATTTAACGTAACTATATGACTAGTTCTTCTTCTTCTTTTTTTTTCTTTTTTTTTTTTTTTTGTTGTATTGTTTTTTCATGTAAACTTGGTATCCCGAAAAAAAAAAGTGTTTTTAGGACATTACACATTATTAAGTGTCACTTAACACCGCGATTTATTGATTTTTCTAGTTTATCGATTTAACGTAATTACATGAATAGTTAGGTTTTTTTTCTGTTCTATTTTTTTATAAATAAACCTGGTATTCTGAAAAACAGAGTTTCAAGGCATAACACAATGGCAGAGGCGAGATCAGCAAAAAAATTAATAAAAAAATAAATAACTAAAAAAAATGAAAAAAAAAAGTCACTCAAGAAAATTGAAAAATTTTAAAAATGTATACAAAAAAAATTTAGAAAAATTTAAAATTTTTTAAAAAATAAACAAATAAATATATAAAAATAAAATAAATAAATAAATACAAAAATTAATAATCAAAAAAGACATTACAAATTGGAAAATGTCACTTAACACCGTGATTTCATAGTTTTTCTAGTTTGTCGATTTAACGTAACTACATGACTAGTTTCTTTCTTTTTTTTTTTTTTTTTTTGGATCTATGGCTTTCTCATGTAATCTTGGTATCCCGAAAAAAAAAAGTGTTTTTAGGACATTACACATTATTAAGTGTCACTTAACACCGCGATTTATTGATTTTTCTAGTTTATCGATTTAACGTAATTACATGAATAGTTAGGTTTTTTTTTCTGTTATATTTTTTTTATATAAACCTGGTATTCTGAAAAACGGAGTTTCAAGGCATAACATAATGACAGAGGTGAGATCAGCAAAAAAAATAATAAATAAATAAATATATAAATATATAAAAATAAAATAAATAAATAAAATTAATAAAAAAAGACATTACAAATTGGCATAAAAAGTCATTACAAATTGTAAATATTTCACTTAACACCGTGATTTCATAGTTTTTCTAGTTTGTCGATTTAACGTAACTACATGACTAGTTTCTACTTCTTTTTTTTTTTTTTTTTTCTATTGCTTTTTCATGTAATCTTGGTATCCCGAAAAAAAAAAGTATTTTTAGGACATTACACATTATTAAGTGTCACTTAACACCGCGATTTATTATTTTTCAAGTTTATCGATTTAACATAATTATATGAATAGTTAGGTGTTTTTTTTTCTTTTCTATTTTTTTTTATATAAACCTGGTATTCTGAAAAATGGAGTTTCAAGGCATAACACAATGGTAGAGGCGAGATCAGCAAAAAAAATAATAAAAAAATAAATAATTAAAAAAATGAAAAAAAAAGTCACTGAAGAAAATTGAAAAATTTTAAAAATGTATACAAAAAAAATGTAGAAAATTTTAAAATTTTTTAAAAAATAAACAAATAAATATTTAAAAATAAATTAAAAAATAAATACAAAAAATTAATAAAAAAAGACATTACAAATTGGCAAAAAAAGACATTACAAATTGGAAAATGTCACTTAACACCGCGATTTCATAGTTTTTCTAGTTTGTCGATTTAACGTAACTACATGACTAGTTTCTTTTTTTTTTTTTTTTCTATTGCTTTTTCATGTAATCTTGGTATCCCGAAAAAAAAAGTGTTTTTAGGACATTACACATTATTAAGTGTCACTTAACACCGCGATTTATTGATTTTTCTAGTCTATCGATTTAACGTAATTACATAAATAGTTAGGTTTTTTTTCTATTCTATTTTTTATTATATGAACCTGGTATTCTGAAAAACTGAGTTTCAAGGCATAACACAATGGCAGAGGCGAGATCAGCAAAAAAAATAATAAAAAAATAAATAATTAAAAAAATGAAAAAAAAGTCACTGAAGAAAATTGAAAAATTTTAAAAATGTATACGAAAAAAATTTAGAAAAATTTAAAATTTTTAAAAAAATAAACAAATAAATATATAAAAATAAAATGAATAAATAAATAAAAAAATTAATAAAAAAAAGACATTTCAAATTGGCAAAAAAAGACATTACAAATTGGAAAATATCACTTAACACCGTAATTTCATAGTTTTTCTAGTTTGTCGATTTAACGTAACTACATGACTAGTTTCTTCTTTTTTCTTTTTTTTTCTTTTTTCTATTACTTTTTCATGTAATCTTGGTATCCCAAAAAAAAAAGTGTTTTTAGGACATTACACATTATTAAGTGTCACTTAACACCGCGATTTCTTATTTTTCTAGTTTATCGATTTAACGTAATTATATGAATAGTTAGGTGTTTTTTTTTCTGTTCTATTTTTTTTTATATAAACCTGGTATTCTGAAAAATAGTTTCAAGGCATAACACAATGGCAGAGGCGAGATCAGCAAAAAAAATAATAAAAAAATAAATAATTAAAAAAAATGAAAAAAAAAGTCACTGAAGAAAATTGAAAATTTTTAAAAATGTATACAAAAAAAATTTAGAAAAATTTAAAATTTTTTAAAAAATAAACAAATAAATATATAAATATAAAATAAATAAATACATACAAAAAATTAATAAAAAAAGACATTACAAATTGGCATAAAAAGACATTACGAATTTGAAAAATGTCACTCAACACCGCGATTTCATAGTTTTTCTAGTTGGTTGATTTAACGTAACTACATGACTAGTTCTTCTTCTTTTTCTTTTCTTTTTTTTTCGTTCTATTGCTTTTTCATGTAAACTTGGTATCCTGAAAAAAAAATGTTTTTAGGACATTACACATTATTAAGTGTCACTTAACACCGCGATTTATTGATTTTTCTAGTTTATCGATTTAACGTAATTACATGAATAGTTAGGTTTTTTTTCTGTTCTATTTTTTTATAAATAAACCTAGTATTCTGAAAAACCGAGTTTCAAGGCATAACACAATGGCAGAGGCGAGATCAGCAAAAAAATTAATAAAAAAATAAATAATTAAAAAAAATGAAAAAAAAAAGTCACTGAAGAAAATTGAAAAATTTTAAAAATGTATACAAAAAAAATTTAGAAAAATTTAAAATATTTTAAAAAATAAAGAAATAAATATATAAAATAAATAAATAAATAAATATAAAAAATTAATAAAAAAAGACATTACAAATTAGAAAATGTCACTTAACACCGCGATTTCATAGTTTTTCTAGTTTGTCGATTTAACGGAACTACATGACTAGTTTCTACTTCTTTTTTTTTTATGGGTCTATTGCTCTTGGTATCCCAAAAAAAAGTATTTTTAGGACATTACACATTGTTAAGTGTCACTTAACACCGCGATTTATTGATTTTTCTAGTTTATCGATTTAACGTAATTACATGAATAGTTAGGTTTTTTTTTTCTGTTCTATTTTTTTTATATAAACCTGGTATTCTGAAAAATGGAGTTTCAAGGCATAACACAATGGCAGAGGCGAGATCACAAAAAAAATAATAAAAAAAATAAATAAATAAATATATAAAAATAAAATAAATAAATAAAATTAATAAAAAAAGACATTTCAAATTGGCAAAAAAAGTCATTACAAATTGGAAATATGTCACTTAACACTGCGATTTTCATAGTTTTTCTAATTTGTCGATTTAACGTAACTACATGACTAGTTTCTACTTTCTTTTTTTTTTGGATCTATTGCTTTTTCATGTAATCTTGGTATCCTGAGAAAAAAAGTATTTTTAGGACATTACACATTGTTAAGTGTCACTTAACACCGCGATTTATTGATTTTTCTAGTTTATCGATTTAACGTAATTACATGAATAGTTAGGTTTTTTTTTCTGTTCTATTTTTTTTTATATAAACCTGGTATTCTGAAAAATGGAGTTTCAAGGCATAACACAATGGCAGAGGCGAGATCAGCAAAAAACAATAATAAGAAAATAAATAATTAAAAAAATGAAAGAAAAAGTCACTAAAGAAAATTGAAAAATTTTAAAAATGTATACAAAAAAAATTAAGAAAATTTTAAAATTTTTTAAAAAATAAACAAATAAATATATAAAAATAAAATAAATAAATAAATACAAAAAATTAATAAAAAAAGACATTACAAATTGGCAAAAAAAGACATTACAAATTGGAAAATGTCACTTAACACCGCGATTTCATAGTTTTTCTAGTTTGTCGATTTAACGTAACTACATGACTAGTTTCTTCTTTCTTTTTTTTTTTTTTTTTTTGGATCTATTGCATTTTCATGTAATATTGGTATCCCGAAAAAAAAATCATTTTTAGGGCATTACACATTGTTAAGTGTCACTTAACACCGCGATTTATTGATTTTTCTAGTTTATCGATTTAACGTAATTACATGAATAGTTAGGTTTTTTTTCTGTTCTATTTTTTTTTATATAAACCTAGTATTCTGAAAAATGGAGTTTCAAGGCATAACACAATAGCAGAGGCGAGATCAGCAAAAAAAATACTAAAAAAATAAATAATTAAAAAATGAAAAAAAAGTAAATAAAAAAATTGAAAAATTTTAAAAATGTATACAAAAAAAATTTAGAAAATTTTAAAATTTTTTAAAAAATAAAGAAATAATTAAAAAAAAATAAAATAAATAAATAAATTCAAAAAATTAATAAAAAAAAGACATTACAAATTGGCAAAAAAAGACATTACAAATTAGAAAATGTCATTTAACACCGTGATTTCATAGTTTTTCTAGTTTGTCGATATAACGTAAGTACATGATTAGATTCTTCTTTTTTTTTTATTTTTTTCCGGATCTATTGCTTTTTCATGTAATCTTGGTATCCCGAAAAAAAAAAATATTTTTAGGACATTACACATTGTTAAGTGTCACTTAACACCGCGATTTATTGATTTTCTAGTTTATCGATTTAACGTAATTACATGAATAGTTAGGTTTTTTTTTCTGTTCTATTTTTTTTTTATATAAACATGGTATTCTGAAAAATGGAGTTTCAAGGCATAACACAATGGCAGAGGCGAGATCAGCAAAAAAAAATAAATAAATAAATAAATAAAATGAAAAAAAAAAGTCACTGAAGAAAATTGAAAATTTTTAAAAATGTATACAAAAAAAATTTAGAAAAATTTAAAATTTTTTACAAAATAAACAGATAAATATATAAAAATAAAAATAAATAAATAAATACAAAAAATTAATAAAAAAAGACATTTCGAATTGGCAAAAAAAGACATTACAAATTAGAAAATGTCACTTAACATCGTGATTTCATAGTTTTTCTAGTTTGTCGATTTAACGTAACTACATGATTAGTTTCTTCTTTTATTTATATTTTTTTTTTGGATCTATGGCTTTTTCATGTAATCTTGGTATCCCGAAAAAAAAAGTGTTTTTAAGACATTACACATTATTAAGTGTCACTTAACACCGCGATTTATTAATTTTTCTAGTTTATCGATTTAACGTAATTACATGAATAGTTAGGTTTTTTTTCTGTTCTATTTTTTTTTATATAAACCTGGTATTCTGAAAAACGAAGTTTCAAGGCATAACACAATGGCAGAGGTGAGATCAGCAAAAAAAATAATAAAAATAATAAATAAATAAATATATAAAAATAAAATAAATAAATAAATAAATAAATTAATAAAAAAAGTCATTACAAATTGGAAATATGTCACTTAACACCGCGATTTCATAGTTTTTCTAGTTTGTCGATTTAACGTAACTACATGACTAGTTTCTACTTTTTTTTTTTTTTTTGGATCTATTGCTTTTTCATGTAATCTTGGTATCCTGAAAAAAAAAGTATTTTTAGGACATTACACATTGTTAAGTGTCACTTAACACCGTGATTTATTGATTTTTTTAGTTTATCGATTTAACGTAATTACATGAATAGTTAGGTGTTTTTTTTCTGTTCTATTTTTTTTTATATAAACCTGGTATTCTGAAAAATGGAGTTTCAAGGCATAACACAATGGCAGAGGCGAGATCAGCAAAAAAAAATGAAAAAAAAAGTCACTGAAGAAAATTGAAACATTTTAAAAATGTATTCAAAAAAAATTTAGAAAATTTTAAAATTTTTTAAAAAATAAACAATTAAATTTATAAAAATAAAATAAATAAATAAATACAAAAAATTAATAAAAAAAGACATTACAAATTGGCAAAAAAAGACATTACAAATTGAAAAATGTCACTTAACATCGCGATTTCATAGTTTTTCTAGTTTGTCGATTTAACGTAACTACATGACTAGTTTCTTCTTCTTTTTTTTTTTTTTTTTTTTGGTTCTATTGCTTTTTCATGTAATCTTGGTATCCCGAAAAAAAAAGTATTTTTAGGACATTACACATTGTTAAGTGTCACTTAACACCGCGATTTATTGATTTTTCTAGTTTATCGATTTAACGTAATTACATGAATAGTTAGGTTTTTTATTTTCTGTTCTATTTATTTTTATATAAACCTGGTATTCTGAAAAATAGAGTTTCAAGGCATAACACAATGGCAGAGGCGAGATCAGCAAAAAAAATAAATAATTAAAAAAAAATTCACTGAAGAAAATTGAAAAATTTTAAAAATGTATACAAAAAAAATATAGAAAATTTTAAAATTTTTAAAAAAATAAAAAAATAAATATATAAAAATAAAATAAATAAATAAATATAAAAAATTAATAAAAAAAGACATTACAAATTGGAAAATGTCATTTAACACCGCGATTTCATAGTTTTTATAGTTTGTCAATATAACGTAACTACATGACTAGTTTCTTCTTCTTCTTTTTTTTTTTTTTTTTTTTTTTTTTTGTTCTATTGCTTTTTCATGTAATCTTGGTATCCCGAAAAAAAAAAAAAAGGGTTTTTAGGACATTACAAATTATTAAGTGTCACTTAACACCGCGATTTATTGATTTTTCTAGTTTATCAATTTAACGTAATTACATGAATAGTTAGGTTTTTTTTTCTGTTCTATTTTTTTTTATATAAACCTGGTATTCTGAAAAACGGAGTTTCAAGGCATAACACAATGGCAGAGGCGAGATCACAAAAAAAATAATAAAAAAATAAATAATTAAAAAAATGAAAAAAAAATTCACTGAAGAAAATTGAAAAATTTAAAAAATGTATATAAAAAAATATAAAAATTTTTAAATTTTTTTAAAAAATAAAAAATAAATATATAAAAATAAAATAAATAAATAAATATAAAAAATTAATAAAAAAAGGCATTACAAATTGGCAAAAAAAGACATTACAAATTGGAAAATATCACTTAACACCGCGATTTCATAGTTTTTCTAGTTTGTTGATTTAACGTAACTACATGACTAGTTTCTTCTTCTTTTTTTTTTTTTTTTTTTTTGTTCCATTGCTTAATCTTGGTATCCCAAAAAAAAAAGTGTTTTTAGGACATTACATATTATTAAGTGTCACTTAACACCGCGATTTGTTTATTTTTCTAGTTTATCGATTTAACGTAATTACATGAATAGTTAGGTTTTTTTTTCTGTTTTAATTTTTTTTTATATAAACCTGGTATTCTGAAAAATGGAGTTTCAAGGCATAACACAATGGCAGAGGCGAGATCAGCAAAAAAAATAATAAAAAATAAATAATTAAAAAAAATAAAAAAAAAATTCACTGAAGAAAATTGAAAAATTTTAAAAATGTATACAAAAAAAATATAGAAAATTTTAAAATTTTTTAAAAAATAAACAAATAAATATATAAAAATAAAATAAATTAATAAATAGAAAAAAGTAATAAAAAAAGACATTACAAATTGGCTTAAAAAGATATTACAAATTGAAAAATGTCACTTAACACCGCGATTTCATAGTTTTTCTAGTTTGTCGATTTAACGTAACTACATGACTAGTTTCTTCTTCTTTTTTTTTTTTTTCTTTTTTTTTTGGTTCTATTACTTTTTCTTGTAATCATACCGAAAAAAAAATGTTTTTAAGACATTATACATTTTTAAGTGTCACTTAACACCGCGATTTAGTGATTTTTCTAGTTTATCGATTTAACGTAATTACATGAATAGTTATTTTTTTTTTTTTGGTTCTATTTTTTTTATATAAACCTGGTATACTGGAAAATAGAGTTTCAAGGCATTGCACAATGGCAGAGGCGAGATCAGCAAAAAAATTAATAAAAAAATAAATAATTAAAAAAATGAAAAAAATATGTCACTAAAAAAAATTGAAAAATTTGAAAAACGTATAAAAAAAATGTAGAAAAGTTTAAAATTTTTTAAAAAATAAATATTTAAATATATAAAAATAAAAAAAATTTCAAAAAATAATAAAAAAAGACATTACAAATTGAAAAATGTCACTTAACACCGCGATTTCATAGTTTTTCTAGTTTGTCCATTTAACGTAACTACATGACTAGTTACTTCTTTTTTTTTTTTTTTTTTGTTCTATTGTTTTTTCATGTAATCTTGGTATCCCAAAAAAAAGAGTATTTTTAGAACATTATACATTGTAAGTGTCACCTAACACCCCGATTTATTGATTTTTCTAGTTTATCGATTTAACGTAATTACATGAATAGTAAGGTTTTTTTTTTGTTCTATTTTTTTTTATATAAACCTGGTATACCGGAAAACAATGTTTCAAGGCATTACACAATGGCAGAGGCGAGATCAGCAAAAAAAATAAATAATTAAAAAGAATGAAAAAAATAATGTCACTGAAAAAATTGAAAATTATAAAAAATGTATACAAAAAAATGTAGAAATGTATAAAATTTTTAAAAAAATAAACAAATAAATATATAAAAATAAAATAAATTAATAAATTTAAAAATATAATAAAAAAAGACATTACAAATTGGCAAATGTCAATTAACACCGCGATTTCATAGTTTTTCTAGTTTGTCGATTTAACATAACTACATGACTAGTTTTTTTTTTTTGTTTTTTTTTTATTGCTTTTTCAATTAATCTTTTTATCCCAAAAAAAAGTGTTTTTTAAGACATTACACATTGTTAAGTGTCACTTAACACCGCGATTTATTGATTTTTTTAGTTTATCGATTTAACGTAATTACATGAATAGTTAGGTTTTTTTTTTTGTTCTATTTTTTTTTATATAAACCTGGTATACCGAAAAACAGAGTTTCAAGGCATTACACAATGGCAGAGGTGAGATCAGCAAAAAAAATAATAGAAAATTAAATAATTAAAAAAAATGAAAAATAAAAGTCACTGAAAAATATTGAAATATTTTAAAAATGTATACAAAAAAAAGGAGAAAAGTTTAATATTTTTTAAAAAATAAACAAATAAATATATAAAAATAAAATAAATAAATAAATACAAAAAAATAATAAAAAAAGGACATTACAAATTGGCAAAAAAAGACATTACAATTTGGAAAATGTCACCCTAACCCCGCGATTTCATAGTTTTTTTGTTTGTCAATTTAACGTAACTACATGACTAGTTTCTTTTTTTTTTTTTTTTTTTTTTTTTTGTTCTATTGCTTTTTCATGTAATCATGGTATCCCAAAAAAAAGTGTTTTTAGGAGATTACACATTGTTAAGTGTCACTTAACACCGCGATTTATTTATTTGTCTTGTTTATCGATTTAACGTAATTACATGAATAGTTAGTTTTTTTTTTTTTTTTATATTTTTTTTATATAAATCTGGTATACCGAAAAATAGAGTTCCAAGGCATTACACAATGGCAGATGTGAGATCAGCAAAAAAAATAATAAAAAAATAAAAAAAAATAATAAAAAAATAAAAAAAAATTCACTCAAAAAAATTGAAAATTTTTAAAAATGTATACAAAAAAAATGTAGAAAAAAGTTTAAATTTTTTTTAAAAATAAACAAATAAATATATAAAAATAAAATAAATAAATAAATTGAAAAAAAATAATAAAAAAAGACATTACAAATTGGCAAATGTCACTTAACACCGCGATTTCATAGTTTTTCTAGTTTGTCGATTTAACGTAACCACATGACTACTAGTTTCTTCTTTTTTTTTCTTTTTTTTTTTGTTCTATTACTTTTTCATGTAATCTTGGTATCCTGAAAAAAAAATGTTTTTAGGACATAACACAATGTTAAGTGTCACTTAACACCGCGATTTATTGATTTTTCTAGTTAATCGATTTAACGTAATTACATGAATAGTTAGGTTTTTTTTTTCTATTCTATTTTTTTTATATGAACCTGGAATTCTGAAAAATAGAGTTTCAAGGCATAACACAATGGCAGAGGCAAGATCAGAAAAAAAAAATAATTAAAAAAATAAATAAAAAGTCATTGAAGAAAATTGAAAAATTTATAAAATGTATACAAAAAAATGTAGAAAATTATAAAAGTTTTTAAAAAATAAACAAATAAATATATAAAAATAAAATAAATAAATAAATAGAAAAAATTAATAAAAAAAAGACATTACAAATTGGCATAAAAAGATATTACAAATTGAAAAATGTCACTTAACACCACAATTTCATAGTTTTTCTAGTTTGTCGATTTAATGTAACTACATGACTAGTTTTTTCTTCTTTTTTTTTTTTTTTTTATATTACTTTTTCATGTACTCATACCGAAAAAAAAAGTGTTTTTAGGACATTATACATTGTTAAGTGTCACTTAACACTGCGATTTATTGATTTTTCTAGGTTATCGATTTAACGTAATTACATGAATAGTTATTTTTTTTTTTTTGGTTCTATTTTTTTTATATAAACCTGGTATACTGAAAAACAGAATTTCAAGTCATTACACATTGGCAAAGGCGAGATCAGAAAAAAAATAATAATAAAATAAATAATTAAAAAAAAATAAAAAAAAAGTCACTGAAAAAAATTGAATAATTTAAAAAATGTATAAAAAAAAATGTATAAAAGTTAAAATTTTTTTAAAAATAAATAAATAAATATATAAAAATAAAATAAATTCAAAAAATATTAAGCAAAAAAAGACATTACAAATTGGAAAATGTCACTTAACACCGCGATTTCATAGTTTTTCTAGTTTATCCATTTAACGTAACTACATGACTAGTTTATTCTTTTTTTCTTTTTTTTTGGTTCTATTGCTTTTTCATGTAATCTTCGTATCCCGAAAAAAAAAATTGTTTTTAGGACATTATACATTGTTAAGTGTCACCTAACACCGCGATTTATTGATTTTTCTAGTTTATCGATTTAACGTAATTACAAGAATAGTTAGGGTTTTTTTTTTTTTTGTTCTATTTTTTTTTTAAACCTGGTATACCGGAAAATAGAGTTTCATGGCATTACATAATGGCAGAGGTGAGATCAGCAAATAAAATAAGTAACTAAAAAAATGAAAGTAAAAGTCACAGAAAAAATTGAAAATTTTAAAAAATGTATACAAAAAAAATGTAGAAAATTTCAAATTTTTTTAAAAAATAAACAAATAAATATATAAAAATAAAATATATAAATAAATACAAAAAAAATAATAAAAAAGACATTACAAATTGGCAGAAAAAGACATTACAAATTGGAAAATGTCACTTAACACCGCGATTTCATAGTTTTTCTAGTTTGTCGAATTAACGTAACTACATGACAAGTTTCTTTTTTTTTTTTTCTTTTTTTTTTTTGTTTTATTGCTTTTTCAGTTAATCTTGGTATCCCAAAAAAAAGTGTTTTTTAGGACATTACACTTGGTTAGGTGTGTTACTTAACACCGCGATTTATTGATTTTTCTAGTTTATCGATTTAACGTAATTCCATGAATAGTTAGGTTTTTTTTTTTTGTTCTATTTTTTTTTTATATAAACCTGGTATACCAGAAAACGAAGTTTCAAGGCATTACACAATGGAAGAGGTGAGAGCAGCAAAAAAATTAATAGAAAAATAAATATTTAAAAAAAAAATGAAAAAAAAAGTAACTGAAAAAAATTTAAAAATTTAAAAAATGTATACAAAAAAAATATAGAAAATTTTAAAATTTTTAAAAAATAAACAAATAAATATATAAAAATAAAATAAATAAATAAATACAAAAAATTAATAAAAAAGGCAGATACAAATTGAAAAAAAAGACATTACAAATTGGAAAATGTCACTTAACACCGCGATTACATAGTTTTTCTAGTTTGTCGATTTAACATAACTTCATGACTAGTTTCTTCTTTTTTTTTTTTTTTTTTTTTTTTGTTTTATTGCTTCATTCAAGTTAATCATGGTATCCCAAAAAAAAGTATTTTTTAGGACATTACACATTGTTAACTGCCACTTAACAACGCGAGTTATTGATTTCTAGTTTATCGATTTAACGTAATTACATGAATAGTTAGATTTTTTTTTTTTTGTTCTGGTTTTTTTTTTATATAAACCTGGTATACCAAAAAACGATGTTTCAAGGCATTACACAATGGCAGAGGCAAGATCAGCAAAAAAAATAATAAAAAAATAAATAATTAAAAAAAATGAAAAAAAAAGTCACTCAAAAAAATTGAAAAACTTTAACAATGTTTACAAAAAAAATGTAGAAAAGTTTAAAATTTTTTAAAAAATAAACAAATAAATATATAAAAATAAAATAAATAAATAAATACAAAAATTAATAAAAAAATAATACAAAAAAAGACATTACAAATTGGAAAATGTCACTTAACACCGCGATTTCATAGATTTTTCTAGTTTGTCGATTTAACGTAACTACATGACTAGTTTTTCTTTTTTTTTTTTTTTTTTTTTTTGTTATATTGCTTTTTCATGTAATCTTGGTATCTAAAAAAAAAAAGTGTTTTAGGACATTACACATTGTTAAGTGTCACTTAACACCGTGATTTATTGATTTTTCTAGTTTATCGATTTAACGTAATTACAAGAATAGTTTGGTTTTTTTTTTTGTTCTATTTTTTATTTATATAAACCTGGTATACCGAAAAACGAAGTTTCAAGGCATAATACAATGGCAGAGGTGAGATCAGCAAAAAAAATAATAAAAAAATAAATAATTAAAAAAATGAAAAAAAAGTCACTGAAGAAAATTAAAAAATTTTAAAAATGTATACAAAAAAATGTAGAAAATTTTAAAATTTTTTTAAAAATAAACAAATAAATATATAAAAATAAAATAAATAAATTAATTAAAAAAAATTATAAAAAAAGAAATTACAAATTGAAAAAAAAAAGACATTACAAATTGGAAAATGTCACTTAACACAATGATTTCATAGTTTTTCTAATTTGTCGATTTAATGTAACTACATGACTAGTTTCTTCTTTATTTATTTTTTTTTTTTCTTTTTTTTTTTCATGTAATCATGGTATCCCGAAAAAAAGTGTTTTTTGGACATTATACATTGTTAAGTGTCACTTAACACCGCGATTTATTGATTTTTCTAGTTAATCAATTTAACGTAATTACATGAATAGTTATGTTTTTTTTTTGTTATATTTTTTTTTATATAAACCCGGTATTTCGAAAAATAGAGTTCCAAGGCATTACACAATGGTAGAGGCGAGATCAGGCAAAAAAATAATAAAAAAATAAATAATTAAAAAAAAAAAAAAAAATGTCACCTAAAGAAAATTGAAAATTTTTAAAAATGAATACAAAAAATTTAGAAAATTTTAAAAATTTTTAAAAAATAAAAAAATAAATATATAAAAATAAAATAAATAAATAAATACAAAAAATAATAAAAAAAGACATTACAAATTGGAAATAAAAGACATTACAAATTGGAAAATGTCACTTAACACCGCGATTTCATAGTTTTTCTAGTTTGTCGATTTAACGTAACTACATGACTAGTTCTTCTTCTTTTTTTTTTTTTTTTTTTAATTGTTATATTTTTTTCATGAAATCTTGGTATCCAAAAAAAAAGTGTTTTTAAGACATTACACATTGTTAATTGTCACTTAACACCGTGATTTATTGATTTTTTTAGTTTATCGATTTAACGTAATTACATGAATACTTAGGTTTTTTTTCTGTTCTATTTTTTTTTATATAAACCTGGTATTCTGAAAAATGGAGTTTCAAGGCATAACACAAGGGCAGAGGTGAGATCAGCAAAAAAAATAATAAAAAAAAATAATTAAAAAAATGAAAAAAAAAGTCACTGAAGAAAATTGAAAATTTTTAAAAATGTATACAAAAAAAATGTAGAAAATTTTAAAATTTTTAAAAAAATAAACAAATAAATATATAAAATTAAATAAATAAATAAATACAAAAAATTAATAAAAAAAGCATTAGAAATTGGTAAAAAAAGACATTACAAATTGGAAAATGTCACTTAACACCGTGATTTCATAGTTTTTCTAGTTTGTCGATTTAACGTAACTACATGACTAGTTTCTTTTTTTTTCTTTTTTTTTTTTGGATCTTTTGCTTTTTCATGTAATCTTGGTATCCCGAAAAAAAAAGTGTTTTTAGAACATTACACATTATTAAGTGTCACTTGACACCGCGATTTATTGATTTTTCTAGTCTATCGATTTAACGTAATTACATGAATAGTTAGTTTTTTTTTTTTGTTCTATTTTTTTTATATAAACCTGGTATTCTGAAAAATGGAGTTTCAAGGCATAACACAATGGCAGAGGCGAGATCAGCAAAAAAAAAAAATTAAAAAAAAAAAAAAAAAAAGTCACTGAAGAAAATTGAAAATTTTTAAAAATGTATACAAAAAAAATTTAGAAAATTTTTAAATTTTTTAAAAAATAAACAAATAAATATATAAAAATAAAATAAATAAATAAATACAAAAAATTAATAAAAAAAGGACATTACAAATTGGCAAAAAAAGACATTACAATTTGGAAAATGTCATTTAACACCGCGATTTCATAGTTTTTTTAGTTTGTCGATTTAACGTAACTACATGACTAGTTTCTTCTTTTTTTTTTTTTTTTTTTTTTTCTATTGTTTTTTCATGTAATCTTGGTATCCCGAAAAAAAAAAGTGTTTTTAGGACATTACACATTATTAAGTGTCACTTAACACCGTGATTTATTGATTTTTCTAGTTGATCGATTTAACGTAATTATATGAATAGTTAGGTGTTTTTTTTTCTATTCTATTTTTTTTTATATAAACCTGGTATTCTGAAAAATAGAGTTCCAAGGCATAACACAATGGCAGAGGCGAGATCAGCAAAAAAAATAATAAAAAAATAAATAATTAAAAAAAATGAAAAAAAATGTCACTGAAGAAAATTGAAAATTTTTAAAAATGTATACAAAAAAATTTAGAAAAATTTAAAATTTTTTAAAAAATAAACAAATAAATATATAAAAATAAAATAAATAAATAAATACAAAAAATTAATAAAAAAAAGACATTACAAATTGGCATAAAAAGACATTACAAATTGGAAAATGTCACTCAACACCGCGATTTCATAGTTTTTCTAGTTTGTCGATTTAACGTAACTACATGACTAGTTCTTCTTCTGTTTTTTTTTTTTTTTTTTTTTTTTGTTATATTGCTTTTTCATGTAATCTTGGTATCTCAAAAAAAAAGTGTTTTTAGGACATTACACATTATTAAGTGTCACTTGACACCGTGATTTATTGATTTTTCTAGTTTATCGATTTAACGTAATTACATGAATACTTAGGTTTTTTTTTCTGTTCTATTTTTTTTTATATAAACCTGGTATTCTGAAAAACGGAGTTTCAAGGCATAACACAAGGGCAGAGGTGAGATCAGCAAAAAAAATAATAAAAAAAATAAATAATGAAAAAAAATGAAAAAAAAAGTCACTGAAGAAAATTGAAAATTTTTAAAAATGTATACAAAAAAAATGTAGAAAATTTTAAAATTTTTTAAAAAATAAACAAATAAATATATAAAATTAAATAAATAAATAAATACAAAAAATTAATAAAAAAAGACATTACAAATTGGCAAAAAAAGACATTACAAATTGGAAAATGTCACTTAACACCGTGATTTCATAGTTTTTCTAGTTTGTCGTTTTAACGTAACTACATGACTAGTTTCTTTTTTTTCTTTTTTTTCTATTGTTTTTTCATGTAATCTTGGTATCCCGAAAAAAAAATTGTTTTTAAGACATTACACATTATTAAGTGTCACTTAACACCGCGATTTATTGATTTTTATAGTTTATCGATTTAACGTAATTACATGAATAATTAGGTTTTTTTTTTCTGTTCTATTTTTTTTATATAAATCTGGTATTCTGAAAAATGGAGTTTCAAGGCATAACACAATGGCAGAGGTGAGGTCAGCAAAAAAAAAATAATAAAAAAATAAATAATTTAAAAAAATGAAAAAAAAAGTCACCGAAGAAAATTGAAAAATTTTAAAAATGTATACAAAAAAATTTAGAAAAATTTAAATTTTTTTATAAAATAAACATATAAATATATAAAAATAAAATAAATAAATAAATACAAAAATTTATTAAAAAAAGACATTTCAAATTGGCAAAAAAAGACATTACAAATTGGAAAATGTCACTTAACATCGCGATTTCATAGTTTTTCTAGTTTATCGATTTAACGTAACTACATGACTAGTTTCTTTTTTTTTTTTTTTTTTTTTTTTTGTTCTATTGCTTTTTCATGTAATCTTGGTATCCTAAAAGAAAAAGTGTTTTTAGGACATTACACATTATTAAGTGTCACTTAAAACCGCGATTTATTGATTTTTCTAGTTTATCGATTTAACGTAATTACATGAATAGTTAGGTTTTTTTTTCTGTTATATTTTTTTTTATATAAACCTGGTATTCTGAATAACGAAGTTTCAAGGCATAACACAATGGCAGAGGCGAGATCAGTAAAAAAAATAATAAAAAATAAATAATTAAAAAAATGAAAAAAAAAGTCACTCAAGAAAATTGAAATTTTTTTAAAATGTATACAAAAAAAATTTAGAAAAATTTAAAATTTTTTAAAAAATAAATAAATAAATATATAAAAATAAATTAAATAAATAAATACAAAAAATTAATAAAAAAAGACATTTCAAATTGGCAAAAAAAGACATTACAAATCGGAAAATGTCACTTAACACCGTGATTTCACAGTTTTTCTAGTTTGTCGATTTAACTAACTACATGACTAGTTTCTTTTTTTTTTTTTTTTTTTTTATTGTTTTTTCTTGTAATCTTGGTATCCCGAAAAAAAAAAAGTATTTTTAGGACATTACACATTATTAAGTGTCACTTAACACCGCGATTTATTGATTTTTCTAGTTTATCGATTTAACGTAATTACATGAATAGTTAGGTTTTTTTTTTCTGTTCTATTTTTTTTTATATAAACCTGGTATTCTGAAAAATGGAGTTTCAAGGCATAACACAAGGGCAGAGGCGAGATCAGCAAAAAAAAAAATAAAAAAATAAATAATTAAAAAAAATGAAAAAAAAAGTCACTGAAGAAAATTGAAAAATTTTAAAAATGTATACAATAAAAATGTAGAAAACTTTAAAATTTTATAAAAAATAAACAAATAAATATATAAAATTAAATAAATAAATAAATACAAAAAATTAATAAAAAAAGACATTAGAAATTGGCAGTAAAAGACATTACAAATTGGAAAATGTCACTTAACACCGTGATTTCATAGTTTTTCTAGTTTGTCGATTTAACGTAACTACATGACTAGTTTTTTTTTTTTTTTTTTTTTTTTTTTTTGGATCTATTGCTTTTTCATGTAATTGGTATCCCAAAAAAAAAAAGTATTTTTAGGACATTACACATTGTTAAGTGTCACTTAACATCGCGATTTATTGATTTTTCTAGTTTATCGATTTAACGTAATTACATGAATAGTTAGGTTTTTTTTTTTCTGTTCTATTTTTTTTATATAAACCTGGTATTCTAAAAAACGGAGTTTCAAGGCATAACACAATGGCAGAGGCGAGATCAGCAAAAAAAATAATAAAAAAATAAATAATTAAAAAAATGAAAAAAAAAGTCACTGAAGAAAATTGAAAATTTTTAAAAATGTATACAAAAAAAATGTAGAAAATTTTAAATTTTTTTTTAAAAAATAAACAAATAAATATATAAAAATAAAATAAATAAATAAATACAAAAAAATAAAAAAAAAAACATTACAAATTGGTAAATGTCACTTAACACCGCGATTTCATAATTTTTCTAGTTTGTCGATTTAACGTAACTACAAGAATAGTTTCTTTTTTTTTGTTTTATTTTTTTTTCATGTAATCTTGGTATCCCGAAAAAAAAAGTGTTTTTAGGACATTACACATTCTTAAGTGTCACTTAACACCGCGATTTATTGATTTTTCTAGTTTATCGATTTAACGTAATTACATGAATAGTTAGGTTTTTTTTTTCTGTTCTATTTTTTTTTATATAAACCTGGTATTCTGAAAAACGGAGTTTCAAGGCATAACACAATGGCAGAGGCGAGATCAGCAAAAAAAAATAATAAAAAAATAAATAATTAAAAAAATGAAAAAAAAAGTCACTGAAGAAAATTGAAAATTTTTAAAAATGTATACAAAAAAAATTTAGAAAATTTTAAATTTTTTTTAAAAATAAACAAATAAATATATAAAAATAAAATAAATAAATAAATACAAAAAATAAATAAAAAAAAGACATTACAAATTGGAAAATGTCACTTAACACCGCGATTTCATAGTTTTTCTAGTTTGTCGTTTTAATGTAACTACATGACTAGTTTCTTCTTTTTTTTTTCTATTGTTTTTTCATGTAATCTTGGTATCCTGAAAAAAATATTGTTTTTAGGACATTACACATTATTAAGTGTCACTTAACAGCGCGATTTATTGATTTTTCTAGTTTATCGATTTAACGTAATTACATGAATAGTTAGGTTTTTTTTTTCTGTTCTATTTTTTTTTTATATAAATCTGGTATTCTGAAAAACGGAGTTTCAAGGCATAACACAATGGCTGAGGCGAGATCAGTAAAAAAAATAATAAAAAAATAAATAATCAAAAAAATGGAAAAAAAGTCACTGAAGAAAATTGAAATTTTTTTAAAATGTATACAAAAAGAAATTTAGAAAAATTTAAAATTTTTTAAAAAATAAACAAATAAATATATAAAAATAAATTAAATAAATAAATACAAAAAATTAATAAAAAAAGACATTTCAAATTGGCAAAAAAAGGCATTACAAATTGGAAAATATCACTTATGTAAGACCCGTGTCAAACTAACCCGGTCTTACCACCTTGAACCAGGTTTACCCATCATGGTCGAGTCAAATGGACCAAGGGCATGAAGGAGATCGAGATCCCAGGTATGAAATCGACCCAAAAACACTTAATTCTAGGGGAGGGTCGCACACCCAGTGAAGCAGGGTCGGACCTCCCAAAACAGAAAGTCAGACCCTCAATTTTTGAGGGAGGGTCGGACAGCTTAAGACCCTAGGGTCGACGGGATCATCGACCCTCCCATCGACC
Organism: Protea cynaroides; assembly: GCA_028583415.1. NCBI lineage: Eukaryota > Viridiplantae > Streptophyta > Magnoliopsida > Proteales > Proteaceae > Protea > Protea cynaroides. Next base: position 56,413,803 of record CM053273.1, on the reverse strand, counting down.
CTCGGTTTCTGACGAAACTGAAATTAGGAAATTTCCTAATTTTCGGTTGGGATTCTTTCCAAATCTCAATGGGACTATTATAGGACATTCCTAGTCTATTTAAAGGACGTTCCTAAGCCACTTTCACTCCTTTCACAACCCTAATTGAATTGAGAGAAAGAGAGAAGAAGGAAAAGAGGAAGAAAGGAGGCTAGGAAGAAGGCTTAGCAAAAAGGAGAAGAAATTGTAGAGAAAAGTAATCTTTTCAGGTATGGATACTAATTCCATGAGTTTCTACAGACCTTAGGTTAGATATGGTTGAGTGTAGGATTTCGGAGAAACTCAAACCATCCATCCATGGTTAGGTTTTCATGGAAAACCATAGGAGGATGCACGAAAACTATTTAGATGGTTTATACATGGTTCTAGACCATGGAATGAGTGTTGGGTGAATGTAGGAAGCAAGTCATAGGACCCCAAACACGAAGAATGGATTAAAAAGTGGAAATTGGACCGAGTGCACCGAGGGTCGCACCGAGGGTCGATAGACCATCCGACCCTAGGTGTTTCGACCATCGACCCTCAGCATTCGGGAAGTTCGGGAATGGAGGGAGGGTCGATAGACCCATCGACCCTAGCATCGACCCCTCGACCCTGCTGACGAATGGTTTTTAAATTCTGAATTAATTCTAATTAAATTCTATCAACTTTGTTAGGTTTGCTAGCAGTATAATAACATTATAAAGGTGATTCTAAAGCTTGGAAAAGTATCTATTAGCAAGCTAAGGTGAGGAACCTTAACCCCAAACTAAATTGGTTAATAATAAACTGTTTTCTTTTCTTGAGTCCTATGCCATGTTTGATTCTATGCGAATATGTTTGTAATGTGCATACAGCATGCCATCCAATATTTCTATTACTTGTTCATGCATATTTATTTTATTGTTTATAACATAATGATGATGATGATGATAGGAATAGGCATGTGATTGTATGTGTGTGGTTGGTGTGCTTGATGCAAGCGAGTATCATGGGAGGTGTAATGAGAACGTCAATAAATGTTAACCTTTGTCGGGTCTTAGCACTTTAGCTCTATCTCTAACTCAAGTCTTGTGCATTGACATAGTCGTATCGCCATTACCTTAGCGGAACTATTATGTCGTAGGGTATCAGGGGAGGTGGTCTCGGTCCTTGTAGTCTCTGACTCTACTGGGGGGCCTTAGCTCTATCTCTATGGGCATTCTGAGGGATGCTGGGGTGAGGCCGTGGATACACTGTTTGGCATTAGGATTGGTTAGCAGCGAGCCCAGTTTGCAAGCCCTCGCTAACAGGGGCTTACGTGTTGGTATAGCATTATATAGCAATAAACGTTAACCTTTGTTGTATAATGTTATGGTAGGGTGGATGGGGACGACGATAAACGTTAACCTTCGGGCGGGCTTCCACACCCTGTGTATAGAGGCGGTGTCAATAAACGTTAACCTTTGACCACCCAACCTTTCTATTGCACATTGTAAACTATAAACCAAGACCAAAGATATAAATTGATTTTTTTTTGCATGCATATGTAATGTTGCATTGTTTTGGCTACTCACTGAGCCGTGTTGTGTGCTCACCCCTCGACGTCGAATATTTTAGTTGATGATGCAGGTTATACAGTTGAAGATTATATGAATGCGTCGGCGTACGGAAACATTGCAGCTATGGACGTTGGAGCTGAAGATGATACACACGATCTCTCTTGCGAGTGCAACTCGTGTGTATTTGATTAGATATTTTTCGTAGGTTTCTTTATTGGATTTATAAGACATGTATTTGGTATTTAAATATTTATGTCTCAGTTAAACACAGAATAATTTGCTATTATTTATGGATATCATTTTAGTTCTCAGTTCATATTATTTATAAATTTTCCGCTATTGTGTATTACTCTGATTATGATTGTGGATGCGTGTTAAGTTTGGATAATGCGGGGATAGCCTATTTGAGATCCTGGTTGAGCCATTGTTTATTTAGCGGTTCATCACACCATTCTGAACAGTGTGGAATTGGGGTGTCACAACTTAACACAGCGATTTCATAGTTTTTCTAGTTTGTCGATTTAACTAACTACATGACTAGTTTCTTTTTTTTTTTTTTTTGTTTTATTGTTTTTTCTTGTAATATTGGTATTCCGAAAAAAAAGTGTTTTTAGGACATTACACATTATTAAGTGTCACTTAACACCGCGATTTATTGATTTTTCTAGTTTATCGATTTAACGTAATTACATGAATAGTAAGGTTTTTTTTTTCTGTTCTATTTTTTCTTATATAAACCTGGTATTCTGAAAAATGGAGTTTCAAGGCATAACACAATGGAAGAGGCGAGATCTGCAAAAAAAATAATAAAAAAATAAATAATTAAAAAAAAAGAAAAAAAAGACACTGAAGAAAATTGAAATTTTTTAAAAATGTATACAAAAAAAAATGGAGAAAAGTTTAAAATTTTTTAAAAAATAAACAAATAAATATTTAAAAATAAAATAAATAAATAAATTCAAAAAAATAATAAAAAAAGACATTACAAATTGTAAAATGTCAGTTAACCCCGCGATTTCATTGTTTTTCTTGTTTGTCGATTTAACGTAACTACATGACTAGTTTCTTCTTCTTATTTATTTATTTTTTGTTCTATTGCTTTTTCATGTAATCATGGTATCCCGAAAAAAAAGTGTTTTTAGGACATTACACATTGTTAAGTGTCACTTAACACCGCGATTTACTGATTTTTCTAGTTTATCGATTTAACGTAATTACATGAATAGTTAGGTTTTTTTTTTTGTTCTAATTTTTTTATAAACTTTGTATACCGGAAAACGGAGTTTCAAGGCATTACAAAATGGCAGAGGCGAGATCAACAAAAAAAAAAAAAAAAATAGAAAAATTAATAATTGAAAAAAAATGAAAAAAAAAATCACTGAAAAAAATTGAAAAATTTTAAAAATGTATACAAAAAAAATGTAGAAAAGTTTAAAATTTTTCAAAAAATAAACAAATAAATATATAAAAATAAAATAAATAAATAAATTCAAAAAAATAAAAAAAAGACATTACAAATTGGAAAATGTCACTTAACACAGCGATTACATAATTTTTCTAGTTTGTCGATTTAATGTAACTTCATGACTAGTTTCTTCTTTTTTTTTGTTTTATTGCTTTTTCAATTAATCTTGGTATGCCAAAAAAAATGTTTTTTAGGACATTACACATTGTTAAGTGTCACTTAACACCTCGATTTATTGATTTCTAGTTTATCGATTTAACGTAATTACATGAATAGTTAGGTTTTTACTTTTTTTTGGTTCTATTTTTTTTTATATAAACCTGGTATACCGAAAAATGGAGTTTCAAGGCATTACACAATGGCAGAGGCGAGATCAACAAAAAAAATAATAAAAAAATAAATAATTAAAAAAAATGAAAAAAAAATCACTAAAGAAAATTGAAAATTTTTAAAAATGTATACAAAAAAAATGTAGAAAATTTTAAAATTTATTAAAAAATAAACAAATAAATATATAAAAATAAATACAAAAAATTAATAAAAAAAGACATTGCAAATTGGCAAAAAAAGACAATATAAATTGGAAAATGTCACTTAACACCGCGATTTCATAGTTTTTCTTGTTTGTCGATTTAACGTAACTACATGACTAGTTTCTTCTTTTTTTTTTGTTTTTTTTTGTTTTTTTTTGGTTTTTCATGTAATCATGGTATTCCAAAAAAAAGTGTTTTTAGGACATTACACATTGTTAAGCTTCACTTAACACCGCGATTTATTGATTTTTCTAGTTTATCGATTTAACGTAATTACATGAATAGTTAGTTTTTTTTTTGTTTTATTTTTTTTATATAAACCTGGTAAATCAGAAAATAGAGTTTCAAGGCATTACACATGGCAGAGGCGAGATCAGAAAAAAAATAATAAAAAAATAAAAATTTTAAAAAAATGAAAAAAAAATCACTGAAAAAAATTGAAATTTTTTAAAAATGTATTACAAAAAAAATGTAGAAAAGTTTAAAATTTTTTAAGAAATAAACAAATAAATATATAAAAATAAAATAAATAAATAAATCCAAAAAAATAATAAAAAAAGACACATTACAAATTGGCAAATGTCACTTAACACCGCGATTTCATAGTTTTTCTAGTTTGTCGATTTAACGTAACTACATGACTAGTTTCTTCTTCTTTTTTTTTTTTTTTCTTTTTTCTATTGCTTTTTCATGTAATCTTGGTATCCCAAAAAAAAAAAGTGTTTTTAGGACATTACACAATATTAAATGTCACTTAACACCGCGATTTATTGATTTTCTAGTTTATCGATTTAACGTAATTACATGAATAGTTAGTTTTTTTTTCTGTTCTATTTTTTTTTATATAAACCTGGTATTCTGAAAAACAAAGTTTCAAGGCATAACACAATGCCAGAGGTGAGATCTGCAAAAAAAATAATAAAAAAATAAATAATTAAAAAAAATGAAAAAAAAATCACTAAAGAAAATTGAAAATTTTTAAAAATGTATACAAAAAAAATGTAGAAAATTTTAAAATTTTTTTAAAAAATAAACAAATAAATATATAAAAATAAATACAAAAAATTAATAAAAAAAGACATTACAAATTGGCAAAAAAAGACAATATAAATTGGAAAATGTCACTTAACACCGCGATTTCATAGTTTTTCTAATTTGTCGATTTAACGTAACTACATGACTAGTTTCTTCTTTTTTTTTTTTTTTTTTTTTTTTGTTCTATTGCTTTTTCATGTAATTTTGGTATCCCGAAAAAAAAAAGTTTTTTTAAGACATTATACATTGTTAAGTGTCACTTAACACCGCGATTTATTGATTTTTCTAGTTTATCGATTTAACGTAATTACATGAATAGTTATGTTTTTTTTTTTTTTGTTCTATTTTTTTTATATAAACCTGGTATACCGAAAAACGGAGTTTCAAGGCATTATACAATGGCAGAGGCGAGATCAGCAAAAAAAATAATAAAAAAATAAATAATTAAAGAAAATGAAAAAAAAAAGTCACTGAAAAAAATTAAAAAATTTTAAAATGTATACAAAAAAAATTGAGAAAAGTTAGATGTTGAGCTCCTTGAGTACCGACCTCATCAGGTCTATGACTTTAGCTCAAGGCCGCTTGTAATGTAACTGTAACTGTCAAGCTTCTTGAGGAGCGACCTCATCAGGTCTATGACTTTAGCTCAAGACCGCTCATGATATAACTGTAACTGTCAAGCTACTTAAGTAGCGACCTCATCAGGTCTGTAACTTTAGCTCAAGACCGCTTGCAATGTAACTGTAACTGTCAAGCTTCTAGAGTAGCGACCTCATCAGGTCTATGACTTTAGCTCAAGACCGCTTGCAATGTAACTGTAACTGTCAAGATTCTTGAGTAGCGACCTCATCAGGTCTGTGACTTTAGCTCAAGACTGTTCATGATGTAACTGTAACTGTCAAGCTTCTTGAGTAGCGACCTCATCAGGTCTGTAACTTTAGCTTAAGACTGCCCATGATGTAACTGTAACTGTCAAGCTTCTTGAGTAGTGACCTCATCAGGTTTGTGACTTTAGCTCAAGACCGCTCATGATGTAACGGTAACTGTCAAGCTTCTTAAGTAGTGACCTCATCAGATCTGTAACTTTAGCTCAAGACCGCTTGCAATGTAACTGTAATTATGCCTTGTGCTCTGGATTTGTAATCTCTAGATGTATAGCCTTTGGATGTGTAGCCTTTGGATGTATAGCTTCTGGATCGAATTTAGAGTGTCCCAAATTGCCTACATATCCTTTGGGACTTCTATCCCTCCGGAATCAGGTTCCGCGTAGTTCGGGCATTTGCTAATATGAAGATAGGATCTAGGGACACTTCAACCTAAACTCCTATCATTATGTACTGTGGCTTGCTATAGCGGTCGGATATGGACATTTCCACTCCTTCCCTTCCAATGTGTGTTGTACTCTTTTCTTGTCTTTCCTTTCTCTTTGTGCTTTCCTCTTTTGTGCTCTCTTCTTTGTGTTTTCTCTTTCTTTCCTTGATCTTTCATTCTTTCTTTTCTTTGGTCTTTTTTTTTTCATGTTCTTATTCAATTCCTTTCTTCATCTTTCTTCATTTCCAAAATGGGTTGAACTTTCTATAAATATTGAGGTGGCCACCATGGGGCTCAGAACCTGCACTTTGTTTACTAACATTACTTGGAATCTAAGAGGAACTAGAGATCATGATTTGATAAACTTTCCTTGACTAGACTTAATCTAGACTGTGAGAAACATGTTTCTTTTCTTTAAAAGGCAATCTTGATATGTTCTGCATTCTTGCCAAATTTATACGGGTTTCACTTTGATCAAAGGGCAATCAGGTCTTTTTAATGAGGGGCAAATGATGACAATGACTCAAATTTGTATGAGTCATCTTTCTCTTACATTCAAATAAACTCAGCTAGAGTTTCAAACAGGGGGCTCACCTAAACTCATGATGTTTGGATAAATGGGTGATTTTGCCCCAGTGTCTAAGTTCAAGTCTGCATACATTGATAGGCAGGCGGCTTTTTGAGTCATCACTAAGAATAACCCTAAGGAGATACAACTCCACACTAATATTTGGAAAGACGGAAAACAATGTTTTCTCCTCTTGGTGACATTCAGATAAAAACAAGTTTCAACAAGCTATGTTCGGATGCCGAATCGATTACAACCATGCTTAGGCCCAAATTCCTTAAGTCTGTAGACAAATATGATGACGAAAGTCCAGATGGATAGATAAGAAACTGTCCAATGGGTCTGCCATTGGGAGAGTGTTTGGTTGTTTGTGTAGAATGGCTTGATCTCCACTAGGCGATGCCATTTTATTGGATAGCAACAAAGGACTATGGAATTCTTGGACGCCGTCAAAATGATGAACGAAAGATAGATATTCCAGTCAGATTTATTGAATAATATTTATGCATAACAGGACGCTATGTTCACAAGAAACGATACCATAAAATTTTGTGACATTTGAAGTAAGGGCATGTAATGTAGACTCTGTGGAAGACCATCAGATTGATGGACAGAAGAGAGAGTCTTTAGACGAAAAGAAATCCTCTGATGACAACAAAGTGATGAGACCACCCCCTGTATGGGTGGGATGTAATGACCAATATCGAAAATCCAGCTCAGCACACAATGTGAATCACAACAAACGATCAGGTCTCCAATCAAGTTCTAAGAAATGGTGTCTATATGTCACTATACGAGAACCAATTGTCTTCTTGCTCCATAACTGAACTCATCCATCATCAGGGCTCCAAAGGAATTACCCCATGTATATGCCTTGCAATCGAACTCATTCATCATTAGTGTTTCAAAGTAGTTGCCCCATGTTTATGCATCGTAGTTGAATTTGTCCACCATCACTGTTCCAATGGAGTTTGCCAAGCAACCTCATTATTTTGTATAGCTCTCTTTTTTTCTTTTTTTTTTTTTTTCTTTTTTTTTTCTTTCTTTCTTTTCCTTCTTTTTTTGTTCTCTTTTTTTTTCTTTTTTTTTTTATCTCATTTTTAACTTTGAGATTGATCTGTAACACACTTCATATCTGTAGATGTCATGCACTTGTAGAAGACTTAATCACTTGAATTGATGTAAACTTGATGATGCCTTGTTGGTAGATCTATTTTTGTAAAACTGAATGAACCACCTATGAGTCTGTAAATATTTTCTGCTCTCAAGGAATATCACAAAAAAAAATTCTTTCTATAAATCAACCAAAATGGGATGACATTTTGATGTACCAACTTGTATCTTTGAGAATGCGTGCATGACTTCAACTTAATCATCTGTAACTTTCACATGTGTGTTGAGATTTCATTTCTCTAAAGGCCGATGGAGTAGAAGTTCAGGATGTAGCTTATCATCTCAATCATCATTAGAGTCAGAATTGACAGTGGACATCGGAATAAGAAGTATCAAACTGGGAATGAATGGGTTGGAAGTAGTAAAAGCACTGCAGTTGATGTCTCAAATGAGATGATTATTGTTCATTTTTTTCAGAGCATTTTGGACTGGATTGTCTACAAACACATTGAACTTAAGCCCAAACATAGATGACCTATCAGATACCAAGGGTAACCAGTTTAGACAAGAAAATCATCGAGTTACCCCAATTGGATACGACATCATTGACGCCAACTTATGATCGATTGTGGGACCAAATCTCCATTCAGACTTCAACTAGTAAGGCTCATCACGCCTATCTATCAATGGGTGTTTGACACTTTTATCCTGAGTTATACCTTGCCTGAGTCTATTAGCATTTTAATCTATGCCCTAGTTCAGGTGTGACATTCACTTGGTCTATGCCTCAGTCTGGTTTGATGTATCCCAATCTTATGCCCCAGTTTGGATGTCATGAAACTCTGACCTATACCCCAGTTGGTCCATCACCTTTTTGGTTTACCCCACTTTGAATCCATTAACATTTTAACTATGCCCCAATTTAGGGTGCACTGATATTTTTGTTGTGCCCCAATCTAGGATACACTGACATTTTGGTTGTGCCCCAGTTTAGGGTGCACATGAAGTTCATTTTCAGGCTACCTTAATTTTGGGATATAATTGACCACATGGTCTTCCTTTTTATCCTGGATTTTGGGAGGTGGGTGGGACATTCTTGAAGGTTCGAGGGCTACTCCTTTGAGTTTGGGTCACCTTGGGTGATGAAAGTAATTTGGGAGTCAGCATTTCATCGGTCAAAGTGGCTCAGTCACCAAGGTTGAATGAAATGCTTTACAATCTCAGTTTTTTTTCATTTAAATTTGGCAGGTATGCTAGTATGGGAAAGAAACATATAATATCTCAGAATCTATGATTCAGATTTCTACCCTCTTGGATTCCTCAACTCTGATCTTGAAATTTCAATTCTGTTCTGAAATATTTGGGCTCTCAATATACTGTCTTCCAACCATTCCAACATTTTGAGGTACAAAAGTCCTCTTTGTGAACATGAACCGATGATGATGAGACCTTCCTATGAGTGGATGTAATAAGAGTGGATGCATTGTCTACTCACTCAGGTGTTCTCTTAAGTCTAGACAATCTTATCCTCCCTAGTTCAACCTTTTTTTATTTTTTTTTTATTTTTTTGGTTTTTTTTTTCTTTCTTTCTATAAACAATGAACGAAGGTTAAGACTCAGAAGTAACTGGACACTAGAAGAATATACATACACATACAATCTGACTCGACCAAACAAAGTTAGCTCCTTCATGAAAACCGACCATTAGACATCATCTGTAACAATTTATTTATATTTGAATAACCCCATGATTGGTCTTGGGGCCTCAAGATTCCGAATGGATCATTATAGCACCAAGGTTCGACCATGTGGTTCATCAAATTTCAAGAAATTGAAACGGATATGCTTATTTGTAGTTTTCATGAAGGATGACAAAAGCGGTTCATGATTGAAAAAACCGATAAATTTTTACTTGATCACAGTATCTATGTCGTGACGCAGATTTTCTGATCATTTTTTGAGATTGACGTATCAATATTGAACAGATCAACACAATGAGCTTTGTATGATAGAGGGCTTGTACAGACCGCCCACACTAATGTGAATGCGGGTATACGTAACCCTCACACTCCCAACGAGTAAGAGACAAGAATACTCAAGTGTGGATCCAAACATATTGATAAGTCAAGGACAAAAACGGGTAGAACTTCAATGTCTCGGATGTAAATATTATGATCGAGTAGATTTTACCATGTTGGTTCTAAGATGGACCAAAAATAACATACATGTGGCTTAAACTAGGTTAGGACAGAAAAAGCCACCTTGACGAGGACAGGGTAACCTATCACCGCAAGCACGATGAATAATGGGCCCCAATCCCTTTATATACTATGATGCAAGGATCAAGCGACGTGGAGTAGCATAACGCATTCCCGGGCAGACCCAAGAAACGCTCGTCAGAGGCTGCTCGCTGGTCGTGATCTCACAAAGTACAGGCCAAGGTTGTGTGTTTCGCCTAGTGGGCTATCCAATATGCATGGGACCCGGTTCGGCTACTCGCACGAAAGTGTGACTGAACCCATACCCCCCAAAGCAATATGTACAAACAATAAATATAGTACCCTAGATCTAGCATCAAATGTCAACCAAATCAATATAAGGAAAGTATCCTAGGAGTCTGAATATTAATCCCTAGCGGAGTCGCCACAGTGAGGACATTGGAAAATCGATGATCCTCCTCGGGATGAATGTGGATCCGTATCGATGAAGATCAATTGTTCTGTTGGAATCGCCACCTAGATTAAGGTCTAGGACCTCAAAAAATGTAGCCTCACCCTAAGGTAAGACTTCTATTGACTCGTGACCCAATGTATCAATTCTTTGGTCAGCAAGAGATCGGGTAAGTATTCAGGGTACGATTATGGGAAGGTGTTAGGCACCCAAACCGCCCGATCAATATCAGCCTCCTAAACTTTCCTTATACTCTAATTTTGACTGTGCTTGGTCAACTGGATGACTAGGGTTCAATGGGGGATGTCCTAAACCAAGTTTCTAAGTTATTCTAACCTAGGGTTCAGCCAATCATGTTTTAAAGTAAATAAACAAGCAAATGTAATATACAATATTATACAGTGAACCGGACCAAAAATGGTTCTGTCTTGGACTGAATCTGAGACGTGTAAGACATCTCAAATTGCCTACGTATTCCAATCCTAAAAATCAAGTCCAAAAACATAGTTCGAAAAGGGTTTTGTGATTAAAGATTATGGAAGTGATTTATGCATTTGCTTCAATTAGATTCTTTGTTCAAGTTGAAGTTTATGCTGAATGGATGGTTGATGGGTGGCTTTGTACTATATTTGGGATTCCCAAATTACCTACGTATTCTAGGGTGTGCCCTAGAAATCAGGTATGACGTAGTTTGAAAAGATTGTGAGAGTCGAATTTGGAATGTGTACCAAATTCCTACTATTTTTGTCAATAGGCTTTAGGGATAAGACCTAAATTCCTACCATTTTTGTCAATAGGATTTAGGGATGAGACCTAAATTCATACCATTTTATTTGGGATGTGTACCAAATTCTTTCTATTTTTGTCAATAGGATCTAAGCATGAGACCTAAATTCCTATCATTCAGATTGTTTCCATTTTTTTATCAATAGGATATAGGGATGAGACCTAAATTCCTACCATTTTTATTGTTTCCATTTTTGTCAATAGGATCTAGGGATGAAACCTTTCCTACCATTTTTATTGTTTCTATTTTTGTCAATAGGATATAGGGATGAGACCTAAATTCCTATCATTTTTATTGTTTCCATTTTTATCAATAGGATCTAGGGATGAGACCTAAATTCCTATCATTTTTATTGTTTCCATTTTTGTCAATAGGATGCAGGGATGAGACCTAAATTCCTACCATTTTTATTGTTTTCATTTTTGTCAATAGGATCTAGGGATGAGACCTAAATTCCTACCATTTTTATTGTTTCTATTTTTGTCAATAGGATATAGGGATGAGACCTAAATTCCTATCTTTTAATTTTTTCCATTTTTGTCAATAGGAACTAGGGATGAGACCTGAATTCCTTCCATTTTTATTGTTTCCATTTTTGTCAATAGGATATAGGGATGAGACCTAAATTCCTACCATTTTTATTGTTTCCATTTTTGTCAATAGGATCTAGGGATGATACCTAAATTCCTACCATTTTTATTGTTTCTATTTTTAGGTTTCTAGGGTTTCCTATCCCTTTTTCATTGTGATTTTCATTTTTTTAGGGTTTTCTACCCTAATTGCTATTTTTCCAACTTATCTCTTTCCAAGACAAATATGGTAGGTGAAAACATTCCAACTATAGCAGTGATAGTATTCCACATATAGCAGTGTGCATCCAAACATGGCAGTAAGCATCTAAGTATGGCAATAAGCATGTGGCAGATAGATGTAACAATAAGCATGTGTAGCAGACAGATGTAGCAATGAGCATGCGTAGCAGACAGATGTAGCAATGAGCATGTGTAGCAGAAAAATGTAGCAATAAGCATTCCAAACATATCAAATGAACATTTAAAAAACATAGCAATATGTGAGTATGTGAGTTGTCAATCACATGGTGACGATGGTGATGATGGTGATGACGATCAGATGGTGTAGATGATGATTAGATGGGGTGATGGGCAAATCAAATGGTGTTGATGATGATCAGATAGTGTGAGATAGAGTTGTGATGATGATCTAATTTGACGGTGATGATAATCTGATCTGGTGGTGAGGATGATCTGATAGGATGATGGCTTGATCAGATGGTGAGGATGATGGTTTGATCTTATGGTGATAATGGTGGCTTGATCTGATCAAATGGTTGTGTAGATGCCGACCGGATGGTAGGGATCAAGTTCAAAAGGATAAGGATCAAATCAGGTGGTAAGGATCATGATCAGATGGGTAAGGATCAAATCATATGGATCAATGGTTTAGATTGAGCATTAAAATTATCATGATCACATGGTCAAGATCAATACATTAAAATTATCATGATTGACGGTCAAGATCAACACATTAAAATGATCAATTGTCAAGATCAACACATTAAAATTATCATGATTGACAGTCAAGATCAACATATTAAAATTATCATGATCAGTGTTCCTAAATTTATTCAAGTCAATAGTCACATAACATGATCAAAATAAATTCCCAACCTATGGTTTATATCGATTAAATCAATGATCAACATACAAATATGATTAAATTATTGGAATCAGAATCAAGGATTCATGATGGGTATAGTAGATCATAGAGTAGGGAGCAGGTGATTCAGGGGAGTTGTAATAGGTAAGAGTGAGGATGAGGGATTGGGTTTGCTTGGGTGTTGGATTGATCAAATAATAAGACAAGTGTAAAGTTGGCTGTAGGTTTTGAGTGATGAAGGTAATCAGGGAGCCGGTGTATAGGTAATCGGTTGGGCTTGCTAAGGAGATCGATGGAAAGTAAGTCTGCAGGTAAGAGATGGTCATGGCTGCAACTAGACAGCTATTGGTTTCGATGATGCTTATAGGTAGCAACAAGTCGGCTATAGGTGAGGAGTAACAGATATGGGTGAAAGTCAGTACAGGAGATTAAATGGAATGGTTTTCAGTGGAAGGATGGATAGGGGCTTCGAAGGTAGTCGGTGGCTGTACAGGTGATGGGGACTGATCCGGGTAATGGCTGTGGTGTTGGGGTTTTGCAGGTAAAGAAAACAAATGGGAGAGAGGGGCTTACCTGTGCCTGCGGCTCTCTCTCTCTCTCTCTCTCTCTCTCTCTCTCTCTCTCTCTCTCTCTCTCTTTCTCGACTGCTCTCCTCTTCTTCTTCTTCTAGGCTGCTTCTCTCTTCTTCTCCCGCTCCTTCTCCCCTTTATTTTTTTTCAACGCCCTCTTTCCCTCTCCTTTTCATTTTTCAGATTTTTTCTTCTTTTTTTTTTTCCCTTATTCTGTTGGAATCTCACGTCCCTTCCTCTCTTTCTTTCTCTCCTTTTCTTTTTTTCTTCTCTCTCTTTCTCCTCCTCTCTTGGAATCTCACGTCCCTTCCTCTCTTTTTTTTTATCTTCTTCTCTCTCTTTCTCTTATTCTTCTCTTTTTCTCTTTCTTTCCTTTTTTTCTCTTCTTCTCTCTCTTTCCTTTTCTTCTCTTCTTCTCTTTCTTTCCTTTTCTTCTCTTCTTCTCTTTCTTTCCTTTTCTTTTCTTTTCTTTCTTTTTCCTTTTTTCTCTTCTTCTCTTTCTTTCCTTTTCTTCTATTTTCTTCTCTCTCTTTCTCTTATTCTAAAAGATTCTTCTCTTCTTCTCTTTCTTTCTTTTTCTTCTCTTCTTCTCTTTCTTTCCTTTTCTTCTCTTATTCTCTTTATTTCCTTTTCTTGTCTTTCTTCTCTTTCTTTCCTTTTCTTCTCTTCTTTTCTTTCTTTCCTTTTCTTCTCTTTCTTTCCTTTTCTTCTCTTCTTCTCTTTTTTTCCTTTTCTTCTCTTTTCTTTCTTTTTTTCTTTTTTTCTCCTTTCTTTCTTTCCTTTTCTTCTCTTCTTCTCTCTCTCTCTTTCACGTTTTCTTCTCTTTTCTTTCTTTTTTCTTCTCTTTTCTTTCTTTCTTTTTCTTCTATTCTTCTCTTTCTTTCCTTTTCTTTCTTTTTTCTTTTCTTCTTTTCTTCTCTTTCTTTCCTTTTCTTCTCTTCTTCTTTCTCTCTTTCATGTTTTCATGAAAGTTCCCCCTTTTTTTTTCTTTTCTTTTCTTTTCTTTCTTTCCCTTTCTTCTCTTCTTCTCTCTCTTTCACGTCCCCTCCTCTCTTTTCTTTTTATTATTATTTTTTATCTTTATTTCCTTGCTAATTCCCTCCCTTTATTGGATTTTATCTTCTATACATATATATTATATACATATATACACATATATTTAATAACATACATATAATATACAATATATAATATATAAATATTACGCACATGGATGAACTGATTTGAACCGGGTTGAGACTGGCTTGGGTTGACTGAGTTAAACTGATATGGGTTGAGCTGGGTTGGGCCAAAATTATTTTTTTCTCTCTTTATCATTTCATAGGCCATTTCTGTCACCATTCCGCATGAAAATTTTCAACCTTTACCCCAAATTTTCCACGTTCATTTTGTAAAATGCAAAAATTGAGAAATACTGGAGTTTAAATCACCTTATTTGGAAATAAAATGACCAACTTATGAATTTTTGAAGTTTAGGTAGGCCAATTATCGATAATTTGGCTAACCATTCTGCATGGGATCCTTCAGGGACTTCTATAAAAAATCCTTTACATCCACTTTGTAGAGTACTCAAAATGGAACATAATGAAATTGAAATCACCTGATTTGGATATGGTGTGACCAAAATCTAAATTTTCAAAGATTAAATGATCATTTTCATGTGTAATTTTGCATGGGACCCTTCGGAGATTTCTACCCGAGATTTTTTACGTCAACTTTGTAGAACATCACAAATGAAGAATAATGGTCTTGGAATCATCTGAATTGGACGTAGAACATCCAAGATATGAAGAAATGAAGTTCTATCGATAATTCTGCATGAAAACTTGCATGGGACCCGCTGGTGACCTCTACCCAGGATTCTTCATGTCCATTTTGAAAAGGACTGAAAAAAAGGAATATTGGTACTTAAACCATATGATTCAGATGTCGGATGATCATGATATGATGATTTGAAATTCAAACAATCCAATTTACGATAATTTGCATGAAAACCCCTGGGATTATTTATGATAATTTCAGAAACCTCCCTTGTACGTAGCATCCGACTAAAATGACCATATCTTCTTCATTTGATATCAGAATTGAGCAATTCTGGTCTCATTTCGAAGATAATTCCATGACCTATGCATCCATGCAGATTACAGCCTGTGACCTAGTTATAGGACCCATCGAAAACTACCTCGAGATCGTAGTCAAAACCCAAATTTTCACTCATCTTTCTTCCTTTGTTGTCCGCTCACCAGTAGGACTTTGTTCA
>CM053273.1:56386090-56397756 GCA_028583415.1 Protea cynaroides | reverse complement strand
GGTGTTAAGTGATATTTTCCAATTTGTAATGTCATTTTTTTATTATTTTTTGTATTTATTTATTTATTTTATTTTTATATATTTATTTGTATATTTTTTTAAAAAAATTAAATTTTTTATATTTTTTTGTATACATTTTTAAAAATTTTATATTTTTTTGTGTTACTTTTTATTTATTTTTTATTTTAAATTTTTTATATTTTACTTTATTTTTAAATTTTAAATTTTTTATTATTTCTTTCCGATCACCCCCTACCAATTTGTAATGTCTTAAAACTCAATTTTTTGGTATACCTAGTTTATATAAAATAGTAATATAACATATAAAAAAAAACTTTAAAACGATAAACTAAAAAAAAAAAATATGAATTTCTTAATAGACATTTTTTTGATAAACCAAGGATACAAAAAAAAAAAAAAAAGCAATAGAATGAAAAAAAAAAACTAGTTTTTTAACTACGTTAATTCGATAAATTAGAAAAAACCAAGAAATTGAGATGTTAAGTGACATTTAACAATGTGTATTGTCTTAAAACTCATTTTTTTGGTATACCTAGGTTACATAAAGAAGCAATAGAACGTTAAAAAAAAAAAAAAAAAAAAAAAAAGATGCTCACATAATTACGTGAAATCGACAAATAGGAAAAAAAAGAAATCGCGGTGTTAAGTGACATTTAGCAATGTGTAGTGTCATTTATTTTTTTCATTTATTTATTTATTTATTTTTTTTATTTTTTTTTTCATTTTTTATTTTTAATTATTTATTTTTTTATTATTTTTTTTGCTGATCTCGCCTCTGCCAATGTGTAATGCCTTGAAACTCCATTTTTCGGTATACCAGGTTTATATAAAAAGAAATAGAACCCAAAAAAAAAAAAAAACTAACTATTCATGTAATTACGTTAAATCGATAAACTAGAAAAATCAATAAATCACGGTGTTAAGTGACACTTACCAATGTGTAATGTCCTAAAAACCCTTTTTTTTCGGGATACCTAGTTTACATGAAAAAGCAATAGAACAAAAAAAAAAAAAAAAAAAAGAAGAAACTAGTCATGTAGTTACGTTAAATCGACAAACTAGAAAAACTATGAAATCGCGGTGTTAAGTGACATTTGCCAATTTGTAATGTCTTTTTTTTATTATTTTTTTGTATTTATTTATTTATTTTATTTTTATATATTTATTTGATTATTTCTTAAAAAAATTTAAAATTTTCAATATTTTTTTGTATTCATTTTTAAAAATTTTTAATTTTTTGTGTTACTTTTTTTTTATTTTTAATTTTTAATTTTTAATTTTTTTATTTTACTTTATCTTAAAATTTTAATTTTTTTATTATTTCTTTCCGATCACCCCCTACCAATTTGTAATGTCTTAACACTCAATTTTTTGGTATACCTAGTTTTCATAAAATAGCAATATAACATAAAAAAAACTTTAAATCGATAAACTAGAAAAAAGAAAAACAAGAAATCTTGGTCTTAAGTGATATTCGCCAATGTGTAATGTAATATAATTACATTTTCAATTTGCTTGACCATTAAAAAAAAAAACCAATATGTAATGTCTTAATAAACATGTTTTTGGTAAACCAAGGATACAAAAAAAAAAACCAATAGAATGAAAAAAAAAAAAAACTAGTTTTTTTAACTACATTAATTCGATAAATTAGAAAAAACCAAGAAATTGAGATGTTAAATGACATTTAACAATGTGTATTGTCTTAAAACTCATTTTTTTGGTATACCTAGGTTACATAAAGAAGAAATAGAACGTTATTAAAAAAAAAAAAAAAAAAAAAGATGCTCACATAATTACGTGAAATCGACAAATAGGAAAAAAAAATCGCGGTGTTAAGTGACATTTAGCAATGTGTTGTGTCATTTATTTATTTATTTTATTTTTTTCCATTTTTTATTTTTAATTATTTATTTTTTATTATTTTTTTTACTGATCTCGCCTCTTCCAATGTGTAATGACTTGAAACTCTGTTTTTCCGGTATACCATATAAAAAGAAATAGAACCCAAAAAAAAAACTAACTATTCATGTAATTACGTTAAAACGATAAACTAGAAAAATCAATAAATCACGGTGTTAAGTGACACTTACCAATGTGTAATGTCCTAAAAACCCTTTCTTTTTGGGATACCTAGTTTACATGAAAAAGCAATAGAACAAAAAAAAAAAAAAAAAAAAAAAAAAAAAAAAAAAGAAGAAGAAACTAGTCATGTAGTTACGTTAAATCGACAAACTAGAAAAACTATGAAATCGGGGTATTAAGTGACATTTGAAAATTTGTAATGTCTTTTTTTATTATTTTTTTGTATTTATTTATTTATTTTATTTTTATATATTTATTTGTTTATTTTTTTTTAAAATTTTAAAATTTTCTATATTTTTTTTGTATACATTTTTTAAAATTTTCAATTTTTTCTGTTACTTTTTTATTTATTTTTAATTTTTAATTTTAAATTTTTTATATTTTACTTTATTTTTAAATTTTAATTTTTTTATTATTTCTTTCCGATCACCCCTTACCAATTTGTAATGTCTTAAAACTCAATTTTTTGGTATACCTAGTTTTCATAAAATAGCAATATAACATAAAAAAAAACTTTAAATCGATAAACTAGAAAAAAAAAAAAAATCTTGGTCTTAAGTGATATTCGCCAATGTGTAATGTCATATAATTACATTTTCAATTTGCTTGACCATTAAAAAAAAAGAACCAATATGTAATGTCTTAATAGACATTTTTTTGGTAAACCAAGGATACAAAAAAAAAAAAAAAGCAATAGAATGAAAAAAAAAAAAACAAGTTTTTTAACTACGTTAATTCGATAAATTAGAAAAAACCAAGAAATTGTGATGTTAAGTGACATTTTAGAATGTGTATTATCTTAAAACTCATTTTTTTTGTTATAACTAGGTTACATAAAGAAGCAATAGAACGTTAAAAAAAAAAAAAAAAAAAAGATGCTCAAATAATTGCGTGAAATCGACAAATAGGAAAAAAAAGAAATCGCGGTGTTAAGTGACATTTAGCAAAGTGTTGTGTCATTTATTTTTTTCATTTATTTTTCTATTTATTTATATTTTTTATTTTTTTTTTATTTTTAATTATTTATTTTTTATTATTTTTTTTGCTGATCTCGCCTCTGCCAATGTGTAATGACTTGAAACTCTATTTTTCGGTATACCAGGTTTATATAAAAAGAAATAGAACCAAAAAAAAAAAAAAAACCTACCTATTCATGTAATTACATTAAAACGATAAACTAGAAAAATCAATAAATCGCGGTGTGAAGTGACACTTACCAATGTGTAATGTCCTAAAAACCCTTTTTTTTTTGGGTACCTAGTTTACATGAAAAAAAAAAAAAAAAAAAAAAAAAAAAAAAAAAAAGTCATGTAGTTACGTTAAATCGACAAACTAGAAAAACTATGAAATCGCGGTGTTAAGTGACATTTGCCAATTTGTAATGTCTTTTTTTTATTATTTTTTGTATTTATTTATTTATTTATTTTTTATATATTTATTTGATTATTTTTTAAAAAATTTAAAATTTTCAATATTTTTTTTGTATTCATTTTTTAAAATTTTATATTTTTTTGTGTTACTTTTTTATTTATTTTTTATTTTTTATTTTTTATATTTTACTTTATTTTTAAATTTTAAATTTTTTATTATTTCTTTCCGATCACCCCCTACCAATTTGTAATGTCTTAAAACTCAATTTTTTGGTATACCTAGTTTTCACAAAATAGCAATATAACTTTAAAAAAAAAACTTTAAATCGATAAACTAGAAAAAAAAAACAAGAATTCATGGTCTTAAGTGATATTCGCCAATGTGTAATGTCATATAATTACATTTTCAATTTGCTTGACCATTAAAAAAAAAGAACCAATATGTAATGTCTTAATAGACATTTTTTTGGTAAACCAAGGATATAAAAAAAAAAAAAAAAGCAATAGAATGAAAAAAAAACAAACTAGTTTTTTTAACTACGTTAATTCGATAAATTAGAAAAAACCAAGAAATTGAGATGCTAAGTGACATTTAACAATGTGTATTGTCTTAAAACTCATTTTTTTGGTATACCTAGGTTACATAAAGAAGCAATAGAACGTTAAAAAAAAAAAAAAAAAAAAAAAAAAAGATGCTCACATAATTACGTGAAATCGACAAATAGGAAAAAAAGAAATCGCGGTGTTAAGTGTGATTTAGCAATGTGGTGTCATTTATTTTTTTTCTTTTATTTATTTATTTATTTATATTTGTTTATTTTTTTTTCATTTTTTATTTTTAATTATTTATTTTCAATTATTTTTTTTGCTGATCTAGCCCCTGCCAATGTGTAATGACTTGAAACTCTATTTTTCAGTATACCATGTTTATAAAAAAAAGAAATAAAACCCAAAAAAAAAAAAAAACTTAACAATTCATGTAATTACGTTAAAACGATAAACTAGAAAAATCAATAAATCGCGGTGTTAAGTGACACTTACCATTGTGTAATGTCCTAAAAACCCTTTTTTTCGGGATACCTAGTTTACATGAAAAAGTAATAGAACAACAAAAAAAAAAAAAAAAAAAAGGAGAAACTAGTCATGTAGTTATGTTAAATCGACAAACTAGAAAAACATTGAAATCGCGATGTTAAGTGACATTTTCCAATTTGTAATGTCTTTTTTTATTATTTTTTTGTATTTATTTATTTATTTTATTTTTATATATTTATTTGTTTATTTTCAAAAAAAAAATTAAAATTTTCTATATTTTTTTATTCATTTTTAAAAATTTTCAATTTTTTTGTGTTACTTTTTTATTTATTTTAAATTTTAAAATTTTAATTTATTATATTTTACTTTATTTTTAAATTATTTTTTTGTTATTTCTTTTCGATCACCCCCTACCAATTTGTAATGTCTTAAAACTCAATTTTTTTGTATACCTAGTTTTCATAAAATAGCAATATAACATAAAAAAAAAACTTTAAATCGATAAACTAGAAAAAAAAAACAAGAAATCATGGTCTTAAGTGATATTTGCCAATGTGTAATGTCATATAATTACATTTTTAATTTGCTTGACCTTTAAAAAAAAAGAACCAATATGTAATGTCTTAATAGACATTTTTTTGGTAAACCAAGGTTAAAAAAAAAAAAAACAATAGAATGAAAAAAAAAATAGTTTTTTAACTACGTTAAATCGATAAATTAGAAAAAACCAAGAAATTGAGATGTTAAGTGACATTTAACAATGTGTATTGTCTTAAAACTCATTTTTTTGGTATACCTAGGTTACATAAAGAAGCAACAATAAAACGTTAAAAAAAAAAAAAAAAAAAAAAAAGATGCTCACATAATTACGTGAAATCAAAAAATAGGAAAAAAATTCAATCGAGGTGTTAAGTGACATTTAGCAATGTGTTGTGTCATTTATTTTATATTTTTTAAATTTTTTTAAATTTTTTTCATTTTATTATTTTTAATTATTTATTTTTTTAATTTTTTTTTTGCTGATCTCGCCTCTTCCAATGTGTAATGACTTGAAACTCTTTTTTCGGTATACCAGGTTTATATAAAAAGAAATAGAACCCAAAAAAAAAAAAACTAACTATTCATGTAATTACGTTAAAACGATAAACTAGAAAAATCAATAAATCACGGTGTTAAGTGACACTTACCAATGTGTAATGTCCTAAAAACCCTTTTTTTTTTGGGATACCTAGTTTACATGAAAAAGCAATAGAACAAAAAAAAAAAAAAAAAAAAAAAAAAAAGAAACTAGTCATGTAGTTACGTTAAATCGACAAACTAGAAAAACTATGAAATCGCGGTGTTAAGTGACATTTGTCAATTTGTAATGTCTTTTTTTATTATTTTTTTGTATTTATTTATTTATTTTATTTTTATATATTTATTTATTTTATTTTTTAAAAATTTTAAAATTTTCTATATTTTTTTTGTATTCATTTTTAAAATTTTTCAATTTTTTTGTGTTACTTTTTTATTTATTTTTAATTTTTAATTTTTTATATTTACTTTATTTTTAAATTATTTTTTTATTATTTCTTTCCGATCACCCCCTACCAATTTGTAATGTCTTAAAACTCAATTTTTTGGTATACCTAGTTTTCATAAAATAGCAATATAACATAAAAAAAAAAACTTTAAATCGATAAACTAGAAAAAAAAAACAAGAAATCTTGGTCTTAAGTGATATTCGTCAATGTGTAATGTCATATAATTACATTTTCAATTTGCTTGACCATTAAAAAAAAAGAACCAATATGTAATGTCTTAATAGACATTTTTTTGGTAAACCAAGGATACAAAAAAAAAAAAAAAAATTGAATGACAAAAAAAAAACTAGTTTTTTTTAACTACGTTAATTCGATAAATTAGAAAAAACCAAGAAATTGAGAAGTTAAGTGACATTTAACAATGTGTATTGTCTTAAAACTCATTTTTTTGGTATACCTAGGTTACATAAAGAAGCAATAGAACGTTTAAAAAAAAAAAAAAAAAAAAAAAAGATGCTCACATAATTACGTGAAATCGACAAATAAAAAAAAAAAAAAATCGCGGTGTTAAGTGACATTTAGCAATGTGTAGTGTCATTTATTTTTTTTTTTTTATATTTTTTATTTTTTTTCATTTTTTTATTTTTAATTATTTATTTTTTTTGCTGATCTCGCCTCTTCCAATGTGTATTGACTTGAAACTCTATTTTTTGGTATACCAGGTTTATATAAAAAGAAATAGAACCAAAAAAAAAAAAAACTAACTATTCATGTAATTACGTTAAAACGATAAACTAGAAAAATCAATAAATCGCGGTGTTAAGTGACACTTACCAATGTGTAATGTCCTAAAAACCCTTTTTTTTTTCGGGATACCTAGTTTACATGAAAAAGCAATAAAAAAAAAAAAAAAAAAAAAAAAAAAAAAAACTAGTCATGTAGTTACGTTAAATCGACAAACTAGAAAAACTATGAAATCGCGGTGTTAAGTGACATTTGTCAATTTGTAATGTCTTTTTTTATTATTTTTTGTATTTATTTATTTATTTTATTTTTATATATTTATTTGTATATTTTTAAAAAAATTTAAAATTTTTATATTTTTTTGTATACATTTTTTAAAATTTTCAATTTTTTTCTGTTACTTTTTTATTTATTTTTAATTTTAAATTTTAAATTTTTTATATTTTACTTTATTTTTAAATTTTAATTTTTTTTATTATTTCTTTCCGATCACCCCCTACCAATTTGTAATGTCTTAAAACTCAATTTTTTGGTATACCTAGTTTACATAAAATAGCAATATAACATAAAAAAAAAACTTTAAATCGATAAAGCTAGAAAAAAAAAAACAAGAAATCATGGTCTTAAGTGATATTCGCCAATGTGTAATGTCATATAATTACATTTTCAATTTGCTTGACCTTTAAAAAAAAAAACCAATATGTAATGTCTTAATAGACATTTTTTTGGTAAACCAAGGATACAAAAAAAAACTAGTTTTTTTAACTACGTTAAATCGATAAATTAGAAAAAACCAAGAAATTGAGATGTTAAGTGACATTTACCAATGTGTATTGTCTTAAAACTCATTTTTTTTGGTATACCTAGGTTACATAAAGAAGCAATAGAACGTTAAAAAAAAAAAAAAAAAAAAAAAAAAAAAAGATGCTCACATAATTACGTGAAATCGACAAAAAGGAAAAAAAAAGAAATCGCGGTGTTAAGTGACATTTAGCAATGTGTTGTGTCATTTATTTTTTTTTTATTTATTTATATTTTTTTATTTTTTTTTCATTTTTTATTTTTAATTTATTTATTTTTTATTATTTTTTTTGCTGATCTCGCCTCTGCCAATGTGTAATGACTTGAAACTCTATTTTTCGGTATACCAGGTTTATATAAAAAGAAATAGAACCCAAAAAAAAAAAAAAACTAACTATTCATGTAATTACGTTAAATCGATAAACTAGAAAAATCAATAAATCACGGTGTTAAGTGACACTTACCAATGTGTAATGTCCTAAAAACACTTTTTTTTTTCGGGATACCAAGTTTACATGAAAAAAAAAAAAAAAAAAAAAAAAAAAAAAAAAAAAAAACTAGTCATGTAGTTACGTTAAATCGACAAACTAGAAAAACTATGAAATCGCGGTGTTAAGTGACATTTGCCAATTTGTAATGTCTTTTTTTATTTTTTTTTGTATTTATTTATTTATTTTATTTTTATATATTTATTTGTTTATTTTTTTAAAAAATTTTAAAATTTTCTATATTTTTTTGTATTCATTTTTAAAATTTTTCAATTTTTTTGTTACTTTTTTTATTTATTTTTAATTTTTAATTTTAAATTTTTTATATTTTACTTTATTTTTAAATTTTAATTTTTTTATTATTTCTTTCCGATCACCCCCTACCAATTTGTAATGTCTTAAAACTCAATTTTTTGGTATACCTAGTTTACATAAAATAGCAATATAACATAAAAAAAAACTTTAAATCGATAAACTAGAAAAAAAAAAAAAAAAGAAATCATGGTCTTAAGTGATATTCGCCAATGTGTAATGTCATATAATTACATTTTCAATTTGCTTGACCTTTAAAAAAAAAAACCAATATGTAATGTCTTAATAGACATTTTTTTGGTAAACCAAGGTTACAAAAAAAAAAAAGTAATAGAATGAAAAAAAAAAAACTAGTTTTTTAACTACGTTAAATCGATAAATTAGAAAAAACCAAGAAATTGAGATGTTAAGTGACATTTACCAATGTGTATTGTCTTAAAACTCATTTTTTTTGGTATACCTAGGTTACATAAAGAAGCAATAGAACGTTAAAAAAAAAAAAAAAAAAAAGATGCTCACATAATTACGTGAAATCGACAAATAGGAAAAAAAAAAAATCGCGGTGTTAAGTGACATTTAGCAATGTGTTGTGTCATTTATTTTTTATTTTTTTTTATTTTTTTTATTTTTTTTTTATTTATTTTTTTTTTTTAGTTATTAATTATTTTTTTTATTTTTTTTGCTGATCTCGCCTCTGCCAATGTGTAATGACTTGAAACTCTATTTTTCGGTATACCAGGTTTATATAAAAAGAAATAGAACCCAAAAAAAAAAACCTAACTATTCATGTAATTACGTTAAAACGATAAACTAGAAAAATCAATAAATCACGGTGTTAAGTGACACTTACCAATGTGTAATGTCCTAAAAACCCTTTTTTTTTTCGGGATACCTAGTTTACATGAAAAAATAATAGAAAAAAAAAAAAAAAAAAAAAAAAAAAAAAAGGAAACTAGTCATGTAGTTACGTTAAATCGACAAACTAGAAAAACTATGAAATCGCGGTGTTAAGTGACATTTGCCAATTTGTAATGTCTTTTTTTATTATTTTTTTGTATTTATTTATTTATTTTATTTTTATATATTTATTTGTTTATTTTTTAAAAAAATTTAAAATTTTCTATATTTTTTTGTATACATTTTTTAAAATTTTTAATTTTTTTCTGTTACTTTTTTATTTATTTTTAATTTTTAATTTTAAATTTTTTATATTTTACTTTATTTTTAAATTTTAATTTTTTTATTATTTCTTTCCGATCACCCCCTACCAATTTGTAATGTCTTAAAACTCAATTTTTTGGTATACCTAGTTTTCATAAAATAGCAATATAACATAAAAAAAAACTTTAAATCGATAAACTAGAAAAAAAAAAAAAAAAGAAATCATGGTCTTAAGTGATATTCGCCAATGTGTAATGTCATATAATTACATTTTCAATTTGCTTGACCATTAAAAAAAAAGAACCAACCAAATTTGTAATGTCTTAATAGACATTTTTTTGGTAAACCAAGGTTACAAAAAAAAAAAAAAAAAAAAAAAAAAAAAAAAAAAAAAAAAACTAGTTTTTTAACTACGTTAAATCGATAAATTAGAAAAAACCAAGAAATTGAGATGTTAAGTGACATTTACCAATGTGTATTGTCTTAAAACTCATTTTTTTGGTATACCTAGGTTACATAAAGAATAAATAAAAAAAAAAAAAAAAAAAAAAAAAAAAAGATGCTCACATAATTACGTGAAATCGACAAATAGGAAAAAAAGAAATCGCGGTGTTAAGTGACATTTAGCAATGTGTAGTGTCATTTATTTTTTTTTTTTTTTTTTATTTATATTTATATTTTTATTGAAACTCTATTTTTCGGTATACCAGGTTTATATAAAAAGAAATAGAACCCAAAAAAAAAAAAACTAACTATTCATGTAATTACGTTAAAACGATAAACTAGAAAAATCAATAAATCACGGTGTTAAGTGACACTTACCAATGTGTAATGTCCTAAAAACCCTTTTTTTTTCGGGATACCTAGTTTACATGAAAAAACAATAGAACAACAAAAAAAAAAAAAAAAAAAAAAAAAAGAAGAAACTAGTCATGTAGTTACGTTAAATCGACAAACTAGAAAAACTATGAAATCGCGGTGTTAAGTGACATTTGCCAATTTGTAATGTCTTTTTTTTTATTTTTTTGTATTTATTTATTTATTTTATTTTTATATATTTATTTGATTATTTTTTAAAAAATTTTAAAATTTTCTATATTTTTTTGTATACATTTTTAAAATTTTTAATTTTTTTCTGTTACTTTTTTATTTATTTTTAATTTTTAATTTTTAATTTTTTATATTTTACTTTATTTTTAAATTTTAATTTTTTTATTATTTCTTTCCGATCACCCCCTACCAATTTGTAATGTCTTAAAACTCAATTTTTTGGTATACCTAGTTTACATAAAATAGCAATATAACATAAAAAAAAAACTTTAAATCGATAAACTAGAAAAAAAAAAAAAGAAATCATGGTCTTAAGTGATATTCGCCAATGTGTAATGTCATATAATTACATTTTCAATTTGCTTGACCATTAAAAAAAAAGAACCAATATGTAATGTCTTAATAGACATTTTTTTGGTAAACCAAGGATACAAAAAAAAAAAAAAAAAAATAGAATGAAAAAAAAAAAAACTAGTTTTTTTAACTACGTTAATTCGATAAATTAGAAAAAAACCAAGAAATTGAGATGTTAAGTGACATTTACAATGTGTATTGTCTTAAAACTCATTTTTTTGGTATACCTAGGTTACATAAAGAAGCAATAGAACGTTAAAAAAAAAAAAAAAAAAAAAAGATGCTCACATAATTACGTGAAATCGACAAATAGGAAAAAAAAGAAATCGCGGTGTTAAGTGACATTTAGCAATGTGTAGTGTCATTTATTTTTTTATTTTTTTATATTTTATTTTTTTTTTTTTTTTTTTTTTTTATTATTTTATTTTTTTTTTTTTTTGCTGATCTCGCCTCTGCCAATGTGTAATGCCTTGAAACTCCATTTTTTGGTATACCAGGTTTATATAAAAAGAAATAGAACCCAAAAAAAAAAAAACTAACTATTCATGTAATTACGTTAAAACGATAAACTAGAAAAATCAATAAATCACGGTGTTAAGTGACACTTACCAATGTGTAATGTCCTAAAAACCCTTTTTTTTTGGGATACCTAGTTTACATGAAAAAGCAATAGAACAACAAAAAAAAAAAAAAAAAAAAAGAAACTAGTCATGTAGTTA
>CM053273.1:56371090-56381090 GCA_028583415.1 Protea cynaroides | reverse complement strand
ACTTTATTTTTAAATTATTTTTTATTATTTCTTTCCGATCACCCCCTACCAATTTCTAATGTCTTAAAACTCAATTTTTTGGTATACTTAGTTTTCATAAAATAGTAATATAACATGAAAAAAAACTTTAAATCGATCAAATAGAAAAAAAAAAAACAAGAAATCATGGTCTTAAGTGATCTTCGCCAATGTGTAATGTCATATAATTACATTTTCAATTTGTTTGACCTTTAAAAAAAAAAGAACCAATATGTAATGTCTTAATAGACATTTTTTTGGTAAACCAAGGATACAAAAAAAAAAAAAATAGAAAAAAAAAAAAAAAAACTAGTTTTTTAACTACGTTAAATCGATAAATTAGAAAAAACCAAGAAATTGAGATGTTAAGTGACATTTACCAATGTGTATTTTCTTAAAACTCATTTTTTTGGTATACCTAGGTTACATAAAGAAGCAATAGAACGTTAAAAAAAAAAAAAAAAAAAAAAAAAGATGCTCACATAATTACGTGAAATCGAAAAAAAGGAAAAAAAAGAAATCGCTGTGTTAAGTGACATTTAGCAATGTGTTGTGTCATTTATTTTTTTATTTATTTATATTTTTTATTTTTTTTCATTTTTTATTTTTAGTTATTTATTTTTTATTATTTTTTTTGCTGATCTCGCCTCTTCCAATGTGTATTGACTTGAAGCTCTGTTTTTCGGTATACCAGGTTTATATAAAAAGAAATAGAACCCAAAAAAAAAAGAGTAACTATTCATGTAATTACGTTAAAATGATAAACTAGAAAAATCAATAAATCGCTGTGTTAAGTAACACTTACCAATGTCTAATGTCCTAAAAACCCTTTTTTTTTTCAGGATAACTAGTTTACATGAAAAAAATAATGGAAAAAAAAAAAAAAACTAGTCATGTAGTAGTTACGTTAAATCGACAAACTAGAAAAACTATGAAATCGCGGTGTTAAGTGACATTTGTCAATTTGTAATGTCTTTTTTATTTTTTTGTATTTATTTATTTATTTTATTTTTATATATTTATTTTTTTATTTTTTAAAAAATTTTAAAATTTTCTATATTTTTTTTTGTATTCATTTTTAAAATTTTTCAATTTTTTTGTTACTTTTTTATTTATTTTTAATTTTAATTTTAAATTTTTTATATTTTACTTATTTTTAAATTATTTTTTTATTATTTCTTTCCGATCACCCCCTACCAATTTGTAATGTCTTAAAACTCAATTTTTTGGTATACCTAGTTTTCATAAAATAGTAATATAACATGAAAAAAAACTTAAAATCGATAAACTAGAAAAAAAAAAAAAACAAGAAATCATGGTCTTAAGTGATATTCGCCGATGTTTAATGTCATATAATTACATTTTTAATTTGCTTGACCTTTAAAAAAAAAGAACCAATATGTAATGTCTTAATAGACATTTTTTGGTAAACCAAGGATACAAAAAAAAAGCAATAGAATGAAAAAAAAAAAAACTTGTTTTTTAACTACATTAAATCGATAAATTAGAAAAAACTAAGAAATTGAGATGTTAAGTGACATTTACCAATGTGTATTGTTTTAAAACTCATTTTTTTGGTATACCTAGGTTACATAAAGAAGCAATAGAACATTAAAAAAAAAAAAAAAAAAAAAAAAAGATGGTCACATAATTACGAGAAATTGACAAATAGGAAAAAAAAAAAAAAATCGCGGTGTTGACATTTAACAATGTGTTGTGTCATTTATTTTTTATTTTTTATTATTTTTTTTGCTGATCTCGCCTCTGCCAATGTGTAATGACTTGAAACTCTGCTTTTCGATATACCATGTTTATATAAGAAGAAATAGAACCCAAAAAAAAACCTAACTATTCATGTAATTATGTTAAAATGATAAACTAGAAAAATTAATAAATAGTGGGGTTAAGTGACACTTACCAATGTGTAATGTCCTAAAAACCCTTTCTTTTTGGGATAATTAGCTTACATGAAAAAGCAATAGAATAACAAAAAAAAAAAAAAAAAAAAAGAAACTAGTCATGTAGTTACGTTAAATCGACAAACTAGAAAAACTATGATATCGCGGTGTTAAGTGACATTTGCCAATTTGTAATGTCTTTTTTTATTATTTTTTTGTATTTATTTATCTATTTGATTATTTTTTTAAAAAAATTTAAAATTTTCTATATTTTTTTGTATTCATTTTTAAAATTTTTCAATTTTTTTGTGTTGCTTTTTTATTTATTTTTAATTTATAATTTTAAATTTTTTATATTTTACTTTATTTTTAAATTTTAATTTTTTTATTATTTCTTTCCGATCACCCCTTACCAATTTGTAATGTCTTAAAACTCAATTTTTTGGTATACCTAGTTTTCATAAAATAGCAATATAACATAAAAAAAAAACTTTATATCGATAAACTAGAAAAAAAAAAACAAGAAATCTTGGTCTTAAGTGATATTCGCCAATGTGTAATGTCATATAATTACATTTTCAATTTGCTTGACCATTAAAAAAAAAGAACCAATAGTTATATTTTTTATTTATTTTTCATTTTTTATTTTTATTATTTATTTTTTATTATTTTTTTTTGCTGATCTCGCCTCTTCCAATGTGTATTGACTTGAAACTCTTTTTTCCGGTATACCAGGTTTATATAAAAAGTAATAGAACCCAAAAAAAAAAGAAACTAACTATTCATGTAATTACGTTAAAATAATAAACTAAAAAATCAATAAATCACGGTGTTAAGTAACACATACCAATGTGTAATGTCCTAAAAACCTTTTTTTTTTTTCAGGATACCTAGTTTACATGAAAAAGCAATAGAACAACAACAAAAAAAAAAAAAAAAAAAAAAAAGAAGAAACTAGTTTTGTAGTTACGTTAAATCGACAAACTAGAAAATCTTTGAAATCGCGGTGTTAACTGACATTTGTCAATTTGTAATGTCTTTTTTATTTTTTTTTGTATTTATTTATTTATTTTATTTTTATATATTTATTTTTTATTTTTTATAAAATTTTAAAATTTTCTATATTTTTTTTGTATTCATTTTTAAAATTTTTAAATTTTTTTTATTTATTTTTAATTTTTAATTTTTAATTTTTTATATTTTACTTTATTTATAAATTACTTTTTTATTATTTCTTTCCGATCACCCCCTACAAATTTGTAATGTCTTAAAACTCAATTTTTTGGTATACCTAGTTTTCATAAAATAATAATATAACATAAAAAAAAACTTTAAATCGATAAACTAGAAAAAAAAAAAAACAAGAAATCATGGTCTTAAGTGATATTCGCCAATGTGTAATGTCATATAATTACATTTTCAATTTGCTTGACCATTAAAAAAAAAAACCAATATGTAATGTCTTAATAGACATTTTTTTGGTAAACCAAGGATACAAAAAAAAAAAAAAAGCAATAGAATGAAAGAAAAAAACACTAGTTTTTTAAGTACGTTAAATTGATAAATTAGAAAAAACCAAGAAATTGAGATGTTAAGTGACATTTACCAATGTGTATTGTCTTAAAACTCATTTTTTTGGTATACCTAGGTTACATAAAGAAGCAATAGAACGTTTAAAAAAAAAAAAAAAAAAAAAAAAAAGATGCTCACATAATTACGTGAAATCGACAAATAGGAAAAAAAAAAAAATCGCGGTGTTAAGTGACATTTAAGAATGTGTTGTGTCATTTATTTTTTTGTGATTTTTTTTATTTTCTTTTTCATTTTCAAAAATGCACTCAGTAAGGGTATTTTTGTCTTAAAAAAAAAATTTACCCTCTGCCGTTAAGTTAAAAGTAACGGTGTGGGTGAGATTGTATGATAGGATTGTTAGAGGGGTATTCTGTGTAGTTTTTTGTAAAAGTAGGGTAGTTCTATGTAGTTTCACTACAGTAGAGGGAGTGTCTGTGTAAATTTTTATTTTTTTATTTTTTTTCATTTTTTATTTTTAATTTTTATTTTTATTATTTTTTTTGCTGATCTCGCCTCTGCCAATGTGTAATGACTTGAAACTCTGCTTTTCGGTATACCAGGTTTATATAAAAAGAAATAGAATCCAAAAAAAAAAAACCTAACTATTCATGTAATTACGTTAAAACGATAAACTAAAAAAATCAATAAATCACGGTGTTAAGTGACACTTACCAATGTGTAATGTCCTAAAAACCCTTTTTTTTCGGGATACCTAGTTTACATGAAAAAGCTATAGAACAACAAAAAAAAAAAAAAAAAAAAAAAGAAGAAGAAACTAGTCATGTAGTTATATTAAATCGACAAACTAGAAAAACTAGGATATCGCGGTGTTAAGTGACATTTGCCAATTTGTAATGTCTTTTTTTATTATTTTTTTGTATTTATTTATTTATTTTATTTTTATATATTTATTTGATTATTTTTTATAAAAATTTAAAATTTTCTATATTTTTTTTGTATTCATTTTTTAAAATTTTCAATTTTTTTGTGTTACTTTTTTATTTATTTTTAATTTTTAATTTTTAATTTTAAATTTTTTATATTTTACTTTATTTCTAAATTTAAATTTTTTTATTATTTCTTTCCGATCACCCCTTACCAATTTATAATGTCTTCAAAACTCAATTTTTTGGTATACCTAGTTTTCATAAAATAGCAATATAACATAAAAAAAACTTTAAATCGATAAACTAGAAAAAAAAACAAGAAATCTTGGTCTTAAGTAATATTCGCCAATGTGTAATGTCATATAATTACATTTTCAATTTGCTTGACCATTAAAAAAAAATAACCAATATGTAATGTCTTAATAGACATTTTTTTTGGTAAACCAATGATACAAAAAAAAAAAAAAAAAAAGCAATAGAAAAAAAAAAAAAAACTAGTTTTTGAACTACGTTATTTCGATAAATTAGAAAAAACCAAAAAATTGTGATTTTAAGTGACATTTTACAATGTGTATTGTCTTAAAACTCATTTTTTTGGTATACCTAGGTTACATAAAGAAGCAATAGAACGTTAAAAAAAAAAAAAAAAAAAAATTACGTGAAATCGACAAATAGGAAAAAAAAGAAATCGCGATGTTAAGTGACATTTAGCAATGTGTTGTGTCATTTATTTATTTTTTTTTATCTTTTTTTATTTTTAATTATTTATTTTTTATTATTTTTTTTGCTGATCTCGCCTCTGCCAATGCGTAATGACTTGAAACTCTACTTTTCGGTATAACAGGTTTATATAAAAAGAAATAAAACCAAAAAAAAAAAACCTAACTATTCATGTAATTACGTTAAAACGATAAACTAGAAAAATCAATAAATCGCGGTGTTAAGTGAGACTTACCAATGTGTAATGTCCTGAAAACCCTTTCTTTTCGGGATACCTAGTTTACATGAAAAAGCAATAGGACAAAAAAAAAAAAAAAAAAAAAAAAAAGAAACTAGTCATGTAGTTACGTTAAATCAACAAACTAGAAAAACTATGATATCGCGGTGTTAAGTGACATTTGCCAATTTGTAATGTCTTTTTTTATTATTTTTTTGTATTTATTTATTTATTTATATATTTATTTGATTATTTTTTTAAATAAAATTTAAAATTTTCTATATTTTTTTTGTATTCATTTTTTAAAATTTTTAATTTTTCTGTGTTACTTTTTTTATTTATTTTTAATTTTAATTTTAAAATTTTTTATATTTTACTTTATTTCTAAATTTTAATTTTTTTATTATTTCTTTCCGATCACCCCTTATGTCTTAAAACTCAATTTTTTGGTATACCTAGTTTTCATAAAATAGCAATATAACATAAAAAAAAACTTTAAATCGATAAACTAGAAAAAAAAAAAAACAAGAAATCTTGGTCTTAAGTGATATTTGCCAATGTGTAATGTCATATAATTACATTTTCAATTTGCTTGACCAGTAAAAAAAAAGAACCAATATGTAATGTCTTAATAGACATTTTTTTGGTAAACCAAGGATACAAAAAAAAAAAAAAAAAAATAGAATGAAAAAAAAAAAACTAGTTTTTTAAGTACGTTAATTCAATAAATTAGAAAAAACCAAGAAATTGTGATGTTAAGTGACATTGTACAATGTGTATTGTCTTAAAACTCATTTTTTTGGTATACCTAGGTTACATAAATAAGCAATAGAACGTAAAAAAAAAAAAAAGGTGCTCCCATTTTTACGTGAAATCGACAAATAAGAAAAA
This sequence comes from Protea cynaroides, assembly GCA_028583415.1. Taxonomy (NCBI): domain Eukaryota; kingdom Viridiplantae; phylum Streptophyta; class Magnoliopsida; order Proteales; family Proteaceae; genus Protea; species Protea cynaroides. The sequence continues at coordinate 56,374,887 of CM053273.1, read as the reverse complement.
AAAGAAATCGCGGTGTTAAGTGACATTTAGCAATGTGTTGTGTCATTTATCTTCTCTCCTTTTTTTTTTTTTTTCTCCTTATTGTCGTAATGACTTGAAACTCTGTTTTCCGGTATACCAGGTTTATATAAAAAGAAATAGAACAAAAAAAAAAAAAACCTAACTATTCATGTAATTCCGTTAAAACGATAAACTAGAAAAATCAATAAATCAAGGTGTTAAGTGACACTTACCAATGTCTAATGTCCTAATAACCCTTTCTTTTCGGGATACCTAGTTTACATGAAAAAGAAAAAAAAAAAAAAAAAACTAGTCATGTAGTTACGTTAAATCGACAAACTAGAAAAACTATGAAATCGCGGTGTTAAGTGACATTTTCCAATTTATAATGTCTTTTTATTTTTTATTTTTTTGTATTTATTTATTTATTTTATTTTTATATATTTATTTTATTATTTTTTAAAAAATTTTAAAATTTTCTATATTTTTTTGTATTCATTTCTTAAATTTTTCAATTTTTTTGTGTTACTTTTTTATTTATTTTTAATTTTTAATTTTAATTTTTTTATAGTTTACTTTATCTTAAAATTTTAATTTTTTTATTGTTTCTTTCCGATCACCCCCTACCAATTTGTAATGTCTTGAAACTCAATTTTTTGGTATACCTAGTTTTCATAAAATAGCAATATAACATAAAAAAAAACTTTAAATCGATAAACTAGAAAAAAAAAAAAAAGAAATCATGGTCTTAAGTGATATTCGCCAATGTGTAATGTCATATAATTACATTTTCAATTTGCTTTACCATTAAAAAAAAGAACCAATATGTAATGTCTTAATAGACATTTTTTTGGTAAACCAAGGATACAAAAAAAAAAAAAAAAATAGAATGAAAAAAAAAAAAACTAGTTTTTTTAACTACGTTAATTCGATAAATTAGAAAAAACCAAGAAATTGAGATGTTAAGTGACATTTAACAATGTGTATTGTCTTAAAACTCATTTTTTTGGTATACCTAGGTTACATAAAGAAGCAATAGAACGTTAAAAAAAAAAAAGATGCTCACATAATTACGTGAAATCGACAAATAGGAAAAAAAAGAAATCGCGGTGTTAAGTGACATTTAGCAATGTGTTGTGTCATTTATTTTTTTATTTATTTATTTTTTTTTTTTTTTTTTTTTTTATTTTTAATTATTTATTTTTTATTATTTTTTTTGCTGATCTCACCTCTGCCAATGTGTAATGACTTGAAACTCTGTTTTCTGGTATACCAGGTTTATATAAAAAGAAATAGAACCCAAAAAAAAAACTAACTATTCATGTAATTACGTTAAAACGATAAACTAGAAAAATCAATAAATCGCAGTGTTAAGTGACACTTACCAATGTGTAATGTCCTAAAAACCATTTTTTTTCGGGATACCTAGTTTACATGAAAAAGCAATAGAACAACAAAAAAAAAAAAAAAAAAAAAAAAGAAAGAAACTAGTCATGTAGTTACGTTAAATCGACAAACTAGAAAAATTATGAAATTCCAGTGTTAAGTGACATTTGTCAATTTTTAATGTCTTTTTTATTATTTTTTTGTATTTATTTATTTATTTTATTTTTATATTTTTATTTTTTTATTTTTTAAAAAATTTTAAAATTTTCTATATTTTTTTGTATTCATTTTTTAAAATTTTCAATTTTTTTTGTGTTACTTTTTTATTTATTTTTTATTTTTAATTTTAAATTTTTTATATTTTACTTTATTTTTAAATTATTTTTTTATTATTTCTTTCCGATCACCCCCTACCAATTTGTAATGTCTTAAAACTCATTTTTTTGGTATACCTAGTTTACATAAAATAGTAATATAACATAAAAAAAACTTTAAATCGATAAACTAGAAAAAAAAAAAAAAAAAGAAATCATGGTCTTAAGTGATATTCGCCAATGTGTAATGTCATATAATTACATTTTCAATTTGCTTGACCTTTAAAAAAAAAGAACCAATATGTAATGTCTTAATAGACATTTTTTTGGTAAACCAAGGATACAAAAAAAAAAAAAAAAAAAAAAAGCAATAGAATGAAAAAAAAAAACTAGTTTTTTAACTACGTTAAATCGATAAATTAGAAAAAACCAAGAAATTGAGATGTTAAGTGACATTTACCAATGTGTATTGTCTTAAAACTCATTTTTTTGGTATACCTAGGTTACATAAAGAAGCAATAGAACGTTAAAAAAAAAAAAAAAAAGATGCTCACATAATTACGTGAAATCAACAAATAGGAAAAAAAAAGAAATCGCGGTGTTAAGTGACATTTAGCAATGTGTTGTGTCATTTATTTTTTTTTTTTTTTTTTTTTTTTTTTTCATTTTTTAATTTTTAATTATTTATTTTTTATTATTTTTTTTGCTGATCTCGCCTCTACCAATGTGTAATGACTTGAAACTCTGTTTTCCGGTATACCATGTCACACCCTAATTCTGAACCAACCAGAATGGTGTGAGTGAATTGTCATTGAACCAACGGTTCACACCAGGATCTCGAATAGACCGTGTCCTCTCATACAAACCATTGCACATAACCACAATCAGAATATAAATAATACAGCGGAAGTTTTTAAATTAAATGAACTGAGAATCTATTGATAAATGTAAATAAAATATCCAATTATTCAAATTCAAACATAAAATATAGTATCATTACATTTCTTTAATCCAACCGAAAATAATGAAAATAAATCAAAATCCGTTTAAAGGTACACGCAGAAATGGCACTCGCATGAAGCGTCATGCTCGTCCTCTCCTGCCTGCACACCCAGAGCAGCAACATCACCATACGCCGGAGCGTTCATATAGTCATCCACCGTGTAACCTGCATCAACATCTAAAAATATGTATATATACAAAGGGTGAGCTCACAACTTAGCTCAGTAAGACAATCAGACAGTTTCACAATATTATGCATGAATAACAATCATTTTATGCTGTGGTCTGGTTTAAGTTTGCAATGTGCTATAGAAAGGTTTGGTGGCCCCCGCACCTCTATACACGAGTGTGTGGCACCTCATGGATCACACCACCATTGGCCCACATGCACCCATCATTAGAATAGTTTCTTAGGGTTTCACGTTGGTTGAAAAACCAACGAGGTTACAAAAATACTCTCACAGAGCTGACCGGTTGCATATACCGGTCGCAGCTCTGTGGGGAAGACTGGCGACCGGTATGGTCAGCCGGTCCCTACAGACCAGCCCCCCGGAAGGTACCGGTGGCAATATACCGGTCGCACAGGGTGCAACCGGTATAGTCGACCGGTATGTCTCCGGAAGACCATAGTTTGGGTTTTTCGACTGCCGTCGATCATTCTCCATGGATTTCCAGGGTTTCTCCTATCCATTATAACTCTGAGCTTTGAGTTAGAGTTATCTCCAACTCATTCCAGTCTAGTTTCGATGATAATCATCCTAGAACTCGAATCTAGGTTTGACGGCAACTTAGGGTTTAATATCCAATTTTGGGTTTTAGATCAATACCTACTTTGCATGGTATTGATCCCCCATACAACTATCCTAAAGTCATAGAGTAAGAAGAATGGTTAAAACACTTACCGTCGACTGGCGTAAAGTGAGCGTCGTCGAACGGTAATGGCGGCACCTCCTTCTTCTTCCTAGCTTCCTCTCCTTTCCAACCTCCTTCTCTTCTCTAGGGTTTGTGAGAGATAATGGAAAGGATTTGAGGAGGTTTAAGAGTGTTTATATAGGCTAGAATTAGGGTTTAGTAACCCTATTAGGATTAGGAAGG
>CM053273.1:56334318-56370590 GCA_028583415.1 Protea cynaroides | reverse complement strand
ACATGAGGGAGAGAGAGAAAAAAAAAGAGGAAAGAAATATGGGGAGAAGAAACGTGAGATTGAGAGGGAGATTGAGAGGAAAAAAGGAAAGAAAGAGGGGAGAGAGAGGACGTAAAAAGGAAGAGGGATTTAGGGTTTCTAGATGATTTTCAAAAGAGAAAAAAGAGGGGAGAGAGAGGAGACATGAAAAGGGAAGGGAATTTAGGGTTGAGATTTTCCAAAAGAGAAAAAAAGGGGGAGAGAGAGGAGACGTGAAAGGGAGAGGGAATTTAGGGTTGAGAGGATTTCCAAAAGAGAAGAAAAAGAGAAAAAAAGGGGAGAGAGAGGAGACGTGAAAGAGAGAGGGAATTTAGGGTTGAGAGGATTTCGAAAAGAGATTCCAAAAAGAGAGAGAGAGGGGACGTACAAGAGCTTTTGGGGCTAGGTTTTGGGAGGAAAAGAAGGGAAGGAGGGAGAAAAAGGAGGAGAAATAAAAAAAAAGAAAAAAAAAAACGTGAAGAGGGGGGGGGGGGCTCACGATTTTGGTAGAAAAAGAAGGGAAGAAGAGAGAAAAAAGAGGGAGAAATAAAGAAAAAAAAAGAAAAAAACGTGAAGAGGGGGAGAGGCTCATGGTTTTGGAAAAAAAAAAGGAGAAAAAAATGGAGAGTTGCGGGAAACAGAAGAATGAACGGGGAAGAGCAGAAAAGAAGAAGAAGTAGAAAAGAACATAGAAAGAGAAGGAGGTAAGTTGGTTTGTTTCTGTCTTTCTATTAAGTTTTGTTTATGCATATGTTGTTCATTCCACTTGCTGCCCATATCTTCAATTACCCAGCCATCCTATCCAAAACCAAGCCACCTGACCATCCACCATTCCCATATAAACCCAGCAACACCTAATCTACTCCAACCGACACACTCCTGTGCCTTCCCACCCACCCAAGCTTGCAACCTATAATCCTCATGCACCCGGCTACCTGGCCATGGAAAAATCATCATCACCGCAACTCCATTTCCGTGATTCCCCACCGTGTCATACCCATCGCTGCTTTAGTCCCACTAAGCACCAAACCCAAGCTTCCACTCACATAATCATCTAAACACCTGTCCAGCTACACTCACAATCCCATCTCTTCACTCTTGTCTAGCCTGCATCATTAATCAAAACCCAGCCACAACCAGACAACTTGCTATCATCTGCAGTACCAATTCCATCCCGTAACACCTCATCAAATCCATCACCTTACACCTGCTCACCACCATATCACTCATCACCCAATATACATCCAATCACCAAATCTCAACAGCAATGCACCACTCCTCATGATCTGTCCACAACCATACAAATCAGATTGCAACCATCAACATCTATCATCTCCATTTCTGATTTTCCAATAACCAATCTATATAGCTGCTCCCGAATTACCTTCATCATCTTCATTGTGATTAATTTAAGCGAATCTGAATATCATGCATACAAGTTGTTTTGATACATATGATGCCACATAATTGCCATATTTGATACTCACATTGCTCACATGCCATACTTGGAATGCTTTCACATGTTATCTTTGGGTGTTTACATGATTCTTGTTGTTTTGGAATGCTACACATGCTTATTGCCAAATTTTTCTGCTACACATGCTCACATGCTATACTGGATGATTACTTCCATGTTTATGCACACTTACCATGTTTGTATTGATTCACATGCTCACTTGCCATCTTTGACTAATTTGTTGCTAAATTTGAATATATTTCCAACACTGCTATATTTGGAATACTACCACTGGTATAGTTGGAATATTTTCATTTGCCATATTTGTCTTGGAAAGAGAAAAAATAAAAAAATAGCAATTAGGGTAGAAAACCCTAAAAATAGAAAGAAAATAGCAATTAGGGCAAGATACACCCTAAAATAGAAAGAATTGAACAATTAGGGTAGGAAACCCTAAGATGGAAAGAAAACAATAATTAGGGAAAGTGAAACCCTAAAAATAGAAAGAATAATTAGGGCAAAATAAACCCTAGAATAAAGAGAATAATTAGGGTATGAAACCCTAAAAAATGAAAATCACAATGAAAAGGGATAGGAAACCCTAAAAACCTAAGAATGGAAACAATAAAATGGTAAGAATTTAGGTCTCATCCCTAGATCCTATTGACAAAAATAGAAAGAATTTGGTACACATTCCAAATAAAAATGGTAGGAATTTAGGTCTCATCCCTAGATCCTATTGACAAAAATAGAGAGAATTTGGAACACTTTCCAAATAAAAATTGTAGAAATTTAGGTCTCATCCCTAGATCCTATTAACAAAAATAGAAATAATAAAAATGGTAGGAATTTAGGTCTCATCCCTAGATCCTATTGACAAAGATAAAAAGAATTTGGTACACATCCCAAATAAAAATGGTAGAAATTTAGGTCTCATCCTTAGATCCTATTAACAAAAATGAAAGGAATTTGGTACACATTCCAAATCCGATTCTCACAAAAATTTTGAACTACGTCGTACCTGATTTCTAGGGCACACCCTAGAATACGTAGGCAATTTGGGAATCCTAAATACGGTACAAAGCCACCCATCAATCATACATCCAACATAAACTTCAACTTGAACAAAAAAAAAATCTAATTGAAGCACATGCATAAATCACTTGCATAATCTTTAATCACAAAACCCTTTCGAACTGCGTTTTTGGACTTGATTTCCAGGATTGGAATACGTAGGTAGTTTGAGATGTCTTACACGTTTCAGATTCAGTTCAAGACCGAACCATCTTTGGTTCGGTTCATTGTATAATATTGTACATTACATTTGCTTGTTTATTTGTTTTAAAACATGATTGGCTGAACCCTAGGTTAGAACAACTTAGCAACTTGGTTTAGGACATCCCCCATTGAACCCTAGTCATCCAGTTGACCAAGCACAATCAAAATTAGAGTTTAAGGAAAGTTTAGGAGGCCGATATTGATCGGGCGGTTTGGGTGCCTAACACCTTCCCATAACCGTACCCTGAATACTTACCCGATCTCTTGCAGACTAAAGAATTGATACATTGGATCACGAGTCAATAAAATTCTTACCTTAGGGTGAGGCTACATTTTGAGAGGTCCTAGACCTTAATCTAGGTGGCGACTCCAACAGAATAATCGATCTTCATCGATACGGATACTCATTCCATCCCGACGAGGAGGATCATCGATTTCCCATTGTCCTCACACATAGCTCTATTGAAATTGGTGTTTCCTATTTTGCATGGGATAGTGAATGCACCTAGATCTTTACACTTAGGGGGAAGCTTCTGTTGAATAACGGCTGAGACATTTTCACCCATACTTACCTTTTCATCTCCTTTCAATTTCCTCTTGGATGTGCACAATTCCTTGAGAAATTTAGTATATCGTGACACTTGCTTAATTTCTTAAATAAGAGGTATATTTATTTCTACCTTCCAAAAAACTCCAACATCTCCTTTTCTTTTTCTTCCTTTCTAGATTGAGCAAACCTGCTAGGAAAAGGAGACTGAATAGGAATGGAAAAAATAGAAGGTTTAGAGGTTACCCCAGATGAGGATAGATGTCAAAGCTGATTTTGAGGTCTCTTTCTCTTTTTCCTTTTCTATATTCTCCACTTCTTTTCCACTTCTCAAGACTATGGCATTTGCATTTTCCTTCGGATTCACCATCGGTTGCGAAGGTAACTTTCCCGAGCCTCGAGCCTCTAGTCTACTCTTTGAAGTGGCTAGTTGGCTTATTTTAGTATCCAGGTTCTTTATACTTGCCCTTGTTTCCTATTTAAATTGTAATTAATCATTGGCAAGTGTTTTAACAATATCTTCCAAGGTCATACCTGAACTTGAAGGTGCCTGTTGTCTGGATTGAAAAGGTTATTGGCCTTATTGATACCCATACTGACGATTGGGGCCATCTTGATTACCATAACTGAGATTTGGGTGATTCCTCCATCCCGGATTGTATGTATTTGAGTATGGATCATACATACGTTGAGGCTGTCCTGGAAATCCACCCACAATATTTGCTTGCTCTGTAGATTCCTCTTGAAGCGTGGGACACATATCAATTGGGTGTCCCGCGATGTAGCAAATTTTTCAAGTTTGAACCTGTTGTACCTTATCCACAGCCAATTGACGAACAAGTAAAGACAATTCTACAATTTTTAATTCAAGAGAAGAAGTGTTTACCTCATTAACCTTGTTCGATGGAGGGTCATTTCTTACACCAAATTGTTGAGAGTTAGCAGCCATATTTGCAATCAAATTACGGGCTGCCCATGGAGTTTTATCCACTAATGCTCCTCCACTCGTTGCGTCAATAATACCCCTATCAGTATGAGAAAGCCCTTCGTAGAAGTATTGAATGAGTTATTGCTCGCTAATTTGGTGATGAGGGCAGCTGGCACAGAGCTTCTTGAATCGCTCCCAGTATTCATAAAGTGTTTCTCCATATATTGCCTAATATCGCAGATTTCCTTTCGAATATTGGCTGCCCTTGAAGCTGGAAAATACTTCTCCAAGAAAAGCCGCCTCATCTCATTCCATGTGGTAATGGATCCTGTTGGCAAGTAATAAAGCCAATCTTTTGCATCGTCCGCTAATGAGAATGGAAACGCTCTCAGCTTGATTTGCTCCCTCAGAAATTCTGGTTGGTTTCATGCTTGAACATACCACATGGAATTCTTTTAGATGCTTGTGTGGGTCATCACCTACAAGACCACGAAAAGTAGGAAGGAGATGGATTAGACCAGATTTAAGTTCAAAGGCAATATCGAGATTAGGATACTTAATGCAGAGTAGTTGTTGGTTCAGATTAGGAGCCGCTAACTCCTTAAGAGTGCAGTTGTTGTTGTCTGCCATTTCTTCAAAGTCTGAATTACTAGTGCTGCCAGAAGCTAAATCAATGGCTACGTTGTTTCCTGGTGAAGAATTTTTTGCTGTCTTTCTACTTTCTCTCCTTAGCTTGTGCAGAGTTCTTTCTATTTCTAGATCAAATTACAATTCTCCCGAATGAGAAGATCGGGTCATTCACTTAAGAGAACAAGCAGATAGACAAATAATAAAAAAAATCAATTAAATAACCAAACAAATCAACTTAATCAAAACAATCCCCGGCAACGGCCCCAAAATTTGATGCGTGTCGAGCGCTCAAATTAAATTACCTTACTTTGAAACGTAGATAGTAGCAAGTAAGGGTCGAACCCACAAGGATTGTATGATCAAGATTAAAATGTTTAATTAACCTAAAGAGAGAAACAAATGAAAATGAAATAAGACTCAGAAAATAACCAATTATTGTACTAAAGCAGATTCTAATTGATCTTATTAGCACAACTTCATTGGCTATCCTATGTATGGAGGGGGGCATGTTTGCAATAGAAAAGAACAGTAATTAATTATCTAAATGCAAGAATAAAGAGCAAGGTAATATAAATATCAAAGATTAAACCAATAAGAGAAAGCTTCGGTCAAAAGGATACTTACACCATCTTCGTAAACTTGTTCATCGACATAAAGGATAATCAATTCCAATTGAATAATCAATCAAGAAAATTAGGACTAGGCCTAAAATCCTTAGTCATTCCTTAAGATTGGTCAATTAAAAGATAGCTTATTAATAGTACCCTTACTCTTAAATCAATCTCAAGACTAGACTCTCGATTTGATTCAGGAATAGCATTAACAATTAGAAAGACGATTGAAATTAAACGTTAAGCACACACCAGCATGGTTTAATTACTTTAATCTGATTTCTCCTAGGAATATAACATTAACTTGTCCATTAACATCAATCCCCATTGCCACTGACATAGAATAATCAATTGATAGCAATCCAATTCTAATCTAACAATCGATTAGATAAATAAATCAAATAGTAGTACTCCTAATCAACCCATTCATCAATCATTCTACACATAAATTGAAAGAAAAACAAATATTCAATTAAAAATCAATAAATAAGAACAAGTCTCACAAATTTACAATGATGGCTTCAGCTCCGTCTAACCGAAGATAAGAAAGTTAGCCACACATGACTTCTTCAAGAACACAAGAATAAAAGAGAGTTGTTCTTTAGCCACTGCCTTCTTTCTCAATCACTCTTGGATGATCTTTACATAGGCTTTACATTGTTTAAATAGCCAAAATACAAGACTAAAATTAGTATACCTAGATTTGACAACCTTATTACATGGAAATAAAAATTAAACAAAATCCTCATTCCTAGATTAGATGAAAATCATTTCATTATTAAACAATTGCTACCCCCAAATCTATCAAATTTTGTAAGATTCTATAGTTGTGTATATTCTCCTCAAGATTTTCAACAATCAATCAAATTCTTCCAATAGTGAACCTTTCGTGTGTAGCAACCTTCCTTTTTTGGTTTAGATTTGGATCAATTTTCCAGATTAGATTTTAAAACCACATTTGGAAGCCCAAATGAACTCTTGAAATTCAAAACGTTAATATTGAGAGTGCTAGAATTTTTTCATCTTTTATTAATTAATTAACAAGATTTCTAAAATATACCAAACTCATAAAATAAATTCTATTAAGCTCAATAAGGTATAAAACACCCTAAAAATCATAATGCAAAAGGAATAAAAATGTAAAATTATACGCTTATCAAAGAGAAAAGGAGAGAGAGAGAGAGAGAGAGAGAGAGAGAGAGAGAGAGAGAGAGAAAAATTAGAGAGGGAGAGAGGGAAAGAGAAAGTGAGTCTGAGGGAGAGAGAATTAGAAAGATTAGAGAGAGAGAAAGAGAGAGAGAAAGAGAGGTAGGGAGGGAAAAAAAGAAAGAGAGAAGAGAGAGAGAGAGAGTGAGTGAGAGAGAGTGAGAAAGAAAGAAAGCAGGAGAGAGTGAGAAAGAAAGCAGGAGAGAGTGAGAAGTTGAAAGAGAGGGAGAGAGAGAGAGAGAGAAAAGAAAGAGAAAAAAAGAGAGAGAAGAAGAAAGAGAATAGAGATAGAGAGAGTTAAGTAGAGAGAGTTAAAAGACAGAAGTAGATAGAGAGAAAGAGACAGGAGAGACAGAGAGAGAAAGAGAAAGAAAGACAGAGAGAGAAGTAGAGAGAGAGAAAATCAGAGGGAGAGAGAACAGAGAAGTATAGATAGAGAAGTAGAGAGAAAGAGAGAGAGATAGAGGAAGAGAGAGAAAAAAGTAAAATGAGAGAAAAGCAGAGAGATAGAGAAAGATATTAGAAAGAGAGACAGAGAGGGAAAAAGGGAGAGAGAGATAGATGGAGTGAGAGAGAGAGAAATAAAAGAGAGAGAGAAAGAGTGATATAGAAAGAGAGAAAGAGAAAGAGAGAAAGAGAAAGAGAGAGAGAGAGAGAGAGAGAGAGAGAGAGAGAGAGAGAGAGAGAGAGAAGTAGAGAGAGAGGGAGAGAGGAAAGCAGGAGGGAAGTAGAAGGAGAGAGAGAGAAAGAGGGAGAGAGAGGGGTAGAAAGAGAACGGGAGAAAAAGAGAGAGAGAGATAAGTAGAAAGAGAGAGAGAGAATGAAAGAGTAAGAGAAGTAGAGAGAAAGAGAGAGAGAAGTAGAGAGAGAAAGAGAGATAGAGGGAGAGAGGGAGAATGAGAGAGATGTAAGAGGAGAGAAAGGAAGAGAGAGAGGGGTAGAAAGAGAGGGAGAGGGAGGGGTAGAAAGAGAGAGTGAAGGAGAGAGAAAGAGGGAGAAAAGTACTAAAAGAGAGAGAGAGAAAGAGAGGGAGAGGGAAGTAGGAAGAGAAATAGAGAACGAGAGAGAGAATGTGAGTGCGCAGTTGTAAGAAAGAGAGAGAAAGATAGAGAGAGAGGAATAGAGAGAGAAAAGTAGAAAGAGAAAGAAAGAGAAGTGGAGAGAAAGAGAGAAAAGTGGAGAAAGGGAGACAGAAAACTAAAGAAAGAGAAGTAGAGAGAGGGAGAGAAAGAGAGAGAGGGAGAAGTTGTGCGGGAGAGAAGAAGAAGAAAGGTAGAGAGAAGAAGAAAGAAGAAGGTGATGTAGAAAGAGAGAGTGAGAAGTAGGGAGAGAGAGAGAGTGACGGAGAAGTAGAATGAGAGAGAGTAAAATAGAGGGATAGAGAAGAAGGAGAGATAGAGAGAGAGAAAAGTGGAGAGAGAGAGAAAAGGAAAGAGAGATAGGGAAGTTGGGTGAGAAGGGAGGGAGAGAGAGAGAGAATAGAGAGAGAAGGAGAAGTAGAAAGGGAGAGAGTGATAGAGAGACATAGGGAGAAAGAGACAGAGAGAGAGAAGTTGAGAGAGAAAGAAAGAGAGAGAGAAGTAGAAAGAGGGAGAGAGAGAGAGAGTAGAATGAGAAAGAGAGAGAGAGGTAGTGAGATACAGAGGAAAGTAGAGAGAGAAAAGAGAGAGAGAGAAGTAAAAAGAGGGACAAAAGTAGAAAGAGAGAAGATAGAGAAAGAGAGAGAAAGGGAGAATGTCACACCCCAATTCCGTACTATTCAGAATGGTGTGATGAACCGCTAACAAACCAACGGTTCAACCAGGATCTCGAGTAGGCTGTATCCGTATTATCTAAACTCCATACATCCACATTCATAATCAGAGTAAATATATAATAGCGAAAGTCTTATAGTAAAACGAACTGAGAATCTACTATGATATTAATATTTAAATAGCAAATTATTCTGTATCAACTGAGACATAAATAAATATCAAATACATGTCCATAATAAATGCAAGTAAGAAAACTAAGAAAATATCTAATCAAATACACATGAGTTGCATTCGCAAGAAGAGTCATGTGTATCCACTTCAAAATCAACTTCCATCGCCGCTATGTTCCCGTATGCTGGAGCATTTACATAATCTTCAGCGGTATAACCTGCATCATCAACTAAAAATATTTGACGTCGAGGGGTGAGCACACATCATGGCTCAGTGTGAGCAAACAAAACAATGCAACAATACATATGCATGCAATCAATTCATATCTTTGGTCTAGTTTATAGTTTGCAATGCGCAATAGAAAGGTTAGGTGGCCAAAGGTTAGCGTTTATTGACCCCGCCTCTATACACAGGGTGTGGAAGTCCGCCCAAAGGTTAACGTTTATTGTCGTCCCCATCCACCCTAATCATGAACATTATACAACAAATGTTAACGTTTATTGCTGTATAGTGCCATACCAACACGTAAGCCCCTGCTGGCGAGGGCTAACAAACTAGGCTCGCAACTAACTAATCCTAATGCCAAATAGTGTATCCAAGGCCTTACCCCAGCATCCCTCAGAATATCCATAGAGATAGAGCTAAGGCCCCCCGGTAGAGTCAGAGACTACAAGGACCGAGACAACCTCCCCTGATACTCTACGACATAATAGTTCTGCTAAAGTAATGGCGATACGACGATGCTAATGCACAAGACTCGAGTTAGAGATAGAGCTAAATTGCTGAGACCCGTCAAAGGTTAACGTTTATTGACGTTCTCATCACACCTCTCCTGATACTCGCTCGCATCAAGTACACCAACCACACACATACAATCACATGCTTATTCCTATCATCATCATCATCATCATGTTATAAACAATAAAGTAAATATGCATGAACAAGTAATAGAAATATTGGATGACATGTTGTATGCACATTACAAACATAGTCGCATAGAATTGAACATGGCATTGGACTCAAGAAAAGAGAAAATAGTTTGTTATTAACCAATTAGTTTAGAGTTCCGTTTCCTCACCTTAGCTTGCTAATAGATACTCTTCCAAGCTTTAGAATCACCTTTATAATGTTATTATATTGCTAGAAGACCTAACAAAGTCGATAGAATTTAATTAGAATTAATTCCGAATTTAAAAACCATTCTGTTAACTGAGGGTCGGAGGTAGGGTCGAAGTCATGATTGACCCTGGGTGCGACCCTCCCCAAATCTGAACTTCCAGGACCCTGAGGGTCGATACTCAGGATCACATAGGGTCGGATGGTCATCGACCCTCTGTGCGACCCTCGGTGGGTTTTGGTCAATTTTCCTCCTTTTAATCCATTCTTCGTGTTTGGGGTCCTATGGCTTGCTCCTACATTCCATTCAACATGCATTCCATGGTCTAGAACCATGAATCACCCACCCAAATAGCTTTTATGTATTCTCCCATGGTTTTCCATGAAAATCTAACCATGGGTTGATGGTTTGGGTTTCTCCAAGATCTCACACTCATCATTATCTAACTTAAGGCCTGTAGAAACTCATGGAATTAGTATCCATACCTGAGAAGAACACTCCTTCTCTGCAATTCTTCTCCTTATGCTTTCTTCTCTACCTTGTTTCTCTTCTTCTTCTCTTCTCTTTCTCTCAATTCAATTAGGGTTGTAAAAGGAGTGAAAGAGGCTTAGGGATGTCCTTTAAATAGAGTAGAAACATCCTAAATAAGTCCCTTTGAGATTAGGAAAGAATCCCAATCGAAATTATGGAAATTTTCCTTCGGCGGCAACTGAGGGTCAATGGGAGGGTCGATGATCCCATCGACCCTAGGTTTCTAATGTGTCCGACCCTCCCTGTAAAATAGAGAGTCTAAATTTCTGTCTGGGGGGGTCTGACCCTCCCTTGCTGGGTATGCGACCCTCCCCCTAATTTAAGTGTTTTTGGGTCGATTTGATACCTGGGATCACGATCTCCTTCACGCCCTTGGTCCATTTGACTCAACCATGATGGGTAAACCTGGTTCAAGGTGATAAGACTGGGTTAGTTTAATACGGGTCTTGCAACTCTCCCCTACTTATAAAAATTTTGTCTTCGAAATTGTACATACCTTCTGAATCAAATAAGTGAGGGTATTGCTTTCGCACAACATTTTCTTCTTCCCATGTAATTTCTTCCATGTCTCTACTTTTCTAGGTTACCTTAACATAATAATTATCTTGGTTGCGTAATCGTTGAACCTTTTGGCTATTGATTTCAGTTGGTGTTACTTCGAATGTCAAATCATCAGTCAGTTCTGGTAAATCTACTGTTAAAACGTGCGTTGGATCATTGACATACTTCTTCAATAGGGAAATATGAAATACGTCATGCACACTTGACATAGATGGTGGTAGTGCTAACTGATAAGCCACTTTCCCACGCTTAGCTAAAATCTCATACGACTCGACATATCTTGGACTTAGTTTCCCTTTCTGTCCGAACCTTTTCAATCCTCGCAAAGGCGATACCTTCAAAAATACTTTATCACCTACAACGAACTCAAGATCTCTGCGTCGAGTATCTGGCTTCATAGGGTGACATCTGTATAGTAGCCTGATAGCTATTGTTATAAGAGAACTCGATCAGTGGTAATCTTTCATCCCATGATCCTTTGAAGTCAATTACACATGCTCGTAGCATATCTTCTAAAATCTGGATTGTACGCTCTGACTGTCCATCTGTCTGTGGGTGGAATGTAGTACTGAACTTCAACGTTGTACCCATAGCCTTTTGCAATCCCTCCCAAAACTTGGAAGTAAATCGTGGATCTCTATCGGACACAATGCTCTCTGGTACACCGTGTAACCTAACAATATTATCCACATATAGCTTTGCTAATCTTTCCAGTGTATACTGAGGTCGTATTGGTATGAAGCGAGCTGTTTTAGTCAGACGGTCTACAATCACCCAAACTACGTCAACTACTCGACGAGTCAGTGGTAACCCCATGACGAAGTCCATAGTGATGCAGTCCCATTTCCATGCTGGTTTCGGTAACGGCCTCCGCGGGTCTTTGTCGTTCAGCCTTTACTTTCTGACAATTTAGGCATTGAGACACGAACTTAGCTACATCTGCTTTCATTCCTCTCCACCAATATAGTTTCTTTAGATCATGATACATTTTTGTACTTCCAGGATGTATCGAATAGATGGTGGTATGAGCTTCTTTCATCAGTCGGTGTCTAATGTCCACACTTTCTGTTTCGGGTACACATATTCTTCCTTTGTATTTTAGTATTTTCTCTTCGTCCAAGGTGAACTCAGGGTTAGTCCTACCTTTCTCGATATCTTCTTGTACTGTTCTCAGATAAGGATCTGATTTGATAGCTGTCTTCACTTCATCCATTATATCCGGTATAATTTTCAATGCCACGAACATATTTGAAAACCGATGAATAAACCCTTGGTTGGCTGATCCATCCGTTGTATCTATCATATATTGCTCATTGCCATGCTTGAATACCATTCCGGTAGTACATATAGCTGCAGTTGTACTAACCTCCCCTTGAGATTTTATCATCGCCTTTCTGCTCAACGCATCCGCTACTACATTAGCTTTCCCGGATGATACTGGATATCACAATCATAGTCTTTCAATAGTTCCAGCCATCTTCTTTGCCTCATATTCAACTCCTTCTGATTAAATAAATAAGTAAGACTTTTATGGTCCGACTTAATCTGGAATTTCTCCCCGTACAGGTAATGTCTCCATATCTTGACAACATGTACTACTGCCGCTAACTCCAAATCATGAGTGGGATAATTTTTCTCATGTGTCTTCAACTGTCTTGAGGCATAAGAAATTACTTGTTCTCCTTGCATAAGCACGCATCCTAATCCCAGTCCTGACGCATCAGTGTATAGGGTAAATGGCTGTCCTGGGACAGGAATAGTCAAAATCGGTGCGGATATCAATCTGGTCTTCAATGTCTGGAAGCTCTTCTCACATTTATCCGTCCACACAAACTTTTCACCTTTCTTAGTCAAACTGGTGAGAGGTACGGCAATCCGGGAATAGTCTTCCACAAATCTCCGATAATAACCAGCGAGACCCAGAAAACTTCTAATTTTTGCAACGCTCTTTGGTGCTTCCCACTTTACAATAGCCTCGATCTTGCTGGGGTCCACTTTGATTCCTTCAGCGGATACTACATGGCCTAGGAAGGCGACTTCACTTAACCAAAACTCACACTTGGTAAATTTGGCATATAACTTCTCTTTCCTTAAACGCTGTAGGGCGGCGTTTAGGTTCTTGATATGGGTTTCTTTGTCCTTGGAATATACCAATATATCATCAATAAATACAATAACCGACGTATCCAACATATCGTGGAAGACCCGGTTCATAAGTTCCATGAAAGTTGCCGGTGCGTTTGTTAATCCAAAAGACATGACCAAGAACTCATAATGTGCATATCTGGTCCTGAAAGCTATCTTAGGAATATCACCCTCTTTAATCTTCAACTGATGAAAGCCTGACCGAAGATCGATCTTAGAAAATACTTTTGCTCCTTGCAACTGATCGAACAAGTCATCGATCCGAGGTAGTGGATATCGATTCTTGATTGTCAGTTTATTCAACTCCCGATAGTCGATACATAATCGAACGCTACCGTCCTTCTTCTTTACGAATAATACCGGTGCACCCCATGGTGATATACTGGGTTGAATATAACCCTTGTCCAGCAGTTCCTGTAGTTGCACTTTCAATTCCTTCAGTTCTGTAGGAGCCATTCTATAAGGTGTTTTTGATACTGGTGCGGCTCCGGATATAAGATCTATCACAAACTCTGTGGCTCGGTCGGGTGGTAATCCTGGTAGTTCCTCTGGAAATACGTCGGGATAGTCCCGTACGACATCAATATCTTCCATTCGTGGTGCTTCCTTGGTTAGGTCAACCACTGATACTAGATACCCGACTGCCCCCTTCTCAAGGCACTTCTTAGCCTTTAGTGCTGAGAGTATGAGCTTGCGTTTACGGGGCAGTTTGGTTCCCGAAAACACTAAATTCTGCTCCTTCTTTGTCTTTAAATGTCAGCTTCTTTTCGGCGCATAATAGGTTCGTAGAATGCCGAGCTAACTAGTCCATTCCCAAGATGACGTCAAAGTCTGCCATCTCCAGTTGGATCAAAACTGCATCTAAGGTTTTCTCGCCAATGAGAACTGGACATGGTCCATAACCTTTCTCTAATTCCACTTCTAACCCCATCGGTGACCGTACAAGTATTTTGTAGTCCAATGTTTTGATGGGTAGTTTCAGCTTCTTTCCGAATGACACAGATATAAAGGAATGAGTAGCTCCTGAATCAAAGAGTACTCTGGCGGGTACGCCATTTATAGGTACTATACCTGTGATTTATTTTACTTAGTCTACATGCTCATACAATGTAATTACAATTTAAAAAGGTTTCAGTCATACCTGTGACCACATCAGGTGATGCGGCAGCATCCTCGGTTGTAACCGCATATACTTGCCCTTGATGTAACTGCTTCTTGGGCTTAGGACACTCCCTTGCCATATGTCCTGCTTGGTTGCAGTTATAACATTTTGGACCTTTAGAATTTGGCTTTGGCTGATGTTGAGCTGCTGGAGTAGTCTTGGGTGCAGCAGTAAAGCCTTGAGCACGGAAGGGTTTGAATGTCTTGTTGTTCCCTCCGTTATAAGCATTTCTAGCTGGCCTTTTTATACCTCTGTTCTGTGTAAAATAACTCTCCTTCTGGCTCGATTCTATAACTCGAGCAATTTGAACAGCTTCGTTATATACCTTCTTTTCCAAGCCTAGAACATGCTCTCTGATGCTTCCTCTAAGCCCCGTGACAAACCTACGGGTCTTAGTGTCTTCTTCTTGCATACTAAGTGGTGCAAAGAAAAACAGCTCCTCATAACGCTGTTGATATGCATCCACAGACATCTGGCCCTGATATAAACTCAGGAATTCCTTCTCCATAGCATCTCTGAAGCTTCGTGGAAAATACTTCTCAAAGAACGCTTCTTTATAATTAGCCCAAGTCAATAGGGCGTGCTTGGTCAGTAGATATGCCCTGTAGATTTCCACCAATGATGTGCATCGCCTTTCAGCATGAAGGTGGCACATAACACCTTTTCTTCTTCTGTGATAGTCATCATGAGAAAGTTTCTCTCCATCTCGTCGATCCAATGTGCTGGCCATAACGGATCAGACGGTTTACCGTTGAATTCCTTGGGCTTCATCTTCAAAAATCTCTCAACCAGTCGAGAGTGATCCATCTGATTGTGGGGGTATGCCCCAAACATAGGTTGTGGATACTGATAATTAACCTGAGCTGCTTCCGGACCTGGTACTGGAATTTGTGCAGCTGGTGGTTGAGGTGTTTGAGGTGCTGGGTGGTTACCCACCGGTGCTGTACTGGCTTGTCCGGTCTGCATGGGTGTAGCATGTGCGGCCTGGAACATAATCCCCATTGCAACTTGCATTTGAGCCTGTGCGTGTTGTATTTGTTGCAGCTGCTGTGCTAGATTCATTACCACGGTTGCTAACTCCGGGGGTGGAGGTGGCAAGTTGACAGGATTTGCCTGGTCTGGATTTCCTGGGGGTACAACCTGTGGATTTCCCTGGGCGTATATATCTTCTTGGCTAGTTTCCTCCACAGGTGGTGGTGGAACTGCATTTCGGCTTTGCCTGGTTACTCTACGTCCAGACATATTTTCTTCTGAGATTGGTGGTGCCTGAAAATCATCAAAATAGGTGAGACAATCATTTATACTACATGTAGGCACGTTAATCGATGTAAAATTTCAAAATTTTCAGCTCATTCTATGAAAAATACTGTCTTTTCTATGCAGGGTCGATGGTATGTCCGACCCTCAGTATCCGACCCTGGGGATAACCTGTTCTTCCCGAGAGCTGAGGGTCGATGTGAGGGTCGATGGGTATCCGACCCTCAGTATCCGACCCTGGGAATGACCTATTCTTCCCGAGAGCTGAGGGTCGATGGATATCCGACCCTCAGTATCCGACCCTGGTTTTCTGTCAGATTCCCGAGAGCTGAGGGTCGATGGGAGGGTCGATCCGAGGGTCGATGATCCTGGTCGAATTGTCCGACCCTCGGACTAAAAATCAGACCTTTAAGATCCGATTCTGGGTTCATTCTCTATTATTCCCTCCCGTTTCGACTCGTCTCTTACCTCTGAGTTGCTACAGTGCCACTACGCTATTTTGGTCAGTTTGGGTCCGTGTTTCGTCGTCCACATCACCCCTACAGGTATGCTTTCTCGTTTTTACCTGTTTTTAGGTTTCCATTTCTAGGTTTTTGTCCATTTAACTTGTATTTTTCAAATTAAACTTTTTCCAACCGTAAAAATTTGATTTTTATTGGGGGCTTTTGTTATTGGTGTCTCGAGGAACGAAAGCCCTCAAAAATTTTTGAGTTTCATCGGTTGGTTATCGAGAAACTTGGATTTTTGCTCTTTTTGCCCTAATTTGTCAAAATTTTTGATTTCTCGCAATTTCTTCAAATTGGACTTCATTAGTTAGAATTTCCTACTGTCTGAGTGTTGTAGAATATGTTGGAACCTACGTAAGTCCTCCTGCCCACGTGTATGGGTGACAAGTGAGGCTTTTGGCCAACTTACGTAGTTATAATGTCAAATTTTGGATTTTTATCCTATTAACTCATTATCTATTTTTCCTTCCTATTTGGCAGATACCATGGCTCGTACCAAGGTACCCAGAGTTCGTGATCCACTTCGCTTCCGCTCCAACGAAGCTGAGGCACAGTATTCCCACTACGCTCGTAAGAAGGTAGAGGGTGGTCGTATGGTGAACTTGGCTGAGTTAGCCTTGTTCAACGTGGGGAGGGCCTTTGGTGATATGGGGTGGCTCCCTGTCATCACCTACGACGCTTGCACATGCCTGGATTTAGTGCGACAGTTTTATTGTAATCTCCAGGTGGTGGGGGATTACAATGATGTGGATAGGGGTCACGAGCTACGCATCACTAGCTATGTCAAGGGAGTGAACATTTCATTCGATTATCGGCAACTGGCCGACCTACTGTGCTTTCCCTATGATGGCCCCATGGTTTACTGTGCTCCTGGAGAGCCCCAGTTTGTTTCCCTAGAGATGAGGGATGAGATTGATAGTCAGCTACTACGACCTGATCGGTGGCAGATGAGAGCTTGCAATATGCGTCCGGCTCCATGGGTCTTTTGCAAGATTATCCAGCATAATCTGATCCTGCAGAGTGGTCATTACGAGAGGGTTTCTCAGCTGACCCAGTATCTCCTATACAACATTTGCACTAGACAGCCCGTCTGCCTTCCTTACATCATCATGCGGACTATGATCAGTGCCACACTGCCCAGTCATAGGGGTAATCTACCCTATGGACGTATGATCACTGTTTTGCTTACCCGCCTGGGGGTTGATTTAGTGGATGAGAAGATTCAGGAGAAAACCTTCTCCTCGCCTCTAGATTGGGAGGCTATCTGCAAGATGGGTATGCGGGATGCCCAAGTCAGTGACGAGGAGAGGAACGAGATGGTGCGCCCTCACACTCGCATCGAGATTGCTGACGCTGAGGCAGCTGCTGCCGCTGAGGCAGTTGCTGCCGCTGCTAGAGTTCATGCGGATCCTGCCGATGACGATGACCGCATGTATATGGATGTCGACTCGATACCACCGCCTTCACCCCCGCATGCGGCTGGAGCTGGTACTTCCTCTGCGGTGGGTCCTGCACTTGAGACTTGTCCTTCTCATGCGGCTGGTCCTTCACGCCCACCTTCTGATATGATGGAGATGTTGCATGAGATCAGAGAGGCTCAGCGCAGAATTGATCTGAGGATGGAGGAGCTTCTAGATGCCCAGCGCCGGACTGATCAGCGGGTGGCTGATCTCACAGCTAGTCTTCAGGCGACTCAGACTCAGGTGCCCTGGTTGACTAGAGTCTATGCCGAGGACTATGATAGAGATCGTGAGGCACCGCCTCCTCCTTCACCTCCAGCTTCTTGATTGTATTTATTTTCTTTGTACTACAGAGTAACTGTCCGGGTTGTGGACTGTACTCTGCTTTAGTTATGTATATACGTTTGTTTCTCTCTCATTGTATGTAAAATTGTTTCCCCTTTAATAGATGCATTATTCTCTTTTTAAATTTGGTTTCAACCATCACTTGTGCTTATAGTGGGTTAATATTACTGTTTTTACTTTTATCCTATCTCAGTTCACAATTGTCTGGAATGTATGCTAGTTCCGCGGACAGGGCCTGAGATGCTCTGATACCAAGTTGTCACACCCCAATTCCACACTATTCAGAATGGTGTGATGAACCGCTAACAAACCAACGGTTCAACCAGGATCTCGAGTAGGCTGTATCCGTGTTATCTAAACTCCATACATCCACATTCATAATCAGAGTAAATATATAATAGCGGAAGTCTTATAGTAAAATGAACTGAGAATCTACTGTGATATTAATATTTAAATAGCAAATTATTCTGTATCAACTGAGACATAAATAAATATCAAATACATGTCCATAATAAATCCAAGTAAGAAAACTAAGAAAATATCTAATCAAATAAACATGAGTTGCACTCGCAAGAAGAGTCATGTGTAGCCACTTCAACTTCAACTTCCATCGCCGCTATGTTCCCGTACGTTGGAGCATTTACATAATCTTCAACGGTATAACCTGCATCATCAACTAAAAATATTCGACGTCGAGGGGTGAGCACACATCATGGCTCAGTGAGCAAACAAAACAATGCAACAATACATATGCATGCAATCAATTCATATCTTTGGTCTGGTTTATAGTTTGCAATGCGCAATAGAAAGGTTGGGTGGTCAAAGGTTAACGTTTATTGACCCCGCCTACACAGGGTGTGGAAGTCCGCCCAAAGGTTAACGTTTATTGTCGTCCCCATCCACCCTAATCATGAACATTATACAACAAAGGTTAACGTTTATTGTTGTATAGTGCCATACCAACACGTAAGCCCCTACTGGCGAGGGCTTGCAAACTGGGCTCGCAACTAACCAATCCTAATGCCAAACAGTGTATCCAAGGCCTCACCCCAGCATCCCTCAGAATATCCATAGAGATAGAGCTAAGGCCCCCCGGTAGAGTCAGAGACTACAAGGACCGAGACCACCTCCCCTGATACTCTACGACATAATAGTTCTGCTAAAGTAATGGCGATACGACGATGCTAATGCACAAGACTCGAGTTAGAGATAGAGCTAAAGTGCTGAGACCCGTCAAAGGTTAACGTTTATTGACGTTCTCATCACACCTCCCCTGATACTCGCTCGCATCAAGTACACCAACCACACACATACAATCACATGCCTATTCCTATCATCATCATCATCATCATGTTATAAACAATAAAGTAAATATGCATGAACAAGTAATAGAAATATTGGATGACATGTTGTATGCACATTACAAACATAGTCGCATAGAATCAAACATGGTATTGGACTCAAGAAAAGAGAAAACAGTTTGTTATTAACCAATTAGTTTAGAGTTTCGTTTCCTCACCTTAGCTTGCTAATAGATACTCTTCCAAGCTTTAGAATCACCTTTATAATGTTATTATATTGCTAGAAGACCTAACAAAGTCGATAGAATTTAATTAGAATTAATTCCGAATTTAAAAACCATTTTGTTAACTGAGGGTCGGAGGTAGGGTCGGAGTCATGATCGACCCTGGGTGCGACCCTCCCCAAATCTGAACTTCCAGAACCCTGAGGGTCGATACTCAGGATCACATAGGGTCAGATGGTCATCGACCCTCTGTGCGACCCTCGGTGGGTTTTGGTCAATTTTCCTCCTTTTAATCCATTCTTCGTGTTTGGGGTCCTATGGCTTGCTCCTACAGTCCATTCAACATGCATTCCATGGTTTAGAACCATGAATCACCCACCCAAATAGCTTTCATGTATTCTCCCATGGTTTTCCATGAAAACCTAACCATGGGTTGATGGTTTGGGTTTCTCCGAGATCTCACTCTCATCATTATATAACCTAAGGCCTGTAGAAACTCATGGAATTAGTATCCATACCTGAGAAGAACACTCCTTCTCTGCAACTCTTCTCCTTTTGGTTTCTTTTCTACCTTGTTTCTCTTCTTCTTCTCTTCCTTCTCTTCTCTTTCTCTCAATTCAATTAGGGTTGTAAAAGGAGTGAAAGAGGCTTAGGGACGTCCTTTAAATAGAGTAGAAACATCCTAAATAAGTCCCTTTGAGATTAGGAAAGAATCCCAATCGAAATTATGGAAATTTCCCAATTTCAACTTCGGCGGCAATTGAGGGTTGATGGGAGGGTCGATGATCCCGTCGACCCTAGGTTTCTAATGTGTCCGACCCTCCCTGTAAAACAGAGGGTCTGACTTTCTGTCTCGGGGGGGTCCGACCCTCCCTTGCTGGGTATGCGACCCTCCCCCTAATTTAAGTGTTTTTGGGTCGATTTGATACCTGGGATCACGATCTCCTTCACGCCCTTGGTCCATTTGACTCAACCATGATGGGTAAACCTGGTTCAAGGTGATAAAATTGGGTTAGGTTGATACGGGTCTTACAGAGAGAGTGTGTATGAGAGAGACAGAGAAGTAGAAAGATAAGAGAGAGAGTGAGAGAGAGAGAGAGAGAGAGAGAGAGAGAGAAAGAGAGAGATAGAGAAGTAGATAGGGAGAAGAGAGAGAAAAAAGGAGAGAGAGAGAGAGAGGGAGAAAGGTGAGTTAAAAAAGAAGAGAGAGAGAGACAGAGAGGTGACAGTAAAAAAGAAGAGAGAGAGAGGGAGAGAAGTTAAAATAGTGAAAGTAAAAAGTAGAAAGAGAGAAAGAGAGAGAGAGAGAGAGAGAGAGAGAGAGAGAGAGAGAGAGAGAGAGCAGGAGAGAGTAAGAAGAGAGAGAAAGAGAGAGAGAGAGAGAGAGAGAGAAGAGATAGTAGAAAGAGAGAGAGCGAGGGAGAGGTAGAGAGAGAAAAAAGGAAAAGAAAGAGAGAGAGAGAGAGAAAAGTTAAGAGAGGTGGAGAGAGAGAGTAGAGATGAGAGAGAGAGAGAGAGAGAGAGAGAGAGAGAGAGAGAGAGAGAGAGAGAGAGAGAGAGAGAGAGAGAGAGAGAGAGAGAGAGAGAAAAAGAAAGAGGAGAAGTAGAAAGTGAGAGAGAGAAAGGGAGAGAGATGGAGTGGAGAGAGAGAGAGTGAGAGTTTTTAAGAAAGAGGGAGAAAGAGAGGGAGAAAGGTTAAATGAGTGAGAATGAAAGAGAGAGAGAGAGAGAAGCAAAAAAAGAGAGACTGAGAAAGAGAAGTAAAAGAGAGGGAGAAGTAGCAAGAAAGAGAGAGTAAGAGAGAGAGAAGTAGAAGGGAAGAGAGTGGGAGACGTAAAACGAGAGAGAACTTGGGAGAGAGAGAGAGAAATGATAGAGATAGAGAAGTAGAGAGAAAGAGAGATAAAAGTTGTAATGAAAGAGAGAGTGAGAATTAGAAAGAAAGAGAGAGACATAGAGAGAGAAGTGGTGAGAGAGAGAGAGGAGAGATAGAGAGAGTGAAGTAGTGAGAGAGAGAAGAAGAAGAAAGGGAGAGAGAAGAAGAAGAGAGAGGGAGATGTAGAAAGAGAGAGTGAGAAGTAGGGAGTGAGAGACAGAGTAGTATAAAGAGAGGGAGAAGTAGAGGTAAAGGGAAAAGAGAGAGAGAGAGAGAGAGAGAGAGAGAGAGAGAGAGAGAGAGAGAGGGAGAGAGGAAGAGAAGAGAGGAAGAGAGACAGAGAGAAGAGAGAGTAGCGAAAGAAAGAGAGAAAGAGATAGGGAAGTCGAGAAAGTGAGAGAGGGAGAAGTAGAGAGAGAGAGAGAGAGAGAGAGAAAGAGAGAGATATAGAAAGAGAAAGATAGATTTGAAAGAGAGAGAGAGAGAAGTAGAGTGATAGAGAGGGAAGTAGAGAGAGAAGAGAGAGAGTGGGAAGTGAAAAGAGAGACAAAAGTAGAAAGAGAGAAGATAGAGAGAGAAAGAGAGAGAAAGAGAAAAGGTGAAAGAAAGAGAGATAGAGAGAGAGAGTATGAGAGAGAGAGAATTATAAAGATTAGAGAGGGAGAGAGAGAAAGAGAGAGTAAGAGAGAGAGGGAGAGAATTAGAAAGATTAGAGAGAGAGAAAGAGACAGAGAGAGAAAAGTAGGGAGGGAAAAGTAGAAAGAGAGAAGAGTGAGGGGAGAGAGAGAGTGTGTAAGACCCATGTCAATCTAACCCGGCCTTACCACCTTGAACCAGGTTTACCCGTCATAGTCGAGTCAAATGGACCAAGGGCGTGAAGGAGATCGAGATGCGGGGAAACAAAGGGAAAAAAAAAAAAAAAAAGAAGGGGGGGGGGGGCCAAACAAAAAAAGAAGGAGAGCAAAAAAAAAAAAAAAAAAAGATTGGAAGGGAGGGGGGGGGGGGGGGGGGGGGAAGGGGGGAAAGGGGGGAGGAGGGGGAGGGGGGAGGGGGAGGGGAGGAAAAAAGGAAAAAGAAAAAAAAAAAAAAAAAAAATAAAAAAAATAAAAATTATTTAATCTGAAAGGGGCTTATTTAAGGATGTTCCTACTCTATTTAAAGGACGTCCCTAAGCCACTTTCACTCCTTTCACAACCCTAATTGAATTGAGAGAAAGAGAAGAGAAGGAAAAGACGAAGAAGAAAGGCAAGGAAGAGAACTTAGCAAAAAGGAGAAGAATTTCAGAGAAAAAGTAATCCTCTCAAGTATGGATACTAATTCCATAAGTTTCTACAGACCTTAGGTTAGTTAATGTTGAGAGTGTGATCTCGGAGAAACCCAAACCATCAATCTATGATTAGGTTTTCATGGAAACCATAGGAGAATGCATGAAAACTATTTAGAGGGACTATACTTGGTTCCAGACCATGGAACGAATGTTTAATGGAATGTAGAAACAAGCCATAGGACCCCAAACACGAAGAATGGATTAAGGAGAGGGAATTGGACCAAAGTGCACAGAGGGTCGCGCCGAGGGTCGATGACCATCCGACCCTAGGTGTTCCTGACCATCGACCCTCAGTGTTCGGGAAGTTCAGAGTTAAGGGAGGGTCGCATCCAGGGTCGATCCTGACTCCCACCCTACCTCCGACCCTCAGTTAACAGAGTAGTTTTTAAATCTGGAATTAATTCTAATTAAATTCTATCAACTTTTTTAGGTCTTCTAGCAATATAATAACACTGTAAAGGTGATTCTAAAGCTTGAAAAAGTATCTTATAGCAAGCTAAGGTGAGGAACCAGAACTCTACACTAAATTGGTTAATAACAAAATTGTTTTCTATTTCTTGAGTCCTATGCTATGCTTGATTCTATGTGAATATGTTTGTAATGTGCATACAATATGCCATCCAATATTTCTATTACTTGTTCATGCATATTTACTTTATTGTTTATAACATGATGATGATGATGATGATAGGAATAGGCATGTGCTTGTATGTGTGTGGTTGGTGTACTTGATGCGAGCGAGTATTAGGGGAGGTGTGATGAGAACGTCAATAAACGTTAACCTTTTGTGGGTCTCAGCACTTTAGCTCTATCTCTAACTCATGTCTTGTGCATTAGCATCGTCGTATCGCCATTACTTTAGCAGAACTATTATGTCGTAGAGTATCAGGGGAGGTGGTCTCGGTCCTTGTAGTCACTGACTCTACCAGGGGGCCTTAGCTTTATCTCTATGGACATTCTGAGGGATGCTGGGGTGAGGCCTTGGATACACTGTTTGGCATTAGGATTGGTTAGTTGTGAGCCCAGTTTGCAGCCCTCGCCAACAGGGGCTTACGTGTTGTTATGGCACTATATAGCAATAAACGTAACCTTTGTTATATAATGTTCATGATTGGGTGCACGTGAGTTGATGATAAACGTGATCTTTGGGTAACGTCACACACTCATGTATAGAGGCGGGGTCAATAAACGCGACCTTTGACTACCTAAACATTTCTATTGCATACTGCAATTTTTAAATCGGACCAAAGATATAAATTGATTTGCATGCATATGTATTGTTGCATTGTTTTGGCTACTCACTGAGCCGTGATGTGTGCTCACCCCTCGACGTCAAATATTTTTAGTTGATGATGCAGGTTATACCGTTGAAGACTATATGAATGCATCTGCGTACGGGAACGTGGTAGCGATGGAAGTTGAAGCTGAAGTGGATACACACGACTCCTCTTGCGAGTACAACTCGTGTGTATTTGATTAGATATTTTATAGGTTTCTCTATTTGGATTTATTAAAGACTTGTATTGATATTTACTTATGTCTCGGTTGACACTGAATAAATTTTTATTTAAATTTTAATATCACATAGATTCTCAGTTCATTTATTTATAAGATTTCCGCTATTGTGTATTTACTCTGATTATGATTATGGATGTGTGTAAGTTTGGATAACGCGGGGATAGCCTATTTGAGATCCTGGTTAAACTATTAGATTATTAGCAGTTCATCACATCATTCTGAATAGTGCAGAATTGGGGTGTGACAACTTGGTATCAGAGCATCTCAGGCCTTGCCCGCCGAACTAGCATACATTCAAGACAATTGTGAACTGAGATAGGATAAAAGTAAAAATAGTAATATTAACACTGTAAGCACAAGTGATGGTTGAGATCAAATTTAAAAATAGAATAATGCATCTATAAAAGGGGAAACAAGTTACATACAATGAGAGAGAGAAACCAAATGTATATACATAACTAAAACAGAGTACAGTCCACAACCCGGACAGTTACTCTGTAGTAAAAGAAAAATAAATACAATCTTGAAGCTGGAGGTGAAGGAGGAGGCGGTGCCTCACGATCTCGGTCATAGTCCTCAGCATAAACCCTAGTCAACCAGGCCACCTGGGTCTGGGTCGTCCGGAGACTAGCTGCAAGGTCGGCTACTCTCCTATCAGTTGCCTACTGGACCGATAACATCTCATCCACTGTCATACGCTGGGTGTCTAGCAACTCCTCCATCCTCAGATTGGATCTGCGCAGAGCCTCCCTGATCTCCTGCAGCATCTCCATCATGCCAGAAGGTGGGAGTGAAGGACCAGCCGCATGAGAAGGACCAGCCTCAGGTACTGGATCCGCAGTAGAAGAAGTACCAACACCAGCCGCAGGTGTGGGTGAAGGCGGTAGTATCGAGTCGACATCCATATACATACGGTCGTCATCGTCGACAGGATCCACATGAGCTCTAGCAGCGGCAGCAGCAGCCTCAGCCTCAGCTTCAGCCATCTCAATACGAGTGTGAGGGTGCACCATCACGTTCCTCTCCTCATTACTAACCTGGGCATCCCGCATACCCATCTTGCAGATTGCCTCCCAATCTAGAGGCGACGATAAAGGTCTTCTCCTGGATCTTCTCATCTAACAGGTCAACCCCTAGACGGGTCAGTAGCACTGTAATCATGCGTCCATAGGGTAGATTACCCCTATGACCGGACAATGTAGCACTAATCATAGTCCGCATGATGATGTATGGAAGGCAGACAGGCTGGCGAGTGCAGATGCAACAGATCAAAAACTGGGTCAGCTGAGAAACCCTCTCATAGTGCCCACTCTGCGGGATCAGATTATGCTGGATAATCTTGCAGAAGACCCGTGGAGCTGGACGCAAGTAACAGGCTCTCATCTGCCATCGATCAGGACGGAACAACTGATTGTCAATCTCTGCCCCCATCTCCATCTCAACAAACTGTGGCTCTCCAGGCGCACAGTACACCATGGGGCCATCGTAAGGAATGCCCAACAGATCGGCCAGTTGCCGATAGTCAAAAGAAATGTGCACCCCCTTGACGTAGCTGGTGATGCGCAACTCCTGACCATGCTCAACGTCATTGTAATTCCCCACCACCTGGAGATTACAATAGAACTGGCACACCAAATCCAAACATGTGCACACATCGTAGGTGATGACAGGAAGCCACCCCATGTCACCAATGGCTCCCTCTACGTTGAACAAGGCTAGCTCAGCCAAGTTCACCTTACGACCCCCTTCCACTTTCTTACGGGCATAGTCGGCATACTGTGCCTCGGCTTCATTGGAATTGAAGCGAAGTGGATCACGCACTCTGGGTATTTTGGTACGAGCCATGGTATCTGCAAAATAAGAAAGAGAATGAAAAATAAGGAATTAGTAGGATAAAAATCCGAAATTTGATGTAATAACGACGTAAGTTGACCACAAAGCCCCATTTCTCACCATACAAGTGGGCATGAGAACTTACGTAGGTTTAAACATACCCTACAACCCACATGCAGTAGGAAATTTTAACTGACGATGTCCAATTTGAAGAAATTCAAGAAAAATAAAAAATTTCGACAAATTAGGACAAAAAGGGAAAAATTCAAATTTCTTGACAACCAACCGATGAAATTCAAAAATTTTTGAGGGCTTTCGTTCCTCGAGACACCAATAACAAAAACCCCTAATAAAAATTGAATTTTTACGGTTGGAAAAAGTTTAATTTGGAAAATACAAGTTAAAGGTGCAAAAACCTAGAAATGGAAACCTAGAAACAGGTAAAAATGAGAGAACATACCTGTATGGATGACGTGGACGTCGAAACCCAGAGTCAAACCGATCAAAAATGGTAGAGTAGCACTGTAGCAACTCAGAGAGGAGAGACGAGTCGAAACGGAGGAGGAATAGTGAGAAATGACCTAAAATCGGATCTTAAAAATCTGATTTTTGGTCCGAGGGTCGGACAATTCGACTAGAACCATCGACCCTCGAATCGACCCTCCCATCGACCCTCGGCTCTCTGGAATCTGACAGAAAATCAAGGGTCGGAACTGAGGGTCGAACACCCATCGACCCTCGCATCGACCCTCAGCTCTCGGGAAGAACAGGTCATTCCCATGGTCGGATACCAAGGGTCGGACATACCATCGACCCTCACCATCGACCCTGCATAGAAAAGACAGTATTTTTTTTATAGAATGAGCTAAAAATTGGAATTGATTATCGGTTAGCGTGCCTACATGAAATATAAATGACTTCTCACCTGTTTTGATAATTTTCAGGCACCACCAATCACCGAAAGGAATTATGTCTGGACGTAGAGTGACCCGACAGACCCGAAGTGCAGTCCCACCACCACCACCCGTGGAGGAGAGTAGTCAAGAGAATAATTATGCGTCGGGTAATCCAGAACAGGCAAACCCTACAAATTTTCCACCTCCACCACCCGAGCTAGCAACAGTGGTGATGAATCTGGCACAGCAGCTGCAGCAGATGCAACACGCACAGGCTCAGATGCAGGTTGCCATGGGAATTATGTTTCAAGCCACTCAGGTTGCACCCATGCACACAGGACAAGCCAGTGCAGCCCCGGTGGATAACCACCCAGCCCATCAGACACCTCCACAACCTGCTGCACAGATTCCAGTACAGGTTCCAGAAGCAGCTCAGGGTGATTACCAGTATCCACACCATATGTTTGGGGCAAACCCCCAAAATCAGCGGGACCACTCCCGACTAGTGGAGAGATTTATGAAGATGAAACCCAAGGAATTCAACGGCAAACCGTCTGATCCATTGTGGCCAGCACACTGGATAGACGAGATGGAGAGAAATTTCCTCATGAAGACTATCACAGAGGAAGAGAAAGTACTATGCGCCACCTTCATTCTCAAGGGCGACGCACATCATTGGTGGAAATCCACGAAGGCATATCTACTGACCAAGCACGCCCTATTGACCTGGGCTATATATAAAGAAGCCTTCTTTGAGAAATATTTCCCACGGAGCTTTAGAGATTCGATGGAGAAGGATTTCCTGAGCCTATATCAGGGACAGATGACTGTGGACTCATATCAACAGCGCTACGAAGAGCTGTTTTTCTTCGCACTGGCTAGCATGCAAGAAGAAGATACCAAAACCCGTAGGTTCGTCACGGGACTGAGAGGAAGCATCAGGGAACATGTTCTGGGCTTAGAGAAGAAAATTTATAATGAAGCTGTCCAGATTGCTTGAGTGATTGAATCGAGCCAGAAGGAGAGTTATTTTACTCAGAACAGAGGCATCAAAAGGCCAGCCGAAAATTCCTACAACGGAGGCAATAACAGGACGTATAAGCCTTTCCGTCCTCAGAATTTTACAGCTGCAACCAAGACTACTCCAGCAGCTCAACCTCAGCCAAAGCCAAATTCTGAAGTCCAGAAGTGTTTTAACTGCAACCAGCCGGGACATATGACAAGAGAGTGCCCAAAGCCCAAGAAGCAGTTACATCAGGGACGGGTATATG
This sequence comes from Protea cynaroides, assembly GCA_028583415.1. Taxonomy (NCBI): domain Eukaryota; kingdom Viridiplantae; phylum Streptophyta; class Magnoliopsida; order Proteales; family Proteaceae; genus Protea; species Protea cynaroides. Next base: position 56,342,661 of record CM053273.1, on the reverse strand, counting down.
CTGTTACATCCGAGGATGTGGCCGCATCACCCGATGTGGTCACAGGTATGACTGAAACCTTTAAAGTTATAAATACATTGAATGAGCATGTAGACTAAGTAAATATAAATCACAGGTATTGTACCTAGAAATGGCGTACCCGCCAGAGTACTCTTCGATTCCGGAGCTACTCATTCATTTATATCTGTGTCATTTGGAAAGAAGACGAAATTACCCATCAAAACATTAGACTACAAATTACTTGTACGGTCACCGATGGGTTAGAAGTGGAACTAGAGAAAGGTTATGGACCATGTCCAGTTATCATTGGAGAGAAGACTTTAGATGCAACCTTGATACAACTTGAGATGGCAGACTTTGATGTCATCTTGGGAATGGACTGGTTAGCTCGGCATTCTGCAAATCTCTTATGCGCCGAAAAGAGGCTAACGCTCAAGGACAAAGAAGGAGCAGAATTCAGTTTCTCGGGAACCAAACTTCCCCGGGGACGCAAGCTCATACTGTCAGCACTTAAGACTAAGAAGTGCCTTGAGAAGGGGGCAATCGGGTATCTAGTATCCGTGGTCGACCTAACCAAGGACGCGCCACGAATGGAAGATATTGACATTGTGCGGGACTATCTTGACGTATTTCTGGAGGAACTACCCGTATTACCACCCGACCGAGCCACCGAGTTTGTGAAAGACCTTGTACCTGGAGCCGCACCAGTGTCTAAAGCACCTTATAGAATGGCTCCTACGGAACAGAAGGAATTAAAAGTGCAACTACAAGAACTACTGGACAAGGGTTATATTCGACCCAGTATATCTCCATGGGGGGCACCGGTGTTGTTCGTAAAGAAGAAGGATGGTAGCGTTCAATTATGCATCGACTATCGGGAGTTGAATAAATTGACAATCAAGAATTGATATCCACTACCTCGCATCGATGACTTGTTCGATCAGTTACAAGGAGCAAGAGTATTTTCTAAGATCGATCTTCGATCAGGCTATCATCAGCTGAAGATTAAAGAAGGTGATATTCCAAAGACAGCATTCAGGACCAGATATGGACATTATGAATTTTTGGTTATGTCTTTCAGACTGACTAATGCACCGGCAACGTTCATGGAACTTATGAACCGAGTTTTCCACGATATGTTGGGTACGTCGGTTATAGTATTTATTGACGACATATTGGTATATTCCAAGGACAAGGAAACCCATATCAAGAACCTAAACGCAGTCCTACAACGTTTAAGAAAAGATAAGCTATATGCCAAATTTTCAAAGTGCGAGTTTTGGCTAAGTGAAGTCGCATTTCTAGGCCACGTAGTATCCGCTGAAGGAATCAAAGTGGACCCTAGCAAGATCGAGGCTATTGTGAAGTGGGAAGCACCAAAAAGCGTTTCAGAAATTAGAAGTTTTCTGGGCCTAGCTGGTTATTATCGGAGATTCGTAGAAGACTATTCTCGGATTGCCGTACCTCTCACCAGTTTGACTAAGAAAGGTGAAAAGTTTGTGGGGACCGATAAATGTGAGAAGAGTTTCCAAACACTGAAGACCAGATTGATATCTGCCCCAATTTTGACTATTCCTGTTCCAGCACAGACATTTACTATATACACTGATGCGTCGGGACTGGGACTAGGATGTGTGCTTATGCAAGGAGAGCAAGTAATTGCTTATGCTTCAAGACAGTTAAAGGTACATGAGAAAAATTATCCCACTCATGATCTGGAACTAGCGGCAGTAGTACATGCTGTCAAGATATGAAGACATTACCTATACGGAGAGAAATTTCAGATTAAGTCGGACCATAAAAGTCTCACTTATTTATTTAATCAGAAGGAATTGAATATGAGACAAAGAAGATGGCTGGAATTATTGAAAGACTATGATTGTGATATCCAGTATCATCTGGGAAAAGCGAACGTTGTAGCGGATCCGTTAAGCAGAAAAGCAATGATAAAATCGTAAGGAGAGGTTAGCACAATTGCAACAACGTGTACTACCGGAATGGTATTCAATCACGGCAACGAGCAATATGTGATATATACAACGGATGAATCAGCCAACCAAGGGTTCATTCATCGGTTTTCGAATATGTTCACGGCATTGAAGATTATACCGGATATAGTGGATGAAGTGAAGATAGCTATCAAAGCAGATCCTTATCTGAGAACAGTACAAGAAGATATTGAGAAAGGTAGGACAAACCCTGAGTTTACCTTGGATGATGCGAAAGTACTGAAATACAAGGGAAGAATATGTATACCTGAAACAGAAAGTATGGACATTAGACACCGACTAATGAAAGAAGCCCATACCACCATCTATTCGATACATCCTGGAAGTACAAAAATGTATCATGATCTAAAGATTCTATATTGGTGGAGGGGAATGAAAGCAGATGTAGCCAAGTTCGTGTCTCAATGCCTAAATTGTCAGAAAGTAAAGGCTGAATGTCAAAGACCCGCAGGACTGTTGCAGCCATTACCGGAACCAGCATGGAAATGGGACTGCATCACTATGGACTTCGTCACGGGACTACCACTAACTCCTCGAGTCGTTGACGCAGTTTGGGTGATTGTGGACCGTCTGACTAAAATAGCTCGCTTCATACCTATACGACCACAGTATACACTGGAAAGGTTAGTGAAGCTGTATGTGGATAACATTGTTCGATTACATGGTGTTCCAGAAAGCATTGTGTCCGATAGAGATCCACGATTTACTTCCAAGTTTTGGGAAGGATTGCAAAAAGCTATGGGTACAACGCTAAAGTTCAGTACTGCATTCCACCCACAGACAGATGGACTGTCAGAGCGTACAATCCAGATTCTAGAAGATATGCTACGAGCATGTGTGGTTGATTTTAAAGGATCGTGGGACGAAAAGTTACCATTGGTCGAGTTCGCTTATAACAATAGCCATCTGTCACACCCCAATTCTGCACTATTCAGAATGATGTGATGAACCGTTAATAAACCAACAGTTCAACCAAGATCTCAAATAGGCTATCCCCGCGTTATCCAAACTTACACACATCCGTAATCATAATCAGAGTAAATACACAATAGCGGAAGTCTTATAATAACATGAACTGAGAATCTATGTGATATTAAAATTTAAATAACAATTTATTTTGTATCAACCGAGACATAAGAAAATATCAATACTAGTCTTTAATAAATCCAAATAAAGAAACCTATAAAATATCTAATCAAATACACATGAGTTGCACTCGCAAGAGGAGTCGTGTGTATCTACTTCAGCTTCAACTTCCATCGCTGCCACGTTCCCGTACGTAGACGCATTCATATAGTCTTCAACGGTATAACCTGCATCATCAATTAAAAATATTCGACGTCGAGGGGTGAGCACACATCACAGCTCAGTGAGTAGCCAAAACAATGCAACAATACATATGTATGCAAATCAATTTATATCTTTGGTCCGGTTTAAAGTTTGCAGTATGCAATAGAAAGGTTTAGGTAGTCAAAGGTCGTGTTTATTGATCCGCCTCTATACACGAGTGTGTGACGTTACCCGAAGATCACGTTTATCGTCAACTCACATGCACCCAACCATGAACAATATATAACAAAGGTTACATTTATTGCTATATAGTGCCATACCAACACGTAAGCCCCTGTTGGCGAGGGCTGCAAACTGGGCTCGCAACTAACCAATGCTAATGCCAAACAGTGTATCCAAGGCCTCACCCCAGCATCCCTCAGAATGTCCCTAGAGATAGAGCAAAGGCCCCCAGTAGAGTCAGAGACTACAAGGACTGAGACCACCTCCCCTGATACTCTACGACATAATAGTTCTGCTAAAGTAATGGCGATACGACGATGCCAATGCACAAGACTTGAGTTAGAGATAGAGCTAAAGTGCTGAGACCCGCCAAAGGTTAACGTTTATTGACGTTCTCATCACACCTCCTCTGATACTCGCTCGCATCTAGTACACCAACCACACACATACAAGCACATGCCTATTCCTATCATCATCATCATCATCATGTTATAAACAATAAAGTAAATATGCATGAACAAGTAATAGAAATATTGGATGGCATGCTGTATGCACATTACAAACATATTCGCATAGAATCAAGCATAGCATAGGACTCAAGAAATAGAAAATAGTTTTTTTTATTAACCAATTTAGTTTGGAGTTCTAGTTCCTCACCTTAGCTTGCTATAAGATACTTTTCCAAGCTTTAGAATCACCTTTACAGTGTTATTATATTGCTAGAAGACCTAACAAAATCGATAGAATTTAATTAGAATTAATTACAGATTTAAAAACTACTCTATTAACTGAGGGTCGGAGGTAGGGTCGGAGTCAGGATCGACCCTGGGTGCGACCCTCCCTTAACTCTGAACTTCCCGAACACTGAGGGTCGATGGTCAGGAACACCTAGGGTCGGATGGTCATCTACCCTCGGTGCGGCCCTCTGTGCACTTTGGTCCAATTCCGTCTCTTTAATCCATTCTTCGTGTTTGGGGTCCTATGGCTTGCTTCTACATTCCATTAAACATTCATTCCATGGTCTCGAACCATGTATAGTCCCTCTAAATAGTCTTCATACATTCTCCTATGGTTTTCCATGAAAACCTAACCATAGATTGATGGTTTGGGTTTCTCCGACATCACACTCTCAACATTAACTAACCTAAGGTCTGTAGAAACTTATGGAATTAGTTCTCTTCTCTTTCTCTCAATTCAATTAGGGTTGTGAAAGGAGTGAAAGTGGCTTAGGGACGTCCTTTAAATAGAGTAGGAACATCCTAAAATAAGCCCCTTTGAGATTAGAAAAGAATCCAATAGAAAATTAGGAAATTTTCCTAATTTTTATTTCGACAGAATCTGAGGGTCGATGGGAGGGTCGATGATCCCATCGACCCTAGGGTCTTAAGCTGTCCGACCCTCCCTTCAAAATTGAGGGTCTGACTTTCTGTTTTGGGAGGTCCAACCTTGCTTAGCTGGGTTTGCGACCCTTCCCCTATTTTAAGTGTTTTTGGGTCGATTTGATACCTGGGATCTCGATCTCCTTCATGCCCTTGGTCCATTTGACTCGACCATAATGGGTAAACCTGGTTCAAGGTGGTAAGACCGGGTTAGATTGACAGGGGTCTTACAACTCCCCCCAACTTATAAAAATTTCTTCCTCGAAATTGTACGTACCTTCTGAATTAAATAAGTGAGGGTATTGCTTTCGCATAGCATTCTCTTCTTCCCATGTAACCTCTTCCATGTCTCTACTTTTCCATGTGACCTTAACATAGTAGATATCTCTGTTGCGTAGACGTTGAACCTTTCGACTAGTGATTTCTGTTGGTGTTACTTCAAACGTCAAATCATCAGTCAATTCCAGCAAATTCACTGTCAAAACATGCATTGGGTCTTTGACATACTTCTTCAATAGGGAAATGTGAAATACGTCATGCACGCTTGACATAGATGGTGGTAGTGCTAACTGATAAGCCACTTTTCCATGCTTAGCTAGAATTTCATATGGCTCGACATATCTTGGACTTAGCTTCCCTTTCTGTCCGAACCTCTTCAATCCTCGCATGGGCGATACCTTTAGAAATACTTTATCACCTACTGCGAACTCCAGATCTCTTTGTCGAGTATCCGCATATTTCTTCTGACGATTCTGAGCTATTCTCACTCTTTCCTTGATGATGTCGACCACTCGACAGGTCTCTTCAACAAATTTTGGTCCAACAATACTTTGTTCTCCAACTTCATTCCAGAACAAGGGAGTTCGACACTTCCTGCCATACAGTGCTTAATAAGGTGACATCTGTATTGTAGCCTGATAGCTATTGTTATAAGCGAACTCGACCAATGGTAACTTTTCGTCCCATGATCTTTTAAAATCAATCACACATGCTCATAGCATATCTTCTAGAATCTGGATTGTACGCTCTGACTGTCCATCTGTCTCTGGGTGGAATGCAGTACTGTCACACCCCAATTCCGCACCATTCGGAATGGTGTGATGAACCGTCAATAAACCAACGGTTCAACCAGGATCTCAAAATAGGCTATCCCACTTATGATAAACCAAAACACATTCCACATTAATCAGAGGTAATAAAATAAATAGCGGAAGTCTTACAGATAATGAACTGAGGTCTAAACATGATAAATAATTAATATTCCATTTATTTCCAAGTAACCAAAACATAACTTAATACATATTACAATATCCAAATAGGAAAACTAAACACTAAACATATCCATCGCTGAAACGCTCGCGTAACGAACCATGTTCGTTCTCCACAGCTTGCTCATTCATAGCCTCCACCCGTGCATATGTTGGCGAATAGACATAGTCTTCAATCATAGTACCTGCAATATCATAAACTAAAAAGAATTGCGCGCGCGAGGGTCAGCTCTCCAACTTGAGCTCAGTGAGTAGCCAAAACAATGCAACAATACATATGCATGCAAAAAAAATCAATTTATATCTTTGGTCTTGGTTTATAGTTTGCAATGTGCAATAGAAAGGTTGGGTGGTCAAAGGTTAACGTTTATTGACACTGCCTCTATACACAGGGTGTGGAAGCCCGCCCGAAAGTTAACGTTTATCGTCGTCCCCATCCACCCTACCATAACATTATACAACAAAGGTTAACGTTTATTGCTATATAATGCTATACCAACACGTAAGCCCCTGTTAGCGAGGGCTTGCAAACTGGGCTCGCTGCTAACCAATCCTAATGCCAAACAGTGTATCCAATGCCTCACCCCAGCATCCCTCAGAATATCCATAGAGATAGAGCTAAGCCCTCCCGGTAGAGTCAGAGACTACAAGGACCGAGACCACCTCCCCTGATACTCTACGACATAATAGTTCGGCTAAGGTAATGGCGATACGACGATGCCAATGCACAAGACTTGAGTTAGAGATAGAGCTAAAGTGCTGAGACCCGCCAAAGGTTAACGTTTATTGATGTTCTCATCACACCTCCCCTGATACTCGCTCGCATCAAGTACATCAACCACACACATACAAGCACATGCCTATTCCTATCATCATCATCATCATCATCATGTTATAAACAATAAAGTAAATATGCATGAACAAGTAATAGAAATATTGGATGGCATGGTGTATGCACATTACAACATATTCGCATAGAATCAAACATAGCATAGGACTCAAGAAATAGAAAACAGTTTATTATTAACCAATTTAGTTTGGAGTTAAGGTTCCTCACCTTAGCTTGCTAATAGATACTCTTCCAAGCTTTAGAATCACCTTTATAATGTTATTATATTGCTAGAAGACCTAACAAAGTCGATAAAATTTAATTAGAATTTATTCAGAATTTAAAAACCATTCTGTTAACTGAGGGTCGGAGGTAGGGTCGGAGTCATGATCGACCCTGGGTGCGACCCTCCTCCTAATCTGAACTTCCCGAACACTGAGGGTCGATGCTAGGGTCGGATCTGCCATCGACCCTAGGTGCGACCCTCCATGGTTTGAGTCAAAAATATCAAATTTTATTTTCTCTTTCATGGTTGAGTCCTATGGCTTACTTCCACAATCCATTCTATACATGTTTTATGGTTTAGAACTATACTTTATTCACCTACATGGTTTTAATGATCTCCTCCATGGTTTCCATTGAAACAAAACCATGGATGGATGATTTGGGTTCCTCCTAAGTCATACCCTCTTCATAAACCATTCTAAAGTCTTAAATAAATCACGGGAAATGTATTCATACCTTAGGTTTGCTGAGATTCAGAGTTTCCTCTGAATTTCCTCTTCTTCCTTAGCCTTTTCTTCGAGTTTTCCTTCTCTTCTTCTCTTCCTTCTCTTCTCTTTCTCTCAATCCAATTAGGGTTGTAAAAGGAGTGAAAGAGGCTTAGGGACGTCCTATTTATAGGGCAAAACCTCCCAAAATAAGTCCCATTGAGTTTAGGAAAGGTTCCAATCAAACTTAGGAAGGTTTCTCAATTTTCGGTTCGTGCTGTTTTTCCCGAATGCCGAGGGTCGATGGTGAGGGTCGATGGGAGGGTCGGACAACTCATAGACCCTGCGACCCATGGTTGAGGGTCGATGGGAGGGTCGGACCTGTCTATTAAAACCTGCGACCCTACCCTCATTTTGACTGTTTTTGGGTAAATTTTCATATTGGGTCTTGGGTTTCTTCACACACTTGGTCCACTTGGCTCGACCATGATATGTAGACGGGTCCCGACACGAAATGTAAGGTTAGGCCGGGTTCGTGGCGTGCGGGTCTTACAACTCCACCACCCTTAAAAGAAATTTCGTCCTCGAAATTTGAACGTACGGATCTTACAACTCCCCCATCCTTAAAAGAAATTT